>JAGFNQ010003804.1:331536-430145 GCA_024364735.1 Boesenbergia rotunda | reverse complement strand
ATGTTATAAGGGATTTGCCAAAAAGACGTATAGAAATATTTTCCCTCCCCCTCAACTCGATATTCTCCATAAGTCCTTAGGGGTAAGTTCGTAAAAGAACAAGCAGAAAGAGAAAAGGAAACAAAAGAGTTTTTTTTTTTTTTTTGTTAAGTTGGTTTAATTAAGGATTAGGTGTAGGCTTAATTAAGCCTTTAGTGTGGGTTTGCTTTTAGGTTTGGTTTAATTAGGTTTGTATTCATTAGATTTAAGTTTGGTTTAATTAAAGTTTAATTAGGTTAATTATATTTAAGTTTAATTAAGATTAAGGTTAAAAATTATTAAGAATTTCAATTAAGATTAAGGTAAAATTTTAGGGGTTAAAATTTATTATTTGGTCGAATTTTAAATAAATTAAAGTTAGTTAAGATTTAATTAAAGATTCAAGGTTAATTCATTGGAGTCTGAATAAAGATTGAAATTCTAATTAATTAAGGATTAAAGTTGATTAAGGATTAAAGTTTATTAAGGATTCAAGTTTAATTAATTAAGATTAAAATTTGATTATGTAAAGAGTTAGATTTTTAATTATATAAAATTTAATTAACGTTAAATTTTAATTTAATTAAAGTTAATTTAAGTAAAGTTTGATTATGCAAATTTTAGTTAAAGTTAAAGTAGATTTTAATTAAGGTTAATTTTTAATTTATGTTGAAATTTAATTAGATCAATTTTTAATTAAGGATTTAATTAGGTGAAAAAAATAAGATTTAGATTAAGTTAAAATATGATTTAATTAAGAATTTTAAAGTTTAATTTTAAATTTAATTTGTATTTTAATTTTAATTTTAATTTTAATTTAATTTTAATTTTAATTTTAATTTTAATTTTAATTTTAATTTTAATTTTAATTTTAATTTTAATTATCAATCAATAATTTAAATTTGGTTATCCTTATTCATCTCACTCGGTCTAAGTTATCAATCAAGGGAATCCTATGATTTTGTGAGATGGTTTTGAGTTTGATTAGAAAAGTTAATTTGACCTTGTGTTAGATCCAAGTTTAACAAGTAGTAATTTAAAAGTACACTTCAATAATTGGCTTCCAGGCCATGGCGAGGCACAGTGGCCTTCTTTGGCCGAAGCCTTATTGGAGCAACAACCATTTTCTAGGCAAAGCCGCTTAAAGAAGTTGAACTTTTAACTTACTCATTGAAAACCTTGGTACTAAATAGTACAAGATTCAAATTAACTTTGAAGCTAATCCTAAGTGCCCACCTGGGCAAAGGCTGATTTTGAGGTGCCAACTAGTTTGGTGCCTCCCCTTGGATTATAGGTTGAGTGCTTTGGGTTGTTAAAGTGGACTCTTAAATTTTCTTTGAATTTTGAATTAGTTAAATTTTTTAATTTGTCTTTATTAGGAATTTTTGTAATGCTTAAATTATTGTTGGGTTTTAATTTCGTATTACCCAAGTTTGTAATTTTCAGTTTTGAAGATTTGTTAATTAACTTGGGTTTATTTTCAAGTTTAATGGTTTTTGAATTTTCGATTACAATTGAACTATTAACTGAGTTAAAAACTTTATTTAGATAAACATTGATTTTATCGAGGGTTAGATTTTCACAATCTGAATTAACTTGGTCAATGTTTTGTTTAACCAAGTCAGAGTTGAGTTTGTTCTGGTCTGAAAAGTCTAAAATATTGCAGGAAGTTTTTAACAAAATGTGCATTTCGGAGGATTTATAGAGATATCTAATTTATTACAAGAACCTTCTACACAGTCAGATATTTCAGAGATTTGCTCAGAATCATGCAAGACATTTGTATTAATAATACTAGGGGTATTCTTATAATTTACCTCAATCGCATCCCCTAATTTAGTAGGCTTTACCGTTGGTTCAGGCTCGACTTTAGTTGCAAATTGGACTTGATCTTCCATCTTTAAGTTTGGTTCTGCGATTGATTTAGTAGACTCATCTTCAGCTTTAAGCTTAGGCTCATCCAGCTCCTTCAAATTCTCGTGCAATTCATTCAGCCGAGTCCATAGGTCATATGCGTTGTTATACTTTTCCAGTCTGCAGGAAATTTTGTTAGGCAAAACTGCACAAATTAATTTATTTACCTGCTTGTTCAGTTCATCATTTTGAGATTGGTATCTCAGGGCTAACACGTAGTCGAAGTCTTGACTACCCAAGAAGATCTCCATTGATCGCCTCCAATAGTCGAAATCTTCTGGATAGTAGTGTGGGGGCTCGTTGACATTTCGCCCTTGCATCTTATTTGCGCCATTTAGAAATCTTGCACACAAAAAATAGACCAAACAAAGTCCCAAGACTAGGTCTTGGATTAGTAGTGCCGGCAGATATAAATATATAAAAATAAAATGACCAACTCGAATGGTGTTGCACCAAATTCGTGTAAAATCGATCGATAAAAAAAAACTAATATATAAATATTGATAATAATATCAGATTTAGACTGTGAGCAAAAAAAATCACAGACAACGATAAAAAACTGGATTTCCCCCGGCTCTTACGGTGGTTGCACCGATAGAGAGCGAACCTTGCTCTGATACCACTTGTAGGATCGATGCACGTGAGAGGGGGGGTGAATCACGTGACTTTTTTAAAAAATTAAAATCAGAGCGCTTTAAAAAGCGTGCACAGCGGAAATGAAAGAAATGAAAAACGAACACACTAACATAAACGAGTTTTACTTCGTTCGGAGCCTTCGTCGACTCCTACTCGAAGGCCCAGGTCCCTCGGACCTTTCCGTTGGGCAATCTACTAATACTCTCTACCGGTAAACACCGATAGAGTAGGCGAGTACAAAGGAATTGAAAGTGTGACAACCCCACACTTTCAAGTAATTAAATGCAACAATATATATATTAAAAAATTAACTTTTTACCGACGTCCGGAGTAGGTCGACTCTTTCGGGGCAGCAGGACGTCGTAGGCTCGAAGTGAAGCGTTTCCGGAGCAAGGCGCGAGCGTAGAAGAATTTGAAAGCTTTGGAAGAAGTGTTGTACTTTGAAGAGGGTCGAGGCCCTCTTTATATAGGGCAGGGGGCGCCCGACACGCTCGGGGCGCCCCCACGTGGCTCTTGATCTGGCGAGCCCTCTGGTCAAGGCTGATCTCTTCATCTTCGGGATCAGCTTTGACTGGGGCGCCCGACGCGCACGGGGCGCCCGCTTGACCGGTCAAAGCGTCATCTTCAGGGCTTCGCGAGAGTGAGCTGCAGCAGCCTTCAGTGGCGTGGCACAGTGGGCGCCCGAGACACGCGGGGCGCCCGACATGCGGGGCGCCCGATATGCGCGGGGCGCCCCGAATAGCGCTGCTGTCGGGGCTTTTCTTGGTCTGCTGACTTGTTTGACTCTGGGGGGCGCCCGAAACATCCGGGGCGCCCAGCTCAGCTACTGCCTCACTCCTTTGAGGCTCTCTGAGCTGCAGATACACAGTCCTTCGGTCCTGCATCCAGGGTTAGTCCAAAACAAGGCTAGCACAATTTTATATGGACTAAAATAAGATACAATTCTAAGTTAATTAGATCCTGTCTCCCAGACCAGGATCTAACCAGGACTCAACTTAGTTCACCTAAATGGGTCTAAGTTGGACCGCGCCTAAAGTCCAAGATTGGACTCGTCCTCACTGGGTCGCTCCTCCAGTGACTTACCTCACTTACCCTTTGTGCAGCTCTACCTGACTTCTTGACCCACCAGGACTTCCTGCCAAGGCTCAACCACCTTGGTCTTCCTGCCAAGTCTCAACCAACTTGGTCTTCAGCCAGTTGTCAGGTCCCGCGGACCCAACTGGACTTCCCGCCAGGACTCAACCATCCTGGACTTCAGCCTGGTGTCTGGTCCTAAGTCTTTCAACCCTGCACACTTAGTAAAGAGGTTAAATACCAACAACAACCCTAACTTTAACCACTTTGTCATACATCAAAACCCGAGTTTGACCGTTAGTGCAAACTGCACCAACAATTCTTAGAATATCTTCCTTCTTCTAAGTTAAAGCTCAGTAGCAAAGTTTCTTTTGGCTTTGAAAAATATGTATTATTTGGGAAATTTTTATATATTTTCTTTTAAAAAGATTGTCAAGCTTAACTTTGAAAATATTTCTAATTCATTTGAAAAATAATGTTGTTGAAAACTATTTGTTAGTTTTGAAAGCTAAGTTAATTGATTTAGGGGGAGTTCCTTTTTTTACATAGGCTATTTGTCTTACTTAATCTATTTTGCCTAAGTCTAGTTTTCCCTATCACTTAGCTTTGGATCCTACTCTCCGTAAGGTGCAGTTTGCACTAACGGTCAAACTCGGGTTTTGATGTATGACAAAGTGGTTAAAGTTAGGGTTGTTGTTGGTATTTAACCTCTTTACTAAGTGTGCAGGGTTGAAAGACTTAGGACCAGACACCAGGCTGAAGTCCAGGATGGTTGAGTCCTGGCGGGAAGTCCAGTTGGGTCCGCGGGACCTGACAACTGGCTGAAGACAACTTAGCTTTGGATCCTACTCTCCGGGGGGACTCCTACTCGAAGGCCCAGGTCCCTCGGACCTTTCCGTTGGGCAATCCACTAAAACTCTCTATCGGTCAACCCCGATAGAGTAGGCGAGTACAAATGAATTGAAAGTGTGACAACCCCACACTTTCAAGTAATTAAGTGCAATAAAGTATTAAAAGAAATTCTTCTTTTTACCGACGTCCGGAGTAGGTCGACTCTTTCGGGGCAGCGGGACGTCGTCGGCTCGAAGTGAAGCGTTTCCGGAGCAAGGCGCGAGCGTTGAAGAACTTGGAAGCGTTGAAAAGAATTGTTGTTCTTTGAAGAGGGTCGAGGCCCTCTTTATATAGGGCAGGGGGCGCCCGACATGCTCGGGGCGCCCCCCACGTGGCTCTTGATCCGGCGAGCCCTCTGGTCAAGGCTGATCTCTTCATCTTCGGGATCAGCTTTGACTGGGGCGCCCGACGCGCACGGGGCGCCCGGTTGACCGGTCAAAGCGTCATCTTCAGGGCTTCGCGAGAGTGAGCTGCAGCAGCCTTCAGTGGCGTGGCACAGTGGGTGCCCGAGACACGCGGGGCGCCCGACATGCGGGGCGCCCGATATGCGCGGGGCGCCCCGAATAGCGCTGCTGTCGGGGCTTTTCTTGGTCTGCTGACTTGTTTGACTCTGGGGGGCGCCCGAAACATCCGGGGCGCCCAGCTCAGCTACTGCCTCACTCCTTTGAGACTCTCTGAGCTGCAGATACACAGTCCTTCGGTCCTGCATCTAGGGTTAGTCCAAAACAAGGCTAGCACAATTTTATATGGACTAAAATAAGATACAATTCTAAGTTAATTAGATCCTGTCTCCCAGACCAGGATCTAACCAGGACTCAACTTAGTTCACCTAAATGGGTCTAAGTTGGACCGCGCCTAAAGTCCAAGATTGGACTCGTCCTCACTGGGTCGCTCCTCCAGTGACTTACCTCACTTACCCTTTGTGCAGCTCTACCTGACTTCTTGACCCACCAGGACTTCCTGCCAAGGCTCAACCACCTTGGTCTTCCTGCCAAGTCTCAACCAACTTGGTCTTCAGCCAGTTGTCAGGTCCCGCGGACCCAACTGGACTTCCCGCCAGGACTCAACCATCCTGGACTTCAGCCTGGTGTCTGGTCCTAAGTCTTTCAACCCTGCACACTTAGTAAAGAGGTTAAATACCAACAACAACCCTAACTTTAACCACTTTGTCATACATCAAAACCCGAGTTTGACCGTTAGTGCAAACTGCACCAACAATCTCCCCCTTTTTGATGTAATGACAACCTAGGTTAAAGTTAGAGAAAAAACTAGCAGAAAAATAAAATAAAAAAAATAAGCATGAAAGTACATGGTGCAAAATTAAGTAGCAAATAGAATTTTCTAAGCTTTAACCCTACTCTCCCCCTTTGTCATTCATCAAAAAAACATACGTATATTAAGTTACGGAGAGTAGGATCCAAAGCTAAGTGATAGGGAAAACTAGACTTAGGCAAAATAGATTAAGTAAGACAAATAGCCTAAGTAAAAAAAAGGAACTCCCCCTAAATCAATTAACTTAGCTTTCAAAACTAACAAATAGTTTTCAACAACATTATTTTTCAAATGAATTAGAAATATTTTCAAAGTTAAGCTTGACAATCTTTTTAAAAGAAAATATATAAAAATTTCCCAAATAATACATATTTTTCAAAGCCAAAAGAAACTTTGCTACTGAGCTTTAACTTAGAAGAAGGAAGATATTCTAAGAATAAGCTTTAAAAGTTTCAAGACCATTATTCAATTTTTAAAACTAATTTTTCAAGAATATGCCTTAGATTCTTTTTGAAAATAGTTATACTTTAAAAGTAATATCATAGACTTAATCAAACTATTCTTAAAATTAATTTTCCAAGTTAGTTTGAACTCCCCCTTAACTTGACAAGCCCTTAGAATTCCTTGTCAATTTCAAGGTAAACATTCTATTATGTCCTAGGGATATCCAAACTACAAATAAAAATATTTCAAAAGAATCATTTTTGGAAGTAAATCAATCAAAATATTTTGATACTTTCTAGTATACGAACAAGCTAATAGTGGATTTTCAAAAAACATAAGTGTTTTTATTTTAAAGTTAATTTGAAAATAGTTTATCAAAGAAAATTAGTAAAATTTGAAAAAGGAGATTTACAAGACCCAAAAATACGGATTTTTCAATGCTAAATAGGAATTGCAAGGAACTATTTATAAGCATAATCCTAATATTTTTCAAACAAAACAGTAAAAATAAGACATGTATGGCATCTCTTAAAATAGGTTTAGATATAGGGCATTTTTATTTTTAATCAAAATAGTTTAAAAGTATTTGAAGAGAGATTTTCAAGAGGATTGTTTAATATTTTGAAACAAAATTCGATATAGTAATAAAGTTATTATTATTTTTAAATGATAATAAGAATATCTTTGAAAGCACAAAAAATTGAAAATAAGTTTTGAAAAGAATATAATTGAAAGAATAAAAAAGACTTTAAAGCAAAAAGTATTTTTAAAACAGTTATTTTCAAATATGTTATAAGGGATTTGCCAAAAGTATAGAAATATTTTCCCTCCCCCTCAACTCGATATTCTCCATAAGTCCTTAGGGGTAAGTTCGTAAAAGAACAAGCAGAAAGAGAAAAGGAAACAAAAGAGTTTTTTTTTTTTTTGTTAAGTTGGTTTAATTAAGGATTAGGTGTAGGCTTAATTAAGCCTTTAGTGTGGGTTTGCTTTTAGGTTTGGTTTAATTAGGTTTGTATTCATTAGATTTAAGTTTGGTTTAATTAAAGTTTAATTAGGTTAATTATATTTAAGTTTAATTAAGATTAAGGTTAAAATTATTAAGAATTTCAATTAAGATTAAGGTAAAATTTTAGGGGTTAAAATTTAATTTGGTCGAATTTTAAATAAATTAAAGTTAGTTAAGATTTAATTAAAGATTCAAGGTTAATTCATTGGAGTCTGAATAAAGATTGAAATTCTAATTAATTAAGGATTAAAGTTGATTAAGGATTAAAGTTTATTAAGGATTCAAGTTTAATTAATTAAGGATTAAAATTTGATTATGTAAAGAGTTAGATTTTTAATTATATAAAATTTAATTAACGTTAAATTTTAATTTAATTAAAGTTAATTTAAGTAAAGTTTGATTATGCAAATTTTAGTTAAAGTTAAAGTAGATTTTAATTAAGGTTAATTTTTAATTTATGTTGAAATTTAATTAGATCAATTTTTAATTAAGGATTTAATTAGGTGAAAAAAATAAGATTTAGATTAAGTTAAAATATGATTTAATTAAGAATTTTAAAGTTTAATTTTAACATTTAAATAAGATTCAAACGATTAAAATTTTAATTAATATTTAATTTGGTGAAAAGAAAGTAAAATTTTATCGGTTAAAATTTAATTAAGTAACGGTTAGGTTAAAATACCCAAGTTTCAAATTTTATTGTCTCTAATCATCTCACTCAGTCTAATATTGTCAATCAAAGGGATCCTATCGTTTGTGTGAGATGAGCTTGAATTTGATTTTTAATTTTAATTATTTTTTTTTTTGAATTTGAATTTGAATTTTAAATTTTGAATTTGAATTTGAATTTTTGAATTTGAATCTTATTTTTGAATTTTAATTTTAAATTCGTTAATTTGAATTTTGGATTTGAATTTTAATTTGAATTTTAATTTTTGAATTTGAATTTGAATTTTTGAATTTTAATTTTTGAATTTGAATTTTAATTTTTGAATTTGAACTTTAATTTTTGAATTTGAATTTGAATTTTAATTTTTGAATTTGAATCATCAATCAATAATTTAAATTTGGTTATCCTTATTCATCTCACTCGGTCTAAGTTATCAATCAAGGGAGTCCTATGATTTTGTGAGATGATTTTGAGTTTGATTAGAAAAGTTAACTTGACCTTGTATTAGATCCAAGTTTAACAAGTAGTAATTTAAAAGTACACTTCAATAATTGGCTTCCAGGCCATGGCGAGGCACAGTGGCCTTCTTTGGCCGAAGCCTTATTGGAGCAACAACCATTTTCTAGGCAAAGCCGCTTAAAGAAGTTGAACTTTTAACTTACTCATTGAAAACCTTGGTACTAAATAGTACAAGATTCAAATTAACTTTGAGGCTAATCCTAAGTGCCCACCTGGGCAGAGGCTGATTTTAAGGTTCCAACTAGTTTGGAGCCTCCCCCTAAATTGTAGACTGGGTGTCTAGGGTCAATGTAATGGATGCCCCTTTTTGGGACATAAAATTGATTCTGACCTACTTGCTTTGTTAGATAAGCTTTCGGGACCCACGCTTTTCGTTGATTTTTGCGGGGGTGGATAAAGGAGATAAAAGATCTTTGGTTCGATCTTGATTTATATCTTATCCCAGATTTGTTGTACATGCCCTTTTGTGATCCAAGAATAAGGTCAAGGTTCTTGGATCGGGTTGTGAAAGTTGCTAGTAGATCCTTAAGTTTTAGGACTTCACCCTTTAGGGTTAAGTTTTCAGTTTCAAGCTCAATTAATTTTTGATTTTGAGTTTGTTCAGTTAATGTTCTGGTATTAATTAATTGCTTCTTAAGGTCTTGATTTTCCTTAAGGAGCTGGTCATTTCTAGATTCAGATTCAAGCAATTTTTTATTTAAAACAGAAATAATTTTAAAGAACTTTTCATTTACTGAATCTAAATATACCTTAGTCGAGTCGTCCGAAAAGAGTCCGATCTCTTGACTCGACTCGTATTCAGAATCTTCGTCGTGCTCTGAGTCTGACCCGGGTCCGGTTGCCATTAGTGCGAGATAGTTTGAGTTCCTTGGTGGTTCATCGTCGGAGTCGTCTGTGTTGTCGTCCCAAGTGGCTTGAAGAGCCTTCTTCTTCTTATTCTTCTTGGGTTGATTCTCCTTTTTGTAGGGGCATTCGTGTTTGAAGTGTCCTTTTCTATTGCAACCGAAACAGGTTATTTTACTTTTGTCTTCACTACTGGTAGGCTTCATTATCCTCTGGAGGTCCTTTCTTGAGAACTGGCTTTTCTTTTTGGCGAAGACCTTTCTTACTAGGTTGACCATTTGTTCCTCATCATCTGAGTCTGAGTCTGACTCTTCTTTTAATTCTTGAATTTTCTTGTTTAACTTGCCATCTTTTGAGGAACCTGCAAATAAGGCAAATCCTTTCTCGGCCTTGGCGTTAGTCTGTTCGTGCAGTTCTAATTCACAAAACAATTCATCTAAATTAATTTTAGAAAGGTTCCTAGAAATTTTATAAGCATCTATAATAGATGCCCATAGTGAATTTCTAGGGAATGCATTTAAAGCATACCTTATGATGTCTCTGTTTTCTTGTTTGTGCCCGATTAGGTGGAGTCCATTTAGTATGTCCTTGATCCGGGCGTGGAGTTGGCTTGCAGATTCTCCTTCCTGCATTTTTATATTAAATAACTTATTTAAAAGTAAATCCCTTTTTGTTACCTTGGCATCAGAGGTGCCTTCATGTAGTTCAATTAGTTTGTCCCAGAGCTCTTTGGCAGATTCAGTTGGGCCGATACGGTTCAGTTCCTCTTTTGTTAGTCCGCACTGGAGGGTGTTCTGAGCTTTGAACTCGGTCTGAGCCTTTTTCTTCATCTCTGAGTTCCATCTGTCGGGCCTTAGTGGAGCATTATTTCCCTCATCCATTGGCGGTGTGTAGCCTGTTTGAACTGCAAACCACTGATCCATGTCGGTCTTCAGATAAACCTCCATCCTTCTCTTCCAGTAGGGAAAGTCTTCCCCATTAAAGAGGGGAGGGCGAGCAGTGCTATAGCCTTCACCTTGAGCCATCTGAAATAGACCACACAAAAACTTGTCCCAAGACTAGGTCTTGGATTAGTAGTGTGGTAGGAAGAGGAGAAGAGAGGGACTCGAAATGGTGTTGCACCAAATTCGAGTAAAATCAAACGAACGGAAAAATAATCCAAATCTAGGCAACAATACCTAATTTAGATTATGTGTAGCGAAAAACCAAAACAATCAAAAAAATGGATTCCCCCCGGCTCTTATGGTGGTTGCACCGATACAGAGCGTACCAGGCTCTGATACCACTTGTAGGATCGATGCACGTGAGAGGGGGGGTGAATCACGTGACTTTTAAAAAATTAAATCAGAGTTATTTGAGTCAGATTTTTCATCAAATTTTACATTTGTAGTTTCTTCAATTTTTAGGGTAGTTTTGTTATAAACTCTATAGGCTCTACTGGTAAGGGAATAACCTACAAAGATACCTTCCTCAACCTTAGAAGTAAATTTACCTAAGTGTTCTCTAGTATTTAAGATATAGACTTTACATCCAAATACTTTAAGGTATTTAATGTTAGGTTGTTTGTTATAATAGATTTCAAAGGAGGTCTTTCCTGGGTTTTTAATTAGAGTTATTCTATTTTGTACATAACAAGCTGTACTAACAGCCTCAGCCCAAAGGTATTTAGGTGAGTTGTATTCATTTAGCATTGTTCTAGCTGCTTCTTGTAGTGTTCTATTTTTTCTTTCTACAACTCCATTTTGTTGAGGTGTTTTAGGGCAAGAGAATTCGTGATGGTAGCCATTTTCTAGACAAAATTGATTAAATTTGTGATTTTTGAATTCTCCGCCATTATCGCTCCTAAGTCTTTTGATTTTAATCCCTTTTTCATTTTCTGTTAATTTACAAAATTGAGTGAGTGTATCAAAAGTTTCATCTTTATTTTTTAAGAATTTTACCCAGGTAAATCTTGAATAGTCATCTATAATTACTAGGCAGTATAGGTTCCCATTAATTGATTTAACCCCATGTGAGTCAAATAGGTCTAGGTGAATTAATTCCAGAATTGACTTGGTTTGAGTTTGATTAGTTGGTTTGTGGGTTGACCTAGTTTGTTTTCCTTGTTGACAAGCATTACATAAGGTTGACTCAAGGTTAGATAACTTTGGTAGGCCTCTAACTAAACCATTTAGTTTAGGTAGCTTTCTGAAGTGAGTGTGTGAAAGTCTTCTATGCCAGAGCCAAGTCTCATCCTTATGAGTTAAGAGGCAATTTTCTAAGGGACAGGTTAACTTAATTTCATAAATATTATTGTGCCTAAGTCCTCTAAGTGTGATGTTTGGGTTGTCATTGTGTTTGATCAGACATTCATTGGATAGGAACCTAACCTTATAACCAGTGTCACACAATTGGCTAATGCTTAGTAAATTGAAGTTGAAATTTTCAACAAGTAATACATTTGTTATTATGAAATCAGACTCAAGTTCAATATTGCCTAGGCCAATTACCTTAAGTTTACCGTTGTTTCTATATCGAATTTTGTTTCAAAATATTAAACAATCCTCTTGAAAATCTCTCTTCAAATACTTTTAAACTATTTTGATTAAAAATAAAAATGCCCTATATCTAAACCTATTTTAAGAGATGCCATACATGTCTTATTTTTACTGTTTTGTTTGAAAAATATTAGGATTATGCTTATAAATAGTTCCTTGCAATTCCTATTTAGCATTGAAAAATCCGTATTTTTGGGTCTTGTAAATCTCCTTTTTCAAATTTTACTAATTTTCTTTGATAAACTATTTTCAAATTAACTTTAAAATAAAAACACTTATGTTTTTTGAAAATCCACTATTAGCTTGTTCTTATACTAGAAAGTATCAAAATATTTTGATTGATTTACTTCCAAAAATGATTCTTTTGAAATATTTTTATTTGTAGTTTGGATATCCCTAGGACATAATAGAATGTTTACCTTGAAATTGACAAGGAATTCTAAGGGCTTGTCAAGTTAAGGGGGAGTTCAAACTAACTTGGAAAATTAATTTTAAGAATAGTTTGATTAAGTCTATGATATTACTTTTAAAGTATAACTATTTTCAAAAAGAATCTAAGGCATATTCTTGAAAAATTAGTTTTAAAAATTGAATAATGGTCTTGAAACTTTTAAAGCTTATTCTTAGAATATCTTCCTTCTTCTAAGTTAAAGCTCAGTAGCAAAGTTTCTTTTGGCTTTGAAAAATATGTATTATTTGGGAAATTTTTATATATTTTCTTTTAAAAAGATTGTCAAGCTTAACTTTGAAAATATTTCTAATTCATTTGAAAAATAATGTTGTTGAAAACTATTTGTTAGTTTTGAAAGCTAAGTTAATTGATTTAGGGGGAGTTCCTTTTTTTTACTTAGGCTATTTGTCTTACTTAATCTATTTTGCCTAAGTCTAGTTTTCCCTATCACTTAGCTTTGGATCCTACTCTCCGTAACTTAATATACGTATGTTTTTTTGATGAATGACAAAGGGGGAGAGTAGGGTTAAAGCTTAGAAAATTCTATTTGCTACTTAATTTTGCACCATGTACTTTCATGCTTATTTTTTTTATTTTATTTTTCTGCTAGTTTTTTCTCTAACTTTAACCTAGGTTGTCATTACATCAAAAAGGGGGAGATTGTTGGTGCAGTTTGCACTAACGGTCAAACTCGGGTTTTGATGTATGACAAAGTGGTTAAAGTTAGGGTTGTTGTTGGTATTTAACCTCTTTACTAAGTGTGCAGGGTTGAAAGACTTAGGACCAGACACCAGGCTGAAGTCCAGGATGGTTGAGTCCTGGCGGGAAGTCCAGTTGGGTCCGCGGGACCTGACAACTGGCTGAAGACCAAGTTGGTTGAGACTTGGCAGGAAGACCAAGGTGGTTGAGCCTTGGCAGGAAGTCCTGGTGGGTCAAGAAGTCAGGTAGAGCTGCACAAAGGGTAAGTGAGGTAAGTCACTGGAGGAGCGACCCAGTGAGGACGAGTCCAATCTTGGACTTTAGGCGCGGTCCAACTTAGACCCATTTAGGTGAACTAAGTTGAGTCCTGGTTAGATCCTGGTCTGGGAGACAGGATCTAATTAACTTAGAATTGTATCTTATTTTAGTCCATATAAAATTGTGCTAGCCTTGTTTTGGACTAACCCTGGATGCAGGACCGAAGGACTGTGTATCTGCAGCTCAGAGAGTCTCAAAGGAGTGAGGCAGTAGCTGAGCTGGGCGCCCCGGATGTTTCGGGCGCCCCCCAGAGTCAAACAAGTCAGCAGACCAAGAAAAGCCCCGACAGCAGCGCTATTCGGGGCGCCCCGCGCATATCGGGCGCCCCGCATGTCGGGCGCCCCGCATGTCTCGGGCGCCCACTGTGCCACGCCACTGAAGGCTGCTGCAGCTCACTCTCGCGAAGCCCTGAAGATGACGCTTTGACCGGTCAAGCGGGCGCCCCGTGCGCGTCGGGCGCCCCAGTCAAAGCTGATCCCGAAGATGAAGAGATCAGCCTTGACCAGAGGGCTCGCCGGATCAAGAGCCACGTGGGGGCCGCCCCGAGCATGTCGGGCGCCCCCTGCCCTATATAAAGAGGGCCTCGACCCTCTTCAAAGAACAACAATTCTTTCAACGCTTCAAAGTTCTTCTACGCTCGCGCCTTGCTCCGGAAACGCTTCACCTCGAGCCGACGACGTCCCGCTGCCCCGAAAGAGTCGACCTACTCCGGACGTCGGTAAAAAGAAGAATTTCTTTTAATACTTTATTGCACTTAATTACTTGAAAGTGTGGGGTTGTCACACTTTAAATTCATTTGTACTCGCCTACTCTATCGGGGTTGACCGATAGAGAGTTTTAGTGGATTGCCCAACGGAAAGGTCCGAGGGACCTGGGCCTTCGAGTAGGAGTCGCCGAAGGCTCCGAACGAAGTAAAAATCGTTCGTGTTTGTGTGTTCGTTTTTCGTCTCTTTCATTTCCGCTGTACATGTCACGCCCCGAGACCCAGGAGCCGCTGATCCAATAGAAAATCGGACAGCACCTCCCCTGTCCGGCGGACAATTTACACATACATACACATAATCATACAACCCACGCAGTATATATTTGGCCTCAGGCCTCCAAAATAGACAAACACCACATAAAAACACCAGACAACTAAGTAAAACATACCTGACTGCGGACCGGTCCGACTTACGACGAAACAACCAATACAAAAACCCCTTAGGGCACATGACACTCATACGACATATACAAATCACTAACAGAAATATAAAACAAGTGTACTACAAGTACAAGGCAAAAGTATGTTGACGCGATGGGTAGGGACTGGCTGCTGGGCTCTTCTGGCGACTCCAAGTATTTCAACCTGAAAATAAATATATATGGCAACAGTGTGAGTCCATAAACTCAGCGAATACCCAGTAGATATGCATAGTATGTTATAATAACAATAGAAGTCTACGCTGATACAACCTCATATGAACAATAGGAAGAAAGGGTATACTGAAGATACTGAATAAAGATACATACCAGAATCCATCTATCCTGCAGAGGGTGAAATAAATCCCTATGGAACAAGTATAACATATAAACCAAGGTATACAGGTATCCAGTACATGCATGTCAATCAAGTCCAGCAAATAAATGCAGCAAACACAATCAAGTGCACAATGCATCGTATGCATATGATGCAATGTCATGGTCACCCCCTAACACCAGTCAAGACACCGAGATAGGCGATACTGTGTCGGCCGAGTGGGTAGAGCTGTGACACTGTACGCACCCTGCTATCACTGCTCCTGAGTGACCGAGTGGACAGGATGCTGGTGGAGTGAACACTCCGCCCCATATATATATGGGGGAGATATCTCTCTCATCTTCTCTGGTCTATGGGAAGAGAAGGGATCCCTGCTTGCTACCACGCTCCAAAACCACTACCCATGAGCGGTGGAGCGGAGCAATACAGAGCAAATGCACACACGCTACGGTATCCACTAACCCATGAGTGGCCGTGTGTGCCTATCATGTGCCGGAAAATGATTAGGCTCAACCAAAAGGGAGTCGCTGATCGCCGGCATGCAACAATGCAAGGATGGTGTATGATAGATACACATACCTCCCTCCCAAGTCCTCAGTATACTAGGTCTCAGTCTGAATCCTATAACAGGAAATACAGTTAACCTACAAGGTATACTGGCTGAAAACTACAGATCCCTCAAGGTCAAAGGCAGGAGATACATCACGATCTCTAAGCATACATCTAGATATGACACTACCTGATACTGTATGGAACTAACAGCATAATAACTCAGGGATAAACCACAGGTATCCAGGACAGGCATAATAAACAGGGATAAATAACAAGTATCCAGAACAGACATGATAACTCAGGGATAACTAACAAGTATCCAGGAAAGGTATAATAACTCAGGGATAACTAATAAGTATCCAGAACAGACATGATAACTCAAGGATAACTAACAAGTATCCAGGACAGGTATAATAACTCAGGGATAACTAATAAGTATCCAGAACAGACATGATAACTCAAGGATAACTAACAAGTATCCAGGACAGGTATAATAACTCAGGGATAATAGATAAGTATCCAGAACATGAATAATAACTCAGGGATAGCTAACAAGTATCCAGAACAGGAATAATAACTCAGGGATAGCTAACAAGTATCCAGGTCATGAATGATAACTCAGGGATAACTAATAAGTATCCAGAACATGAATAATAACTCAGGGATAGCAAATAAGTATCCAGGGCATGAATAATAACTCAGGGATAACTAATAAGTATCCAGGACACGAATAATAACTCAGGGATAACTAATAAGTATCCAGTTCAGATATAATGACTCAGGGATAACTAACAAGTATCCAGGTCAGATATAATGACTCAGGGATAACTAACAAGTATCCAGGTCAGGTATAATGACTCAGGAATAACTAACAAATATCCAGGTCAGGCAATATAACTCAGGGATAACTAACAATTATCCAGTTCAGATATAATGACTCAGGGATAACTAACAAGTATCCAGGTCAGGCAATATAACTCAGGGATAACTAACAATTATCCAGTTCAGATATAATGACTCAGGGATAACTAACAAGTATCCAGGTCAGATATAATGACTCAGGGATAACTAACAAGTATCCAGGTCAGGCATAATGACTCAGGAATAACTAACAAATATCCAGGTCAGGCAATATAACTCAGGGATAACTAACAATTATCCAGTTCAGATATAATGACTCAGGGATAACTAACAAGTATCCAGGTCAGGCAATATAACTCAGGATAGCGTATAAACTTACTGCTATCTATAACAGACAATGCATAGCAATATGACAATATCTAAAAGATAAGTCAAAGAGTACCCGCCTCCAAAAGAGGGATGCTCGTATCGGAAAGAACCACCCGTCTGGTAATCAGAAATGCTAAATCCGATCCATTCCCTGTATTAAAGGCATAATGTTTAGCTACCATAATATATAATTTATAGCTAAACAAACTGTCTCAAATAATTAGGATCGTTCTAATTATCATCATTTCATCTAATTAACCCTAATTAGATGATTGTCCTAAATTATCCCAATTAGATTCCAATTAGATTTTTGAAACCTGGATTCATCAAGTTGACTTATTAGGCTTAAATTTCGAATTAAACCTAACCCGTAGTTTAAATCAATAGCTCTCCCAAAAGCTCACAGCAAGCACAAAGGAACTCTCATAATAGTATGGATGACCAAATCAACTCTTCCAGCAACTCGTGGCTATGTGCCAAATGTAAACCAATCTACATACACTTCATTCTTACAACAACAATCGAATCACCAATCAACAGAATTAAGAAGGCTAACAATCACCAAGGGAAACCCATATGAATCAAGCTAAACCTAACCCCAACTCTAAGTAATCTCATGGCAGGATCAGAGCAGATCCAAAACGAAACAACCAACTCCCTTTACAAATCTTCCCAATCCAAACAGGGCACACACTGATCTAAACAAGATTAACCCTAATCTCATTCTAGATCCAATTTCACAAACAAAACTCACATTGCGATTCCAAAATAATAAAACTATAGTATCGAAGCTAAACATCTGAACAGAAATCCCTGGATTTATTAAGTGGCATCACAGTATAATCCAAGATCAAAACTAGAACTCGATAGCGATCTACAATCCAAAACCAACAGCCTTACCTGGTGAAACCTCGGCAAGAAATCCCCTGCTCCAATATCCAATCTCAAAACAACACCTCTGATTAATCCAACTAGCAACAGCCAACCTATGATCAATTTAATTGTACAACCTCAATCAAATTTCGACACAACTCCATTCAAAGACCAATCGGAAACCATCAAAGCTTACCTGAGATGGCAACTCCACTTGGTCGGCGATGAGGTCCAAGGAACTCCTGGATCGGCAGAAACCAACAGATCGCAAGGCAGGGTCTTGCGACGGCGGTCGAGAATCGCTGGTGAAGGGGTGCCGACGACTAGCTAGGGTTCGCACGATGAGGAGAAGAGAGGTTGTATGTGTGGCCGTGGGCTAGGGCTTGCGAAGGAGAACGGCAGAGGAAGAGGAGACGCCGACCTCGCGGCTAGGTCACGCGAGAGGAGAAGAAAAGCGAAGGGGAGGAAGAAGAGTCGGGCGTCGCTGCTGTGGCTGCGGCTCGCGTAAGAGGAGAAGAGAAGAGAGGGGGAGTCGGCGGGGGCTGCGAGTTTAGGGCACGGGTGAGTGGGAGAGAAAGGTAAGTATTAAATAATAATAAATCTAATTATTATTTTTCCTTTTATAACCATATAACTATATATATATATAACCATATATATATATAACAATATAAATATATATATTTATATATATATATATATATATCGATTTTTTTTTTCGTATTTTACAGTGCACGCTTTTTAAAGCACTCTGATTTAATTTTTTAAAAGTCACGTGATTCACCCCCCCCCCTCTCACGTGCATCGATCCTACACTTGATTCCTTAGTCAGGCTTCCCTAACGTACTATCATCAAACCTTGTCCTAATACTAGGTTGTTCAAGTTTCAATTTAATCAGGTCCTTAATCTAACCAATCCTAAATCTAAGAAAAAAAAATTAAGATTGCAAAGGAAAATAAACAAGCAAACAAGGAAAAATTATCTAAGTCACATCATAATTGAAATAATACTCGGGTTTTTTTAACTTCAGCAAGGTTGGGAATTATGTTTTCTAACATATCAGCCTTAACTAATTTATATAAATTAATTACGTTCTTTGAGGTAAATATTAGATTTTTAAATATTGTAAATTTACCTTTTGATTCCCGGTTGGGAATCTCCCCCTTGATACTTGTCGTCTTTCCTTTTTGTCTATTTAGCATCTTGTAGTGATCACGAGCTGATCGGATCAGTTTGGTTCGATCTCCTCCATTGTCTGCTTCGTCAGATTCTGAGTCTGAGTTGGACTCAAGTATTGGTTGAGGCCTCTTTTTTAGTTCTCTTGGAGTTTTCCCTACAATAAAAACTATACCTTCCTCGACCATTGCAATATCAACTTGATTATTTAACCTTAATTCAAAAAACAATTCAAAATTAGGTATCGATTTCGTCTCAGAAAACTCGTCGTTTGACTCTGGTTCGATTTCGATGTCGGGTGTCGAGTCAATCTCAGCTACTTGTTCTTGAGCTTCTAAGATCTCGACATCGGAGCTCTCTTCGTGTAGGTTGATTAGCTTTTCCCACATCTCTTTGGCACAGTTGAAGGATCCGACCCGTTTCAGTTCTTCTTTGGTCAGGCCGCATTGTAATATTACTGTTGCCCTGGCATCAGTCTCAATCTTCCTCAGAGTTGGTTCGTCCAATTTGTCCCAAGTGATCGATGTTCCTTCTTCTGTGGGGAATGTGAACCCCGTTTGGATTATCAACCAAAGTTCCAGATTGGCCTTCAGGTGGGATTCCATTAGACTTCTCCAGGAGTTGAAATTTTTGCCAGAGAATAGAGGTGGACGAAAGCTATTCCATTCTTGATTAGCCATTTAAGATGATCCTTGCACACAAAAGAAATAACAGAAGTGTACCAAGACTTGTCTTGGATTAGTAGTGCGGGAGAAAAATAACCCAAAATAAATATTGCATGAATTTCGAGGCAGAATAATAATAAAATAATAAAAGTAATTTATGACAAATTTTTGAAAATGTTGATTTTGTCAATTCTGATTAATAATGAAAAAGTAAGAATTTAATGTTTGAAAAGAAATTTGCTCGAATTAAGGTAGCACTTAAAAAAATATTAAAATAATAATAAAAAATTTTATGACAAATTTTCAATATTGCTCGTTTTAACAATTCTAACTTATGGTGAAAAAATGAGAATTCAAAATTGAAAAAGGCGAAAAATCCGAAAAAAATCCGGATTTTAAAATTAGGCGATATTATCTGTAGATGGTTAAAACCACCTACAGATATTATTTATTTGAAATATAAGGCGAAAAATCCGAAACAAATCTCAAACTGGTGGTTGCACCAAGTTGAGCTTCCCCGCTCTGATACCACTTGTTAGATCGAGAGAACCGATAGAGGGGAGGGTGAATATCGGAAAACGTTCGGATTTTAAAATTAGAGAAATTACGCAGCGGAATAAACACAATCGCGAACACAGGTAGTTTTACTTGGTTCGGAGCTTAGGTCGACTCTTACTCCAAGGCCCACGGTCGTTGACCGTTTTCTGCGGGCAATTCTATAAGTTCGCAAAACAGTTTACAAGATTGAATTACAGAATTAGTGCAGTAAGAAAAAGTAACTCTTCTTTTACCGACGTCCGATGTAGATTATCTTTTCGGAGCAGTGGGACGTTGCCGGCGCTTGAATCTCGAGTCGGGAGGTTTCCGGAGCAGAGCGCGGGAGCAGAAGAGCGTGAATGCGTTGAATGAATTCGTTGTCCTGAAGCCTTGGTTCGAGGGTCGTTTTATAGCACCTGGGGGCGCCCACAACGTCGGGGGCGCCCCCCCCCCCCACGTGTCGGTCGATCCACTTCCTTCTCGGTCAGCTCTGATGCCTTAAAACACGGGATCAATCTTTGACGGGGGCGCCCGGAACGCTGGGGGTGCCCGGATTGACCGGGTCAGAATCTGATCCTCTTGGCTTCGCTGGAGCTGCTTCGACTGCTTGACCTGGGGGCGCCCGGAGCGCTGGGGGCGCCCGGGAGCATGGGGGCGCCCTGCCCATGAGCTGCATAAGCAGTTCCTTTGGTTTTCTGTTTTGTGTTCACCTTGGGGGCGCCCGGGACACTCCGGGCGCCCTGCTCAGCCTCTGCCTCATTCCTTTGAGGCTCTCTGAGCTGCAGACACTCGTTCCTTCGGTCCTGCATCCAGGATTAGTCCAAAACAACATAAAACAATAATGTATTAATTTTATACAGCCTTAGCTGTCTTGGTTCTGACTTTGGTCTCCAAAATGGAGCCCTAGGTCGAACTGACGCCTACTGTTCTCTCGACGGGGAACGTGTCCTGACCTACTCCTCTCGGGAGAATGTACCTGATGCCAACCGGTTCCTCCGGTTGGACTTTTGCCCAGCAGTCCTTCGCCAGGTGCCTAGCTGTCCTTCGCCAGGTCTTTTGTTCCAGGTAGTCCTTCGCCTGGTGCCCAGCAGTCCTTCGCCAGGTGCCTAGCATTCCTTCACTAGGGCTTTGTATCCTGACATTCCTTCGCCAGGTGGCTAGCATTTCTTCGCTAGGGCTTTGTATCTTGGCAGTCCTTCACCAGGTGCCTAGCATTCCTTCGCTAGGTCTTTGTATCCTGACATTCGTTCGCCAGGTGCCTAGCAGCCCTTCGCTAGGACTTTGTTTCGTGGCAGCCCTTCGCCAGGTGCCTAGCAGCCCTTCGCTAGGACTTCTTTCTGCACACTCAAATAACTTTATTAGATCACAAATAAACTTAACTTTGAATCCTTTGCCAATATCAAAACAAGGTTCGATATGGTGCTTCCTGCACCAACACTCCGTGCCCAGCTTCACTCACTGGGACTTCTTTCAACCTAGCTTCCCAAGCTAGGACCTGGCTTCACTCACTAGGGTTTTAGTCAACCTAGCTTCCCAAGCTAGGACCTGGCTTCACTCACCAGGGTTTCAGTCAACCTAGCTTCCCAAGCTAGGACCTGGTTTCACTCACCAGGGTTTCATCCAACCTAGCTTCCCAAGCTAGGACCTAACTTCACTCACCAGGGTTTCATCCAACCTAGCTTCCCAAGCTAGGACCTGGCTTCACTCACCAGGGTTTCATTCAACCTAGCTTCCCAAGCTAGGACCTTGCTTCACTCACCAGGGTTTCAGTCACCTGGCCTCACTCATCGGAAGTCGTGCCCAGTCCCCGATCAGGACTTAAACCAGACTCATCTCATTAACTTAAACTAAAATCGGTGTCAATACCAAAACAACAATCAGGGTCAGACTGCTTCAACAATCTCTCCCTTTTTGTTGTTTGATAACCCGATTTTAAGTTTAGGAATTTGAAATCAATTGTAGTCAAATTTCACTATCGTAGGAGAATCAGGATCCTCCCCCTACAATAGTTATACTCGTAAACATTCTAAACTTAACTAACCACACTCTCCCCCTTTGTCAAACACCGAAAAGGGTGTAGACTGGTTGTTAAGTTTTAAAAATCCCTCTCCCTCAACCCGGGGTTTTCTCCCCCCAAAACAACAAAGGATAGAATTAATTTAAAGGCATATGAAGACATATGATAAAGGTAAAGCATGATATAACAATCATATGCATCATATGAATCATGGAAGTGAACAACCTAAACATAAGGTAGTAATCATAATGACATACAGTCAAATAGTCATAATAGTCAGATAGTCAAATAGTCAAATACATCATAAAGTCATAACAGGCAAATGCAGACCCCGGGGCAGTACTGCTAGAAGGCGCAGCTCCTTGAAGTGTAGACTGGTACAGATGACCAGCTGCCCACGTGCGCCACTCCTCGAACCATGACTGCTACTGGGCGTGCATCGCAGAAACCCGTGCATCAGTCGCCCGCTGATCAGCTCGTAGCCCAGAGATCTCAGACCTGACATCCTGCTGCCAAATCTCCGAAATATAAAGTCCATGCTGGACAGTCTGCTCCAGCTTCAGCAATCTGCCAGCGGAGGTCAGGATTTGCCTCGTAGTAGTCTCCCGCGGCAGCAGGAGCATCATGATGTCTAGCCTGATTTGCAGCTCCTGGAATATGTGCGACTCTAGGTAACTCCCCTAATCCCCGACCATCCTTCCATCTAAGACCGTGAGGTCCGACAACAATGCCAGACTTGACGAACGAGCGTCTGCCAAGTCTGCAGTCCTGCCGAACCATCGGCACAATCCTGCCCTTGGTCACATCAATACATACCGACTGATCGAAGCCAGTCAGTAATGACGTGCCCAAAAGGCACGTAGACGGTCTGACGATCGATCTGACTATAGAAGATAATAGAGAAATAGATGGTCGTCACGATGTCAAAGTCTAGCTGCCGATGCATCCCATAGAGCATCAAGCAGTGAAAGGAACGAATCTCTGCTAGGGGCTTCGAGGTAATTGGCACAAGACAGTTGATTATAATTTTGAAAAGAACATAATCAGGTGGGGATAGGCTGAGCGCAGCAAACGTGAGAAAATCACCGGCAGGCTCACCATGACCCCTCGGCCTGGGATGACCGAAAAAATACTCATAGATAGAGTCAGGGGTGACTCCATCGAAAGGGGCCGGTATAGGATTTTGAACATATGGGAAGAGCGGAAAGTCATTGTTGGCTAGAAAGGTAGTGAAAGAGGATAAATCAAACTCGAGGTTGGTTCGGGCGACTCGGGTCCTATACCCCGTACCTTCGCCACTGAAAAGGTTGTTATAAAACTCAGAAACCAAATCAAAATTGATTGGCCGCTCAAGAAAAAGAATGGATCCCAGTTCGTAAAACTCAATGATCTGTCACACTGACGGACAGTGTTCGTAAACAAATGCTCGGTCCACAGTTCGACAGGGTAGGAGTTTGAAAGTGCGACTGTGAAAGGCCAATTCGAAATGAGCATTGGGAAATCTGGCATTAGAAGGAGGTTGGGGTCTAGCAGATGAAGAGGGAGTCCTGGATCGTGAGGTACCCTCAGCCGGTTCTTTACCCTTGGGAGATTTCCTAATGTTGGATAAAGGTCATGACAACAAATTGAAATGATAATGAAATTCACAGCCAAACAGTGATCAATTGAGGTTCACGGCACAAGTTGATCGGTGAGGTTATAATCAATGGCACAAATTAAATGATCACAAGGGTAAGGTTTGATCAATAATAAGGTTTGATAGGGTTAGATCACGGCAACCACATCACAATACCAAAAGATCAATGGGATTGAGGGTAGGACACGACACAACAAATAAAATCCATGATTAGTTCACAAAATCACAGTTCATGAGATAGTCATCAAAGAAAAACCACAATAATGATAAACACACTCACTTGGGTGCCATCGAGTGAGATTTGCTGAAAGGCATACTTTCTGAAAATTTGCGCAAGAGGAGATCTGAAGGCAGGAGATGAACTCAAACGTCTCGAGCAGGAAAGAAGCTCGATAGCTTGTGGAGACAACACAGAGTGCTGCACAGATGGCTCGCTTGAGACAACACAGAGGACTCAAGCTCAAACTCGCAACAGCAGATCTCGCTGAACACTCAGAGAGCTCGCCCGAAGGAAGAAAAGAGAGAACGCTAGAATTTGCAGGAAGAAGATGCTCAGGTTGAAGGGTCGGCTAGGGCTTGGAGGTATAAGGGTAGAGAGTTAATAGGTTGGTGGACCGATCCACCAACCAAAATTTAATGCGATCGATCGATCGACCGTTTGATCTAGGAACGCCCAGACCGATCAGGGAACCTCCTGATCGGTCTGGCTGGGTCTTGATTGGTCGGGTGATCGATCAGGGAAGCCCCTGATCGGTCTGCCGATCGATTAGTGAGCGAACAGAAAGTTTGCTAGAATTTTCCGTGACCCTTCTGATCGGTCGGTGGACCGATCACCAAGGTGGCCAGATCATTCCGTGGACCGATTAGGTCCAATAAAGAGGAATTTCTGTGGTTTATCGCGAAATAGCTTGATCGGTCATTTGGACCGATCAGGCCAACTCCTAATCGGTCCGGTGACCGATCAGGGAGGTCCCTGATCGGTCTGTGGATCGATCAGGGATCGAACAGAAGGTTGTGAGCTTTCTTTGAGCTCACTGATCGGTCTGTGGACCGATCAGATATCAGAAGAATATGAAATTACCGATATGTATCAAAAATTCACGTTTCAAACAACCCTAACAGCCCCTAATTCAACCAGAATTGATTCATCTGAACCCTTAGGGGTTCCCTCATCCATATTTGCAATCAAGGGTTGTGTCCTTATGATTCAACAAATCAATTTGCTCCAACCAAGTGAAGTCAAACTCAATCAAAACATCCAACCAATTTGAACCATGTTTGTATCAAAATAAGTCTCCAATCAAGTTTCCTTGATTGGAATGTCCAAGTATGATCATGGAGCCAAATACACATGTATTATGCATTGGTTTTCCCCATACTTGGTCAACTTAATGATTATTGTCTCGTCAACCGAATTTCTCAAGGGATGCATTAACATTTTGAGTAATTAGGTTGATCCTAGCATCTCACCCCATTTCTAGCAAACAAAAATATTTTGTTAAACCTTATAGTTTGTGTGAGATGTCCCCATGTTGCCCAATAATTATTGCCCAACAATTTGAAATAATCATGAAGGGGTTTGTATGCTTTTCAATCCTATGAAGCACGACACATTCCTAATTCCCTTCGTAAGAAACTAAATTCATTCTCGGGGACTGAAAATGCCCGCTAGGTTTGATTTGGACTCTACATGTGAGAGTACAAGATCTCCTCTAGCAACATGATCCCTAATGAAGTGGTGACACACTTCTATGTGCTTGGTCCTAGAATGATGGACTGAATTCTTTGTTAGGTTTATTGTGCTTATGTTGTCACACAACACTTGCACACCCTTGTAGGTTAATCCATAGTCCTGTAGTGTGTGTATCATCCACAACAATTGTGATACACTCTCTCCCATGGCGATATATTCTGCCTCGGTCGTGGAGAAAGCAACACAATGTTGCTTCCGACTTGACCAACTAATTAATGATGATCCTAAGAATTGGCAACCCCCACTTGTGCTCTTCCTATCCAACTTGCACCCAGCATAGTCGTAATCGGTGTAGCCAATTAAGTCAAATGACTCAGTACGGGGGTACCAAAGACCAACTCCAATTGTGCCCTTAAGGTATCTCAAAATTCTTTTAACGACAATCAAATGAGATTCCTTGGCACATACTTGGTACCTAGTGCACATACCCACAGCAAAGAGAATATCAGGTCGACTAGCTGTAAGGTATAGCAGACTACCTATCATGCTCCGATATTGAGTTAGGTCAACAGGTTTACCACTCTCATCATTGTCTAACCTTGTGTTTGTCGCCATGGGAGTGGTTACCTCTTTAGAATCACTCATGTTAAATTTTCGGAGCATCTCTTGAGTGTATTTTGATTGGTGCACATGGATTCCATCTCGAGTTTGCTTGATTTCGAGTCCAAGGAAGAAAGTTAATTCTCCTACTAGACTCATCTCAAATTCACTCTCCATGTGCCCAATAAACTCAATCAAATAGCCCTTATTGTTGGAGCCACAAATTATGTCATCGACATATACTTGGGTTACAAATATATTGTCACCATCTCTTCGTAGAAATAGTGTAGGGTCTATTTGTCCTCTCATAAAGCTTTTTTCAATGAGAAATGTCGACAACCGCTCATACCAAGCTCGGGGTGCTTGTTTAAGGCCGTAAAGCGCCTTCTTGAGCTAGAACACGTGGTTTGGAAATTCATAATTTTCAAACCCCGGAGGTTGTTCGACATAGACCTCTTCTCTTATGAAACCATTTAGGAAGGCTGATTTTGTTGGATCGAGAGAAACGATAGAGGGGGGGTGAATATCGTAAATCGTTCAGATTAGAGTTAGAGAAATTACGCAGCGGAAGAATTAAACACAAAACGCGAACACAAGATCTTTTACTTGGTTCGGAGTCACGGTCGGCTCCTACTCCAAGGCCCACGGTCGTTGACCGTTTACTGCGGGCAATTCTATATGTGCGCAAAACAGTTTATAGACAGATATGATAATTGTAGTACAGTAAACAAAACAAACAACTCTTCATTACCGACATCCGGTGTAGATTGTATTTTCGGAGCAGAGGGACGTCGTCGGCGCTTGTATCTCGAGTCGGGAGGTTTCCGGAACAGAGCGCGGGAGTAGAAGAGCGTGAGTGCGTTGGAAGAATTGATTTTTGAGAAGCCTTGGCGTTGGGTGCTATTTATAGCACTTCGGGGCGCCCTGGACGTCGGGGGCACCCCCCCGCATGCCAGCCGATCCGAGATTCTCTCGGTCAACCCTTATCTCTCTCGAATAGAGCTGAGGTTGACTCTGGGGGCGCCCGGGACGCTGGGGGCGCCCTGGTTGACCCGATCTGCTAGTTTCTCGGCTGGATAAGTCTTATCCTCTTCGTTGGCTTGAGTGCGGGGCGCCCTGGGCACTGGGGGCGCCCGGGAGCACGGGGGCGCCCCGCCCAGTAAGCTTCCGAAGCACTTCTTTGCTTAACTTGTTTTGTACTGGCCTTAGGGGGCGCCCGGGACACTGGGGGCGCCCTGCTCAGCTACTTGCCTCTCTCCTTTGGGCATTCTGAGCTGCAGACACACGTTCCTTCGGTCCTGCATCCAGGGTTAGTCCAAAACAATATAAAACAATAAGGTATTAGGTTTATACAGCCTTAGCTATCTTGGTTCTGACTTTGGGTTTCCAAAATGGAGCCCTAGGTCGAACCGACGCCTACTGTTCCCTCGACGAGGAACGCGTCCTCACCTACTCCTCTCAGGAGAATTTACCTGATGCCAACCGACTCCTCCGGTTGGACTTTTGCCTAGCGGTCCTTCGCCAGGTCTTAGATACCAAGCTGTCCTTCGCCCGATGCCTAGCAGTCCTTCGTTAGGTCTTGGATACCAAGCTGTCCTTCGCCCAGTGCCTAGCAGTCCTTCGCTAGATCTTTGGATCCTGGCAGTCTTTCGCCAGGTGCCTAGTAGTCCTTCGCTAGGTCTTCGTATCCTAGCAGCCCTTCGCCAGGTGCCCAGCTGTCCTTCGCCAGGACTTAGGATCTTAGTGCCAAGCAATCCTTTGCTAGGTGCCTAGTATTCCCTTGCTAGGACTTTAATCTGCACACTCAAGCAACATGTTAGATAACAAATAAGACTTAACTTTTGAACCCTTTGCCATTTATCAAAACACAGGTTCGTCTTGGGTGCTTTCTGCACCAACAATCTCCCCCTTTTTGATTTATGGCAACCCTGGTTCAAAAAGTTAAGTTAATCAGAACATATAAAACAAAATTTTGTTTCCTCCCCTTGGAAGGAATCTCCCCCTAGATTTTTCAAAAGTTCGTGGGGTTTTGAAAATAAATTCTAAGTCTAAAGATGGATTTAATTTTACTTAAAACAATTTTCAACAGAAACTTTAAAGACATATTTTCCAAAATAATTTTGGTTGTGCACTTTGGAAAATTTATACTTATAGGAAAATTTTGAAAACTTAAGTTAAATGCTTAGGAAAATTTTGAAAACTTAAGTTTAAGTACTAAGAAGATTTTGAAAACTTAAATTTTTGAAAACTTAAGTTTTAAGTACTTAGGAAAATTTTGAAAACTTAAGTTAAAAATATTTTAAAAAGCAGCTTAAGTTTAATTAAAAAACTTTGAATAAAAGCTTAGTACCTTTTGAAAAAATATTTAGTACTTTTGAAAAACAGATAGATTAAGTACTTTTAGTACTTTTTGAAAATATATTAAGTACTTTTAAAAAACAGATAGATTAAGTACTTTTTGAATAAAGGATAAGATTTTGAATTTTTGAAAATTTTTTTTAAAGCTTTCTCTCCTTTCCTACCTCTCCCCCTTTGCCATATATCAAAAATAAAGAAATGTAGCAAAAAAGGTTGCATAATACCAGAAAAAAATAAACTGCATAATTTGCTATACTGAACCAATGCAGGATATGAAATAAACCAAATCAATTTCAATTTTCTCTTTTAGGGTACTGTCTAACCCAATTAGCTACTTATTAACTGTTATAAACAGTAATTTTCGCTAGGGTTAGTCAAGTTAAGTATTCTGTTCAAGTTAGAGTTTCTAAACTTGACACTTTACTTGATTACTGTGTAAGTTGTATTTAGTTCCCCAATTACTGCAGATGCACTGATCTACATCTTGAATTAAGGCAAAGACCTAAGCATCTCAACCCATTCTAGGTTATCAATCAAAAGTACCCTAAGGTGCTTGTGAGATGCTGGCTTCTAAATCTATAGGTGCATGCAGTTCTAGGGTTAGGGCCTAGGCTAAGTCCATTTGCGAAAAAGCCCTAGTTTTGAAGGGGGTAGTTTTACAATAAAACTAAGTTGAAAACTTTATTTATTTTTAAAAACTTTTCAAAACTAAGTAAAAGCTGATTTTGAAAGCAGTTAAAAACTACTTTAGAAACTGATTTTAAAATGAGTAAAGCAGTAAGAAAAACCAAAAAGTAGAGTAAGCCTATTCTATCAAGCATAATCCTAACTGCCTTCTTAGTGAGCTGAACTCAGATTCAGGTAGGGGTTTAGTGAATATGTCAGCTAAGTTAGATTTAGAGTCTACATGCTTAAGGACTATTTCACCACTTGCTACATGGTCTCTTACAAAGTGGTGTTTCACTTCTATGTGTTTAGTTCTGGAATGTTGGATTGGGTTCTTAGTTAGATTAATCAAACTTATGTTGTCAATGAAAACCTGAGTTTGGGTATAGTTGAGCTGGAAGTCCTTAAGAGTGTGCATCATCCATAAAAGTTGTGCTACACACTCTCCTAAGGCAACATACTCAGCTTCAGTTGTGGATAGAGCTACACAGTGTTGTTTTCTGCTGCACCAACTTACTAGACTATTTCCTAACAGTTGGCAGCTTCCACTTGTGCTCTTTCTATCTAATTTACAACCAGCGTAGTCCGAATTCGAGTATCCTGACAAGTCGAAGGTTGAGGTCCTAGGATACCAAATCCCTACATTTAGGGTGCCCTTAACATATCTTAGTATTCTTTTTAGGGCTGCCAAGTGCGTCTCCTTAGCACATGTTTGGTATCTAGTACACATTCCTACAGCAAAAAGGATATCAGGTCTACTTGCTGTAAGGTATAGTAGACTTCCTATCATACTTCTATAGAGTTTAGGGTCTACTGGTTTACCATCAGGGTCACTATCTATTTTTACATTTGTGGTCATGGGGGTACTTATGCTTTTAGAGTTATCCACTTTAAATTTCTTTATTAACTCTTTAGCATATTTGGATTGATGGACATAGTTTCCATCCCTAGTTTGTTTGATTTGTAACCCTAGGAAAAAGTTGAGCTCACCAACTAGACTCATTTCAAACTCATTTTTCATTATTTTTACGAATTCTTTTAAAAAATTAGAGTTGGTGGAACCAAAGATTATGTCATCGATGTAGATTTGGGGAATAAAGATTTTTTTTCCTAAGGTTTTAATGAATAGGGTTGAGTCAATTTGCCCTTGTTTAAATTCTTTAGAAATTAAGTAAGTTGATAAGCGTTCATACCAGGCCCTAGGAGCTTGTTTTAGTCCATAAAGTGCTTTGGTAAGTTTGTAAACATGGTTAGGTCTTTCTAAGTCTTCAAAACCAGGGGGTTGTCCTACATAGACTTCTTCCTTAATGAATCCATTTAGAAAGGCTGATTTTACATCCATTTGGTATAGTTTGAATCCTTTATGGGATGCAAAGGCTAATAACATCCTAATGGACTCAAGTCTAGCTACTGGGGCATAGGTTTCGTCATAATCTAACCCTTCTACTTGACTGAATCCTTTCGCTACTATGCGGGCTTTATTTCTGACTATTTCTCCTTGATCATTTAACTTATTCCTAAAAACCCACTTAGTGTCAATGACGGATTTGCCCTCAGGTTTAGGTACTAATTCCCAGACTTGGTTTCTTTCGAATTGGGCTAACTCTTCTTGCATAGCTATGATCCAATCAGGATCAGGTAGGGCTTCCTCTATAGTCTTAGGTTCAATTTTTGAAATCATGGCTATTTGACTAAGGTTTCTATAGGAAGACCTAGTTCTGACTCCTAATGTTGGATCACCCACAATTTGAACAGTTGGGTGACTAAGTTTGGGTTTCTTGGTTTTTCTTGAACTTGGTTCAGCCTCAGGTCCGGCTGGTCGATTTGGTTCACTATTTGATTTAATGTTTGGTTCAATATTTGGTTCAATTGACTCAGAAGTTGGTTCAATAGTTAGTTCATTCAATGGTTCAATTAAAGGTTCAACAGTTTGTTCATTATCTTCTTGATCAACATTTGATGAAGTTAGGTCTGGATTATCAAATGTTGAGTTGATTTCTTCATCAAATATTAAGTTTGTTGTTTCTTCAATTTTCTTAGTTTGTTTGTTGTAAACCCTATAGGCTCTACTTGAGGTTGAATATCCTAGGAAGATGCCTGGGGTTGACTTAGACTGGAATTTTCCTAGATAGTCTTTGGTGTTTAGAATATGGACTTTGCATCCAAAGACTCTTAGGTAGTGTAGATTTGGAAGTCTATGATAGTATAATTCATAGGGTGTTTTGTTGTGTCGCTTGTTAATCAAGACCCTATTTTGGATGTAGCAAACCGTACTAATTGCTTCTGCCCAATATTGGTTAGCTAAATTGAATTCATTGAGCATAGCCCTAGCGGCTTCTTGTAGGGTTTTATTTCTCCTTTCGACTATGTCATTTTGCTGAGGGGTTCTAGAACACGAAAATTCATGTATATACCTATTTACCTTACAGAATTCCACGAACCGTTGATTTTCAAATTCTCCCTCGTGGTCACTCCTAAGTCTTTTGATTTTAGTATCGTTTTGATTTTCAATTAACTTACAGAATTCATTAAATAGGTTTAGGGTTTCATCTTTGGTCTTTAGAAACCTAACCCAGGTAAACCTAGAGTAATCATCAATTATTACTAAGCAGTATCGGTTCCCGCTTAGTGATTTGGCTCCATGTGAATCAAATAGGTCAAGGTGCAGGAGCTCAAGTGTGGTTTGAGTTAGATCAGATTGGATTAATTTATGATTAGACTTTGTTTGTTTGCCTTGATTACATGATTCACATATTAAGTTTTCATGATTTTTAATTTTGGGGATACCTTTAATTAAGCCAAGTTGGGTAATTTTTGAAATAATTCTCAGATTAGTGTGACCTAGTCTCCTATGCCAGAAGTTTGATTGTTCTAACTAAGTTAACATACATTTAGGTACTAGGGGTAGGTTTATAGTGTAAACATTATTTTTCCTAGTGCCCTTAAGCATGATTTCCGAGTCTTGCAGGTTTCTAATCAGACAGTTAGAATTGTTGAAGGTAACTACATAACCCGAATCACACAACTGACTTATGCTAAGCAAGTTAAAATTGAAATTTTCAACCAAAAGCACTTTCTTAAAGACAAAGTCAGATTTAAGTTCAATATTACCTAACCCAATTACCTTGAGTGTAGCATTGTTGCCAAATGCCACTGAGCCTAGGTTCTTGAACTTGAGTTTGGTGAATTTTAATTTATCTCCAGTCATATGTCTGGAGCAACCACTATCCAACATCCATTGGTCCAAATCTTTATGTTCCTACACATAAAGAGTTTTTTTGATTTGGACCCAATTAGAATCAGGAATAACCTAAATTGATTTTCACAACCTAGTCTGTCTCACCCAAATCTAGGGTTATCAATCACGTTAGCCTTACAGGTTTTGTGAGACAAGTTTTGGTAAATAGAATTATTTTGAAAAAATTATGATTTATTTTGAAAAACTTAAATTAATTTTGAAAACAGTTGATTTTGAGTTTATTTAAAAAAATGTTTGAATCTACAATTAACTGATGACTTGTGTTAGATTCGAATTTGACAGAGACTAATTTGAATTTGAATTTCACAGATTGGCTTCCAGGTCTTGGTGAGGCACTAGGCCTTCTTTGGCCGTAGCCTTATTGGATCATCAACCCTTTCCTTGACAAAGCCTTTCAATGAAATTTCATTTTTAAAATTAGTCCTTGAAAAATTCTGGTCTAACTAGTTTGGGTCTTGGATCGGTAGCTTCAGCTAGTTTCACCAATCTAAAGAGACCAAGTAGAGTATACTTGACCTTATTAGAATTGACTTCCCTAACGTACTATCATCTCACCGCCACCCAATACTATGTTGTTCAAATTTCAGTTAAGTTGGCTTAGTCCTTAAACTAACCATTCCTAAATCTAAACATGGTAAATTGCAGAAATTAAATAAACAAGCAATCATGCAAATTGCAAACAAGAATTGAATTTTATCTAACAATAAATATTGTTTTTAATTTGGCTCCCCCTGGACTAAAGCCACGATAATGGTTCGGCAAGATGTGAATCTTGTCCTTGGGGATCCAATACTAATTTGATCCAGTTTGTTTTTTCAAGTACAGTTTGGGTACCCATGCCTGAACTTTAGGTCTGGACTGGTTCAGTACAGCATAGTAGGATCTTTGTCTAGATTTGGTTCTATAGCCTAGTCTGGATCGATTTAGAACTGATTTCTGTTTTCCAAGAATCATGTCAAGACTCTCGGAACCAGAAGTGAATCGTTTTAAAGCTGATCTAAGGTCCTTAACCTGAGTTTTCAGGGAGGAGTTCTCTTTCTCAAGTTTTTCAACTTGATTAGAGGTTCCTTCTTGAACCTTCTCGGTTAAAGATCTAGAGTCAGCTCCCTCTTTCAGGAGTTTTACTTCCTGTCGGAGGGATTCGACTCGGAGTTTAGCTTTCGCCAAATCTCGAGAAAGATAAGAAATTAACTCATTTAACTGACTTCTAGAAAAACCACTTACCTTGATTTCGCCATCCTCTGAAAATGTCAGTTTGCCGTCGTCCTGTTCCGATTCTGACTCAGTCTCGATTTCTTCTGAGACGGTTAGCGCGAGCAGGTTCGACTGTGGGACCTCTTCTTCTTCGGAGGAGGAGGACTCGTCCCACGTTGCTTGGAGTGCCTTCTTCTTCCTCGTCTTCTTTGTTTCCTTCAGGTTGGGGCATTCGGTCTTGTAGTGGCCTTTCTTCTTGCACTCATAACAGGTCACGTTGGGCTTGTTCTTTTCATTTGAGGGTTCAGCTGGTTCATCCTTTCTTCGACTGACTTTTCTTCTGTTGGTTTGGTTCTTCAATTCCTTGTAGTAGTCCCGGGCCAGTCGGACCATCTTAGGTCGATCTCCTTCTTCGTCTTCTGAGTCTGAGTCTGAATCAAACTCGGGTGCAGGTTGAGGCTTCTTCTTGGTTGTCCTTCGAGTTTTACCTGCAACAAAGGCAATACCTTTCTCGGCCAGATTGCAGTTAGTCTGTTCATGTAATTCGAGTTCAGAAAATAGTTCGTCTAATTTAATTTTTGACAAGTCCCTTGAAACCTTATATGCATCTACCATAGATGCCCACAAGGTGTTTCTCGGGAAAGCATTTAAAGTGTACCTTATTAGGTCACGGTTTTCTACCTTGTGACCGATGGTGTGTAGTCCGTTCATTAGTTCCTGAATTCGGGCGTGGAGTTAATCTGCTGTTTCGTTGTCGTTCATCTTGATCGTGTACAGCTTGTTCAGAAGGAGATCTCTTTTGCTGATTCGAGTGTCTGAAGTTCCTTCGTGCAGCTCGATCAGTTTCCCCCACAGCTCCTTGGCACCGTTGAATGGACCCACCCGGTTCAGCTCCTCTTTTGTTAAGCCGCATTGGAGGGTCTGGGTCACCTTTGCATCAGCCTCAATCTTCCGTTTCAGAGCGATGTCCCACTTTGTGTAGATTTGAGGTACTCCTTCAGCGTTCTTTGGAATCTCCAGTCCGGACTGGATGATTATCCACATGTCCACCTGAGTTTTCAGGTGGACCTCCATTCTGCTCTTCCAGTAGGAGAAGTCCTCCCCACTGAAGAGAGGTGGTCTTGCGGTGCTGAAGCCTTCTTGCATGGCCATTTTATCTGAAAAGTAAACTAAAGGAAAGAAAATATCCCAAGACTTGGTCTTGGATTAGTAGTGCAGGATAAAGAGAAATAATTATCGAGGGGTGTTGCACCAACCTCGATTAACGAGAAAACTTTGAAAAAGAAAAAGAAAAAGAAAAGTAATTAAAAAAATCCGAAAAATTCTCAAACTAGTGGTTGCACCAAGTTTGAGCTTCCCCGCTCTGATACCACTTGTTGGATCGAGAGAAATGATAGAGGGGGGGTGAATATCGTAAATCGTTCGGATTAGAGTTAGAGAAATTACGCAGCGAAAGAATTAAACACAAAACGCGAACACAAGATCTTTTACTTGGTTCGGAGTCGCGGTCGGCTCCTACTCCAAGGCCCACGGTCGTTGACCGTTTACTGCGGGCAATTATATATGTGCGCAAAATAGTTTACAGACAGATATGATAATTGTAGTACAGTAAACAAAACAAACAGCTCTTCGTTACCGATGTCCGGTGTAGATTGTATTTTCGGAGCAGAGGGACGTCGTTGGCGCTTGTATCTCGAGTCGGGAGGTTTCCGGAGCAGAGCGCGGGAGTAGAAGAGCGTGAGTGCGTTGGAAGAATTGATTTTTGAGAAGCCTTGGCGTTGGGTGCTATTTATAGCACTTCGGGGCACCCTGGACATCGGGGGCGCCCCCCCACGTGTCAGCCGATCCGAGATTCTCTCGGTCGGCCCTTATCCCTCTCAAATAGGGCTGAGGTTGACTCTGGGGGCGCCCTGGATGACCCGATCTGCTGGTTTCTCGGCTGGATAAGTCTTATCTTCTTCGTTGGCTTGAGTGCGGGGTGCCCTGGGCACTGGGGGCGCCCGGGAGCACGGGGGCGCCCCGCCCAGTAAGCTCCCGAAGCACTTCTTTGCTTAACTTGTTTTGTACTGGCCTTGGGGGCGCCCTGCTCAGCTACTTGCCTCTCTCCTTTGGGCATTCTAAGTTGCAGACACACGTTCCTTCGGTCCTGCATCCAGGGTTAGTCCAAAACAATATAAAACAATAAGGTATTAGGTTTATACAACCTTAGCTGTCTTGGTTCTGACTTTGGGTCTCCAAAATGGAGCCCTAGGTCAAACCGACGCCTACTGTTCCCTCGACGGGGAACGCGTCCTCACCTACTCCTCTCAGGAGAATTTACCTGATGCCAACCGACTCCTCCGGTTGGACTTTTGCCTAGCGGTCCTTCGCCAGGTCTTGGATACTAAGCTGTCCTTCGCCCGGTGCCTAGTAGTCCTTCGCTAGGTCTTAGATACCAAGCTGTCCTTCGCCCGGTGCCTAGCAGTCCTTCGCTATGTCTTTGGATCCTGGCAGTCCTTCGCCAGGTGCCTAGCAGTCCTTCGCTAGGTCTTTGGATCCTGGCAGTCCTTCGCCAGGTGCCTAGCAGTCCTTCGCTAGGTCTTCGTATCCTAGCAGCCCTTCGCTAGGTGCCCAGCTGTCCTTCGCCAGGACTTAGGATCTCAATGCCTAGATATCCTTTGCTAGGTGCCTAGCATTCCCTTGCTAGGACTTCAATCTGCACACTCAAGCAGCATGTTAGATAACAAATAAGACTTAACTTTTGAACCCTTTGCCATTTATCAAAATACAGGTTCGACTTGGGTGCTTTCTGCACCAACAGATTTGACATCCATTTGATAGAGCTTGAAACCTCTATGTGCTGCAAATGCAAACATCAATCGAATGGATTCTAATCGTGCCATGGGAGCATAGGTCTCATCGTAATCAAGGCCTTCAATTTGACTGTAGCCCTTGGCTACTAAGCGTGCCTTGTTTCTTACGATTTCTCCCTTATGGTTCAACTTATTTTTGAAGACCCATTTGGTTCCAATAATGGTGGTCTTCTTAGGTCTAGGGACTAAATCTCAAACTTGGCTTCTCTCGAATTGACCTAATTCATCTTGCATGGCAATGATTCAATCGGGATCATTTAATGCCTCGTCAATTTTCCTAGGTTCAATTTTGGAAATTAGGGCGACTTCATTAGCCTCATTCCTAAAGAATGATCTTGTCCTAACCACATGATGGATATCTCCAACAATTTGGTCTTGGGGATGACTAGAGGCTAACCTAGTTTGCCTTGGTGTTAGAGGTGCTTCTTGGATGGTGTCACTAGACACAGGCTCAGCCTCAGGATCCGACTGATCTATGAGTTGTCTAGGCTCACCGTCATCAGATTCATCACCACCATCTACAACACTTGGACTTCCATCCAAACCTAGTTTCATAAGTTCGAATTGAACTCCTTCTACATCTCCTGATTGATCATTTGCTTTTGGAATTTCCTCAAAAACAACATCAAAAGACTCTTCAACTAATCTAGACTTCTTGTTATAGACTCGGTAAGCTTTGCTGACGAGGGAGTACCCGACCAGTATTCCTTTGTCAGCCTTCGCTGTGAACTTTCCAAGATGGTCCTTGGTGTTTAGAATAAACACCTTACAACCAAACACCCTTAGATGTTTAATTGTAGGTGGTTTTCCAAACCAAAGTTCGTGAGGAGTCTTCCCTAGAAATCTATGAATGAGGACTTGGTTTTGCATGTAGCAAGCTGTGTTCACAGCTTCAGCCCATAAGTAACTCGGTAAGGAGTACTCATTGAGCATGCTTCGTGCAGCCTCTTGTAAGACTCGGTTCTTCCTCTCTACAACACCATTTTGTTGTGGTGTTCTAGGAGTAGAGAACTCGTGTCTATATCCTCTCTCTTGACAAAACTCTAATTGTTTTAATTGTTATTGAATTTTCATTTTCAATTCTTCTACAAAATGAAATAAAAACATCTAGGGTTTGATCCTTATATTTTAGAAAATAAGTCCAAGTATATCTAGTAAAATCATCAATGATAACAAAACAATATCTACTACCATTCAAAGATATAATTGTACTGCAATTAAATAAGTCCATGTGTAGTAAATCCAAAGCGGTAGAAGTACTTACAGCGCTTTTACTTTTGTGTGAAGATTTCGTTTGCTTACCCATTTGACATACATCACAAAGCTTTTCTTTTTCGTACTTGATGCTTGGTAAGCCACGAACTAGTCCCTTGTTGGCCAACTTTCGGATGTTCTTCATATTCACGTGTGCGAATCTCCGGTGCCAAAGGGTGGACTCATCTTCTCTTGACATGAAACACTTAACAGAAACATTAATAGCATTTTTAAAAGAAACTTGATAAATGTTATTTACTCTTGTGCCTACTAGTACCGTGTCAAAGTTGTCATGTTGTCTAACTAGACATTGACTTGATTGAAAATCAATTGTGTAACCCACATCACATAATTGACTGACACTTAGGAGATTAAATGTCATCCCCTTGACTAGAAGGACATTCTTAATCCTAAGACATTCGGATATTTGAATGTCTCCTATCCCTACAACCTTAAGACTACTATTGTTACCAAAGGAAACATTACCTCTACTTTTTCTTTGAAGGGTAGTGAATAAAGATCTATCACCGGTCATATGTTTGGAGCACCCACTATCAATGAACCAAGTTGATAGATGCTCCCCCTCAATCACGACCTACACAATACGAAAGATAGAAGATTTAGGTACCCAAATCTTGGGACCTAAAACACCTACAATGCAAGACTTAGGCACTGATAAGTGTCATTTTGTTGATCATATTATATGCTTAAATCTGTGTTTGACCCATATTTTACTTGGGTAATTGTGGATTCACCCTAGGTTTTATGATTTATACCCTTTTTGGACTTAATTGCAAATTTGGTTATATTTGAGTTGATTTGTCACTAAATTTTTGATCCACTCTTGTAGGCTTGAAGGGATCATGGACCTAGGTCAGGTTGGGTCAAATGTTGAGTCAAAAGTGGACTAGATCAAAGGAATCAAGCGTCGACTCATTTGGACCGTCCGATGCAAGAACGGTTAGATCTAGACCATCTGAGAACTTCTGATCGATCCAAGCTGGGGTTAAGTCTAATCGAGCGATCAGATCAATATCTGAGAGTTTCAGCCCAATCGGAGATCATCTAGCCCTTGGATCACGATCAGAGTGATCTAAACCATCCATACAAAGATCAAGGTGATCTGAACCATCCGTTGGAGATCTGGCAGATCCGAGCTACCACGAGGATGATCCTGACCTCTGATCAAGATCTGGAAAATTTGAATCAAATCGGACAAAGATCCACCGTTGGATTAAGCGGGATTAATCTCAGCCGTCCAAATTAAATGGTTTAAGTTTAAATAGGAATTCCCTCGGCAGATCTCGGGGTCGCGACTTCATTTCCCTTCCACAGTTCTTGAGCTCGTTCTTCTTCAGTTCTTCATAGTTTTCCTTGCAATTTTCTTCAGTGGAGGCGTGACCGACTCGATCACATCCTTGAATCAAGATTTGGATCATTGGGAGAGAGTTTCATGGCGATTTTAGCTCGAGATTGTGTCGGATGCAGAGCTGTGCGAGGGTTTCGGCAGATCCGCAATTTGAGCTTCTAGATCTCAACCGCGTCCATTTCTTCCCATCTGAATCATCTGTAGGGGTCCTAGGATGAGCTCAGATGATTTCCAAATCATCATCTCAGCCTTTCACATTGAGATCTAGGAGATCGAATGGGAATTATCCAGCTGATGCAATCTGGGAGCAGATCTGAATTGGAGCCTATTCTTCCACTGATTTGCGAGTTCAAGGGTTCTTGGCTTGCCCTTGCGTGACGAACAAGGTGGTTTTGAATCAAGGATTGGTCGAGGCTTAGTTTAATTGCATTTCTTTGTTTTCTCATGCTGTAATTTCTATTTCTACAATGTTCCTGTTTCTGCACTCGATTTAGTTGCTGTAGTTTCGTTTCTGAATTTCTCTAGCTTAAATCAGTTTCCATTCTGCAAGTAGATGAGTTAGTGAGTTAGTTCAGTGATCAATCGTATCCAATTCCAGTGAATTCTCTATTTGTTGCTTGCGTATCAAGTGGCCATTGAGTATCAACTCTGTTTTCTGCATTTGTATTGCTGTTTCTGAATTTTGTATCAGAGATTTCATTTTCCTTGATTTGTTTCTGCAATTGTTAGCTCACAATTCAGCATTTTAAGTAGTTAGGTCTATTGGCAGTGAGTAATTGTACTCAGTTTAGCTTGAATCAAACTTTGAAGTATTTCTGAATTGTTTATCTTCTTTTGATTAAACTGCTTGTGTATCAGTTTTCTTTGCTAAGGTTCTGAATTTCGTATCCATCAAGTTTTAGAGTTCCTTCTATAGTTCCATAGTAGCTTTCTCCACTTGCTTAGCACCTTCTTTCAATTTCTGTTTCAATGTTTCAGCTGCGTTCAGGTTCCAGAATTCTGCAAATTCAGCCCATTTCTGCCATTTAAGTTCATTTACTTCTGCATTTCGATTTCAAGGAATCAATAGCTCTTTTTAATCAAATCTGAACCCTAGATTAGAGATTCGAATTCAGTCTATCCTTGTTTGTTTCCAGCATTCAGTTTGATACATGCATTCATGCAAATCGAGTTATTAAACTCTGCACCTCATTTCTGCAGAAGTTTGTTTCTGAATTTTGTATGCAATCTGTTGGTTTCAAATCTGATTGTTCTACATCAGTAGTTTCACATTAGTTAAAGTGTTGCTCTTCTTGTACCAAGTTGCGAATCAAAACTGCATTTAGATTCAGATTTCGGCACAAGGTTCTCTTTTACTTGGTATCAAGTTTAATGTCTTAATTCATGCATTTAAATTCTGCATTCAGCTCATTTTTATACCGCTGCATTCATTCTTGAATTTTCTTTGTTCACTCATGCGTAACACTACATTCACAGCCTTGTCTTCTAAGTGCTTTGATTAGTTCATTTCTAGGACGTTTCACATTGCGTATCAAGTTTCATAGCTTCAATTGTGTCAAATTAGGTTTCGGTTTTGAGTAGTAGTACCTTAAGTGCAATTCAATCTGTAATATATTCTCGCAATTTGAATTCATACTTGTTTCCAAATTCAGTCAAGTTCCATTGGTTTGATTTAGTTGTTCGATTGTTAAGCTCATCAATTGCCATTCTTAGCTTACACTTGTCTAGTTAAGTTTTCATTTCTTTTCATTGTCTTTTCTTGTCTATTTGAAACCAAACACCAGACTTGATTTTGAAACCCAAAAACATTGACGACACATAAATGCAAGCTTGAATCACACAACTTGAACTAGCCCTTGGAAAAATACGACCTGTGGCCCCTTACTACGCTTTTCTTCTTTGATTGCAAAAAGGGTTTCCAGCACTTTTATAAATATCTAAATTTGAGACCCACATTCGTGACAGTCATTTTGGGTCCATCAAATTTTTGGCGCCGTTGCCAGGGAACATACTAGTTGAGTTGTTTGATTTTTGCTTGTATGCTTTTGGACATATCATTAGGTTCTATTTTATTTTGCTTTATCTCTTGTATACGGTTGCTGCCATTTTTTTCTTGTTTGTTTTGTGACAGGGATGCAAAATCAAAATGTGGTCACCAGAGGACTGTAAAGAGATCACAAGTGCACTGTCAGAGTTAAAATTTTGGTTGAATCATTTGAATCAACAAATAACCAACAGGCCTTCATCTACTTACCAGCCACCATTACAACAATTCGAGCAACCACAGCAATTCCAACAATTTCAGCCGGATTTTCAGCCAAGTCTATCAAATTTCCAGAATTTTCAGAATGGGCAGCCACTATTGCAAAATTTTCAGCCCAATCAACCAAATTTTCAGCAAGAGTTTCAGCCCCAGTTTCAGCAATTTCAGCCTTCTAATCCGAATTTCCAGCCTACATTTCAGCAATTTGAACCTCAATTCCAGCCATATCAACAGGGGCAGCAAGTGTGTCAAACATTTCAGCAAGATCCGCCTCAAAACCAGCCATTTTATCAGCCCACACAGCCCTTGAATCAAAATTTTCAGCCTTACAACCAAGGGTTTCAAAATCAGAATTTTCAGCCCTTGCCACAGAATTTTTCACACCAAAATCAGAACTTTCAAGGCTACAACTCCCAGCAAAGTTTCCAAGAATATCAGCCCTTTAATCAGCCTCAACAGCCATGTTTTCAACCAAATCAGCAAGCTCAAAATTTTCAGCCTACTTCATCCTTTCAAAATCAGGCAAGGAGCTATGCTAACCAAGGAGGCTTTGAGAGTCTTAATGAGAATGAGGCACAACAACAAAGAATAGAGGAGATTTATCAACAAGTTGTACAATATCATCAAAAGCAGCAAAGGATTCAAGACATCGAAAGAGGCGTTGGACAAATTTCTAGTCAAATGAATCAAATGCCAGTTCAAGGTGACCCTAGTGCATGGCCAAATCTTTCTTTAATGGATCTTGCAATTTTAGAAGAAGAAGAAGAAGAATACATTAAAGTCTGGGCACCTACAGCATGCATTCCTCCGGAGACTCCTATTCAAAATCCAATTCCCAATTTTTCGGCTCCAGAAGAAGAAACTGAAGCTCCACAGGACCATTCTAGACTTTTATTTTCTGATGATAGTGTTGTTAGTGGTCCTAATTTTTCTAATGTTGTTGTTGCAGATATTGTAGAAGAAGCATGCAGAGGAGATGATTCCATAGGTGTAGGGGATTGCACTAAGCCCCAGGGACCACCACAAGATTTAGAGAATGAACCAGAAAGTGTAGGGACTTGCATGGTGGAAGCAAGCACCCAAGGATCACCAGTTGATTGTCCACCAGAGCCTGAGGCTGAAGAGGAGCATGAACATGACCAGGAGGAGACCACAGACACACCTTCAGGTATTATCCAGCACGCTCAGGTAAGTATTTCTCCTCTTTGTTCAGAAAAATTCAAAAAGGTACCTAGTGCTCACTTTATTGATTCTGATGAATTTATTGATATACCTTGTGTAGAAATTGTTTGTAAAAATCTAATAGAGGTACCAAACATTGATTTCATTGATCGTACTGCATTACTTGATACATCTCTTGTAGATATGGATTGTGAACAAATTTTAGAGGAACCTATAATTGATGTTGTTTGTTATGATGATATTCTTGATACACATCATGGAAATGCTGATAGTGAAAAATTTTTAGAAGAGCCTGAAATTGAAGTTTTTTATTGTGAAGAATCTCTTGCTATATCTTATGCTGAAGTTGAGTGTGAAATACTTATGGAGGTACCTGAGATTGATCTTATTGACTGTGGAACATTTCTTGATACACCTTTGATGGAATTTGATTGTAAAAAATTTTTAGAAGAACCTGAAATTGAAGTTGTTTATTGTGAAGAATCTCTGGTTATTTCTTATGCTGAAATTGAATGTGAAAAACTTCTAGAGGTACCTGAGATTGATTTTATTGACTGTGGTGCTTTTCTTGATATACCTCATGTAGAATATGCTTGTGAAAAATTTATTGAGGTACCAAAAATTGATTTTATTGGATGCGATGCATTTTTGGATACATTTTATGTAGAGATTGATGATATTGCATTTTTATCTTACCCTGCACGCTTAAGGGAGGTCTTACATGGTTTTGCAGGGTCCAGAAGACTACTGGAATGGGTACTCCACCTAAACAGTCTCCGACCTCCTGGAAGATTTTCCAAAAAGAATAAAGAGGGAGGAGATGATCTTGCTTTAACTTATAACACTCCACCTCTGAAGTGGCTATTGCACTTAAATCACCTTCGGCCACCTGGACAGTTTACAATGAAGAATAAGTGTGGGGGAGTAAAGCAAAATAAAATTGAGCAAATAAAGGAAATTGTTTTAGTTACTCCTACTCCTCCACTACCAAGATGGAGATTATTCCTAGATAGACTCAGACCGCCAGAAATAAAAGGGAGTTTACTTTTTCTTGCATTTTCTTTCATTGCCTTTTTCCTCTTTATGCTTGTTAGAAGTAGAATTTTCTTTTGAAATGAATTCTTGCTAATAAATGCATGAGTAGAGTAGAATTAATAAATAGACATTGTAAATATCATTTTATATCTTTTGGCACTTTTTTCTTCATGAGTAGGAATAAATGTATTCCTCTAGGTTATCTTGATAACATTTTAGAGTCTTTTGAAAACAAATTAAATTTGGTTGTTAAAACTTAGAATTTGAGCTCATGGATGAAATCTTGGATGCTTGAGTACTACTTGGCCATGGATTCTAGATTGAGGACTTGAGATGAATTATTTTTACCTAGTGAGGTTTAGCCTTATTTTTGTGACAATACATGTGATTGTACTCTAGAACTTGCTTAGGTTCTTTCAAAGTCATATTTCAATGATTGGATCACATCTATAGAGGCTAATAAATAATTTGTTTACCTTTCATTATCAATTCTTGATTTTAATCATGTTCTTTCTATTTTCTTTCCTTATCTTCTACTCTTAACCATACCTTTACAGGGACTTGTTTGTTTGGAGATTTTCTTTGATGTTATTTTGCCCGAGACGGACAAAAGATTAAGTGTGGGGGAGTGGATAGTGTGATGGAAACATTTGAAAAAAAAATCATTTCATTGTTGAGTTGAAGTCAAAAATTGCCAATTGGAGTGGAGTTTGGTATCAAGATAAATGGGGAGTTAGTTGTGAATTGGAGATGAATTGGATCTAAAGAAATCTCAATTAGAAAGAAATGGCACACGGGAAAAAAAAACAGAAAAAAAAACAGAAAAATTGTGCCATGGAAGAGAGTTTGAAAGCAATGGAGATTGTAGCACAAAAGGGTTTGGATCAAGTAGGAATTATGGAAGATGAAATCAGTAACTCTTTGCTTAATCTGGATTGAAGTTGTAAAGTTTGAATTGAAGCAGAAATTGTGTGCAGAAATTTGAACCAAGTGAAGACAAGTGAAGAAAGAAAAAAAACTGTGTAAATGAAAAATCAGGAATTTTGTGCCAAAGAGAAGAGTATGCTATGAAATTGTTTCGGTCACTCTTCTAGGGGCTGAATTGTAGTTATATATGTATGAATCAGTGCAGGGGTTGCTGGGATTTGAAAAAAAAAAAGAAGAAAAGAAACAGTTTGAATCAATTTGAAAGTGAGTGTGCCATGGACTAAACTTGAATGTGTTGAGCTGAATTCTCAAGTTAAGCATGTGAACGTCCCACTATAATCTGAGGTTAATTGTTCTGAGTAATCAAGGGAGAGCAAGGTCAAGAATGTAAGCTGGAAATGTAGTTGGAAAGGGGAAAAATCAGAAGTTAAATTGCCATAAATCAGTTTGGAATCAAGAAGAGGTTGGAAATTGGGTTTTGTATCATTTGAGGGAAAGTACTAATTGATGCTACTGGATTCGGGGAAGCTGATCAAATCCTGCATTAAACAAGGAGAAGCTGCAGAGAAATCAGTGAGTTAGCAGCTGAAAAAAAAACAGAAAAAAAAAACAGTTTGAAAAAGGAAGAAAAACACAAAAGAAGACCAAGTGGCACATCAATGAGTTTCGGCACAATGGATTAATGAAAATACTCTCATCCAAATTGAAGATTTGCTCCATTACATTATGATTTCAGTAGAGAAAAGAAAGAAAAAAAAAAATTTCAGAAAAGAAAAGATAAGAAACAAGTTGGCACACAAGAAGAAGAAATTGGCACAAAGGAATTATTGAATTCTTTTCATAAGATTTTTGAAGGACATTGCAAAGACTCACTTCATCACACTTTGACTTCATTATATGGACTGAAAGGAGGGCAAAAATGCATCAAGAATATCCTTGAACATCCAAGTCTTCCATTTCATTCAAATTAGCTATTTACTTTGCTTTTATTCCATTTCTACCATTACCTCTTTCTTTCACTTTTGGATAAACTTTTATAGATGATTGATTCTAATCTTGAATAATGGTAGAGAGTAGATAATAAGCAAGCTTATGGTAGTGCAAGAGGCATGTGTGTATGAGTGAGCTCCATTTCTATCATGTATTTAGGATTTAGGAAGAGAGCCACCAAAAGTTCCCCTTGAGAGGTTTAGTTAGTGAAATTCATCTCAATGAATCATGAAGGTTGAAATTGTTAAGTTGTTGATTTAAGGACAAGATATTAGTCTATAGAGTTTAGATTTTTGAGAATTAACAACCCTAGGTAATTTCTTTTCAATTGCTTCTACTTATGTTTGGAAATAAACTAGGGGATACATGTTTAGTATTTTTCGCGAGACGCTCAAGCTTAAGTGTGGGGGAGTTGATAAGTGTCATTTTGTTGATCATATTATATGCTTAAATCTGTGTTTGACCCATATTTTACTTGGGTAATTGTGGATTCACCCTAGGTTTTATGATTTATACCCTTTTTGGACTTAATTGCAAATTTGGTTATATTTGAGTTGATTTGTCACTAAATTTTTTATCCACTCTTGTAGGCTTGAAGGGATCATGGACCTAGGTCAGGTTGGGTCAAATGTTGAGTCAAAAGTGGACTAGATCAAAGGAATCAAGCGTCGACTCATTTGGACCGTCCGATGCAAGAACGGTTAGATCTAGACCATCTGAGAACTTCTGATCGATCCAAGCTGGGGTTAAGTCTAATCGAGCGATCAGATCAAGATCTGAGAGTTTCAGCCCAATCGGAGATCATCTAGCCCTTGGATCACGATCAGAGTGATCTAAACCATCCATACAAAGATCAAGGTGATCTGAACCATCCGTTGGAGATCTGGCAGATCCGAGCTACCACGAGGATGATCCTGACCTCTGATCAAGATCTGGAAAATTTGAATCAAATCGGACAAAGATCCACCGTTGGATTAAGCGGGATTAATCTCAGCCGTCCAAATTAAATGGTTTAAGTTTAAATAGGAATTCCCTCGGCAGATCTCGGGGTCGCGACTTCATTTCCCTTCCACAGTTCTTGAGCTCGTTCTTCTTCAGTTCTTCATAGTTTTCCTTGCAATTTTCTTCAGTGGAGGCGTGACCGACTCGATCACATCCTTGAATCAAGATTTGGATCATTGGGAGAGAGTTTCATGGCGATTTTAGCTCGAGATTGTGTCGGATGCAGAGCTGTGCGAGGGTTTCGGCAGATCCGCAATTTGAGCTTCTAGATCTCAACCGCGTCCATTTCTTCCCATCTGAATCATCTGTAGGGGTCCTAGGATGAGCTCAGATGATTTCCAAATCATCATCTCAGCCTTTCACATTGAGATCTAGGAGATCGAATGGGAATTATCCAGCTGATGCAATCTGGGAGCAGATCTGAATTGGAGCCTATTCTTCCACTGATTTGCGAGTTCAAGGGTTCTTGGCTTGCCCTTGCGTGACGAACAAGGTGGTTTTGAATCAAGGATTGGTCGAGGCTTAGTTTAATTGCATTTCTTTGTTTTCTCATGCTGTAATTTCTATTTTTGCAATGTTCCTGTTTCTGCACTCGATTTAGTTGCTGTAGTTTCGTTTCTGAATTTCTCTAGCTTAAATCAGTTTCCATTCTGCAAGTAGATGAGTTAGTGAGTTAGTTCAGTGATCAATCGTATCCAATTCCAGTGAATTCTCTATTTGTTGCTTGCGTATCAAGTGGCCATTGAGTATCAACTCTGTTTTCTGCATTTGTATTGCTGTTTCTGAATTTTGTATCAGAGATTTCATTTTCCTTGATTTGTTTCTGCAATTGTTAGCTCACAATTCAGCATTTTAAGTAGTTAGGTCTATTGGCAGTGAGTAATTGTACTCAGTTTAGCTTGAATCAAACTTTGAAGTATTTCTGAATTGTTTATCTTCTTTTGATTAAACTGCTTGTGTATCAGTTTTCTTTGCTAAGGTTCTGAATTTCGTATCCATCAAGTTTTAGAGTTCCTTCTGTAGTTCCATAGTAGCTTTCTCCACTTGCTTAGCACCTTCTTTCAATTTCTGTTTCAATGTTTCAGCTGCGTTCAGGTTCCAGAATTCTGCAAATTCAGCCCATTTCTGCCATTTAAGTTCATTTACTTCTGCATTTCGATTTCAAGGAATCAATAGCTCTTTTTAATCAAATCTGAACCCTAGATTAGAGATTCGAATTCAGTCTATCCTTGTTTGTTTCCAGCATTCAGTTTGATACATGCATTCATGCAAATCGAGTTATTAAACTCTGCACCTCATTTCTGCAGAAGTTTGTTTCTGAATTTTGTATGCAATCTGTTGGTTTCAAATCTGATTGTTCTACATCAGTAGTTTCACATTAGTTAAAGTGTTGCTCTTCTTGTACCAAGTTGCGAATCAAAACTGCATTTAGATTCAGATTTCGGCACAAGGTTCTCTTTTACTTGGTATCAAGTTTAATGTCTTAATTCATGCATTTAAATTCTGCATTCAGCTCATTTTTATACCGCTGCATTCATTCTTGAATTTTCTTTGTTCACTCATGCGTAACACTACATTCACAGCCTTGTCTTCTAAGTGCTTTGATTAGTTCATTTCTAGGACGTTTCACATTGCGTATCAAGTTTCATAGCTTCAATTGTGTCAAATTAGGTTTCGGTTTTGAGTAGTAGTACCTTAAGTGCAATTCAATCTGTAATATATTCTCGCAATTTGAATTCATACTTGTTTCCAAATTCAGTCAAGTTCCATTGGTTTGATTTAGTTGTTCGATTGTTAAGCTCATCAATTGCCATTTTTAGCTTACACTTGTCTAGTTAAGTTTTCATTTCTTTTCATTGTCTTTTCTTGTCTATTTGAAACCAAACACCAGACTTGATTTTGAAACCCAAAAACATTGACGACACATAAATGCAAGCTTGAATCACACAACTTAAACTAGCCCTTGGAAAAATACGACCTGTGGCCCCTTACTACGCTTTTCTTCTTTGATTGCAAAAAGGGTTTCCAGCACTTTTATAAATATCTAAATTTGAGACCCACATTCGTGACAGTCATTTTGGGTCCATCAGGCACCCATGCCTTGACCACTTTCCTTTGAACCCTAGAAGTCTTAGGTGATCTCACATGAGTCCTATACATTAAGGAAACAAAAGTCGGTTCTTTAGGTCGGTAACCTATACCGGCCTTGTTGTAAACCACCATTTGTGCATTTAAGATCATATCCAAAGTCTTGGAACTTGTTGAGAATTTCTCAAGAATATTCTTGAGTCTCTCAACCTCACCCTTCAAGGCTTGGTTTTCATCTTCTAACACTTCTACATGCAAATCATCAATATCCTCAACCTTAGAGGATTTCAATTGTTCTACTTTTACTTTCAATGATTTAACCTTTTCTTTTGACTTCTTTAACAATTCGGTTAAACATGCAATGATTCTATAACATTTGTCTAATTCGGGAGAAATTACCTCTTCATCATCTGAAGATGATGAAGTCATGTTTGAAGAGTCCATGGATTCATTACTGCTCTCCTCATCTTCAATAGCCATGAGAGCTACATGGCGTGTACTCTTCTCCTCCTTCTCTTCTTCGGATGAACTAGAGGACGATTCATCCCATGTGGCCTTCAAGACCTTCTTCTTCTTCTTTGATTTCTCCTTCTTCTTCTTTAGCTTTGGGCAATCTTTCTTGTAGTGCCCTTTCTTGCTACACTCAAAGCAAGTAACATTAGTTTTATCAATTTTAACTTCACTAGGGTTACCTTTGCCCTTGTAGCGCCAACTCTTCCTCATCATCCTCCTTACAAAGTTGGTTATCTCGGAGGAAGAAGACTCGCTACCGTCCTCCTCGGACTCAGACTCGGACTCGGATGAAGACGAGGAAACCTCCTTCTCCTTCTCCTTCTTCTTCTCCTTCTTCTTGGTCTTTTCCCCAGCCACAAGTGCAATCCCCTTCTCCTTGGGGCCTTTGTTAGCCATTTCGTGTAGCTCCATTTCATAAAACAAATCATCCAATTTGATAATTGACAAATCCTTAGAAACCTTGTAGGCATCCACCATGGATGACCACAAGGCATTCCTTGGAAAAGCTTTTAGAACGTACCTCACAAGGTCGCGGTTCTCGACCTTTTCGTCAATGGAGTGGAGACCGTTGAGAACTTCTTTGAATCTACTATGAAGTTCACTTACCGTTTCACTCTCCTTCATGGAGAGATTTTGGAGCTGATTGAGGAACAAGTCCCTCTTGGCTATCCTCGAGTCCCGGGTGCCTTTGTGAAGCTCTATGAGCTTGTTCCATAAATCCTTGGAGCTTGTGAAGGAACCAACTTTGATTAGTTGGTCCTTGTTCATCCCGCATTGCAAGGTGACCACTGCCTTTGCGTCGGCTTCTTCCTTGCGAGTTTGCTCACCGGACCATCTTGAGGAGTCAAGCTCCTTTCCTTCAGCATCTTTCGGAGGGATGAACCCCTCCTTTACCGAGAACCACATACCTATGTCAGTCTTGAGGTAGTACTCCATGCGAGACCTCCAATACTGAAAATCAGATCCGTCAAAGAAAGGAGGTCGAGTGGTGCTAAATCCTTCTCTCATTGCCATCTTGTTGACTCTCGGATGTTAAGCCGCTTGAACAGAGCCCCAAGCTCTGATACCACTTGTTGGTGCTTGGATGGCTAGAGAGGGGGGGTGAATGTAGCCAAACACAAAACTTAGCTCTTTTGAAAGTTTCTGCACTTTGATTGTTAGCAGCGGAAGCAAAACAAAAGCAGAAACAAAATAGCAGAAACTAAATAGACAATCACAAACGCTAACGATGAAGATTTACAAGGTTCGGGGATAACTTGCCCCTACTCCTTGGCGTGCCCGTGAGATGGGCGATCCCTTGATCGTCGGCAGATCAAGCCCCGGAAAATCCGGATAAATGAATCCTCCTTCTCGGTGGAGAAACCTCTCCACACAATGTCTCAACAGATATGAAATGATAAGCACAGAGACAACAAACACACTTACAGAGCACAATGAACACAGACGGAAACACTTTACCAAGCTCACTCAGCATAACTCTCACGCAAGAGCTCCCAGCTCTTCATGTCTGCTTGCTAATGGACTCGCCATGTTCTCCTCTGCTTCAAGGTGCTCAAGTTGCAGAAGCTTCAAAGGATGCTCAAGAGTATGCTTCAAGGTGCAGTATGATCGAGAGTTGTCGCAACAGGGATCCAGCTCAAAGTTCACTTCAGTTCCTTTTTGAGGCTTCTCCGCTACCCGCTCATAAGCCTCTGCCCAAGACCCAGGTCACAGACGCTCCTCTGCAGCTCCCCAGCTGCTCATCTGAAGCAGCTCAGCTACCCCTGACCTCTTCTGGACTCCCTCCAATCGAGCCTCAGGTCAGCTTCCCAGTCGTTCGCCAGAAGACAGAAGACGTTGTATCCTGCGAAAGCAAACAACCAAACCTGCTGTAGCAAAAGCCTCCGTTTGACACTCCTTGAGTAATCCTGAGTTACCTGCACACTTAACAATTGTTTAGCACAGAGAATCAATTATCAGATGATCAGAGCAGATATCAGTAGTGTATCAGTAGAAATCAGAACGCGATCAGAACTCTGATAGCGTATTTTGAATTAAAGTTCAGCTTCTGATCGGTCACCAGACCGATCAGAGAGGACCCTAATCGGTCACCGGACCGATCAAGCTCCAGCCTGATCGGTCCACAGTGAGAAAACTGGAATCGCGACTTCTAGTGATCGGTCACCAGATCGATCACAGGTCGTGGATCGGTCACCCGACCAATCCACCCCTTTGCTGAGTGTTTCTCCAGCTTCGCAGGCCAACCTCACTGATCGGTCATCAGACCGATCAGGTTGTGGCCTGATCGGTCTGGGGAACTTTTAACTTACTCATTGAAAACCTTGGTACTAAATAGTACAAGATTCAAATTAACTTTGAAGCTAATCCTAAGTGCCCACCTGGGCAGAGGCTGATTTTAAGGTGCCAACTAGTTTGGAGCCTCCCCCTAAATTGTAGACTGGGTGTCTAGGGTCAATGTAGTGGATGTCCCTTTTTGGGACATAAAATTGATTCTGACCTACTTGCTTTGTTAGATAAGCTTTCGGGACCCACGCTTTTCGTTGATTTTTGCGGGGGTGGATAAAGGAGATAAAAGATCTTTGGTTCGATCTTGATTTATATCCTATCCCAGATTTGTTGTACATGCCCTTTTGTGATCCAAGAATAAGGTCAAGGTTCTTGGATCAGATTGTGAAGGTTGCTAGTAGATCCTTAAGTTTTAGGACTTCCCCCTTTAGGGTTAAGTTTTCAGTTTCAAGCTCAATTAATTTTTGATTTTGAGTTTGTTCAGTTAATATTCTGGTATTAATTAATTGCTCTTTAAGGTCTTGATTTTCCTTAAGGAGCTGTTCATTTCTAGATTCAGATGCAAGTAATTTTTTATTCAAGACAGAAATAATTTTAAAGAACTTTTCATTTACTGAATCTAAATATACCTTAGTAGAGCCGTCTGAAAATAGTCCGATCTCTTGGCTCGACTCGTATTCGGAATCCTCGTCTTGATCTGAGTCCGATTCTGGTCCGGTTGCCATCAGTGCGAGGTAGCTTGCGTTCTTCGGTTGTTCATCGTCGGAATCATCCGAGCTTTCATCCCACGTGGCTTGAAGAGCCTTCTTCTTTTTGTTCTTAGTGGGTTGGTCCTCTTTCTTGTAAGGGCATTCATGTTTGAAGTGCCCTTTTCTGTTACAGCCGAAGCAGATCATTTTGCTTTTACCTTCAGTGCTGTAGGGCTTCATTACCTTTTGAATATCTTTCTTTGAAAATTTGCTCTTCCTTCTGGTGAACATTTTCCTTACCAAGTTCACCAGTTGTTCTTCTTCATCAGAGCCTGACTCATCTTCAGGTTCTTCTTGGACTTTTCTCTTTGATTTGGCTTCCTTTGGTGAACCTGCAAATAAAGCTAGCCCTTTCTCGACCTTGGCGTTAGTTTGCTCATGCAGCTCTAATTCACAAAATAGTTCATCCAGATTTATTTTTGAAAGGTTCCTAGAAATTTTATAGGCATCTATAATAGATGCCCATAGTGAGTTTCTAGGGAACGCATTTAACGCGTACCTTATGATGTCCCGGTTCTCCTGTTTGTGCCCGATCATGTGGAGTCCATTCAATATGTTCTTAATCCGGGCGTGGAGTTGACTTGCTGATTCTCCTTCCTGCATTTTGATGTTAAATAATTTATTCAATAATAAATCTCTCTTTGTTACCTTTGCATCAGAAGTGCCTTCATGTAATTCTGTCAATTTGTCCCATAGCTCCTTCGCCGAGTCGGTTGGTCCAATTCTGTTTAGCTCCTCTTTGGTAAGTCCGCACTGGAGGGTGTTCTGAGCTTTGAACTCGGTCTGAGCCTTTTTCTTCATCTCAGAGTTCCATCTGTCGGGCCTTAGTGGAGCATTATTTCCCTCATCCATTGGCGGTGTGTAGCCTGTTTGAACTGCAAACCACTGATCCATGTCGGTCTTCAGATAAACCTCCATCCTTCTCTTCCAGTAGGGAAAGTCTTCCCCATTAAAGAGGGGAGGACGAGCAGTGCTATAGCCTTCACCTTGGGCCATCTGAAATAGACCACACAAAAACTTGTCCCAAGACTAGGTCTTGGATTAGTAGTGTGGTAGGAAGAGGAGAAGAGAGCGACTCGAAATGGTGTTGCACCAAATTCGAGTAAAATCAAACGAACGGAAAAATAATCCAAATCTAGGCAACAATACCTAATTTAGATTATGTGTAGCGAAAAACCAAAAATTGAAACAAAAACTGGATTTCCCCCGGCTCTTATGGTGGTTGCACCGATACAGAGCGTACCAGGCTCTGATACCACTTGTAGGATCGATGCACGTGAGAGGGGGGGTGAATCACGTGCGTTTTAAAAAATCAGAGCGCTTAAAAAAAACGTGCACAGCGGAAACGAAAGAGACGAAAAATGAGCACACTAACACAGACGAGTTTTACTTCGTTCGGAGCCTTCGTCGACTCCTACTCGAAGGCCCAGGTCCCTCGGACCTTTCCGTTGGGCAATCCACTAATACTCTCTACCGGTAAACACCGATAGAGTAGGCGAGTACAAAGGAATTGAGAGTGTGACAACCCCACACTTTCAGTAATTAAATGCAACAATATATATATTAAAAATTAACTTTTTACCGACGTCCGGAGTAGGTCGACTCTTTCGGGGCAGCAGGACGTCGTCGGCTCAAAGTGTAGCGTTTCCGGAGCAAGGCGCGAGCGTAGAAGAACTTGGAGACTTTGGAAGAAGTGTTGTACTTTGAAGAGGGTCGAGGCCCTCTTTATATAGGGCAGGGGGCGCCCGACATGCTCGGGGCGCCCCCCACGTGGCTCTTGATCCGGCGAGCCCTCTGGTCAAGGCTGATCTCTTCATCTTCGGGATCAGCTTTGACCGGGGCGCCGACGCGCGCGGGGCGCCCGGTTGACCGGTCAAAGCGTCATCTTCAGGGCTTCGCGAGAGTGAGCTGCAGCAGCCTTCAGTGGCGTGGCACAGTGGGCGCCCGAGACACGCGGGGCGCCCGACATGCGGGGCGCCCGACACACGCGGGGCGCCCCCAATTGCGCTGCTGTCGGGGCGTTTACCTCTCTGCTGACTTTGGGTTGACTCTGGGGCGCCCGACACATCCGGGGCGCCCTACTCAGCTACGGCCTCACTCCATTGAGGCTCTCTGAGCTGCAGAAACACAGTCCTTCGGTCCTGCATCCAGGGTTAGTCCAAAACAGCAAATAATAAGTTAGTTAAAACAGCCTTAGCTGTCTTGGTTCTGACTTTGGGTCTCCAAAATGGAGCCCTAGGTCGAACCGACGCCTAATGTTCCCTCAAGGGGAACGCGTCCTCACTGGTTCGCTCCTCCAGTGACTTACCTCACTTACCCTTTGTGCAGCTCTACCTGACTTCTTGACCCACCAGGACTTCCTGCCAAGGCTCAACCACCTTGGTCTTCCTGCCAAGTCTCAACCAACTTGGTCTTCAGCCAGTTGTCAGGTCCCGCGGACCCAACTGGACTTCCCGCCAGGACTCAACCATCCTGGACTTCAGCCTGGTGTCTGGTCCTAAGTCTTTCAACCCTGCACACTTAGTAAAGAGGTTAAATACCAACAACAACCCTAACTTTAACCACTTTGTCATACATCAAAACCCGAGTTTGACCGTTAGTGCAAACTGCACCAACAATCTCCCCCTTTTTGATGTAATGACAACCTAGGTTAAAGTTAGAGAAAAAACTAGCAGAAAAATAAAAAATAAGCATGAAAGTACATGGTGCAAAATTAAGTAGCAAATAGAATTTTCTAAGCTTTAACCCTACTCTCCCCCTTTGTCATTCATCAAAAAAAACATACGTATATTAAGTGTAAGGGAGTAGAAATATAGGCTAAGTGTTAGAAATAAACAAGTCTTAAATCTATTTACTTAGCTCATAAAAAATTTTCAAACTATCAATCTTAATAAAAAATGTTTTAAGGGATTAGTTGGAATTCCCTCTCAATCTTTATCAACTTTTATCAAAATTTTCAAAGGTGTTTTGTCAAACATGATATTTTGAAAAAGTATTTTGACCTCAGCTCCCCCTGGACCAAATAATGATTGTGGTCTCTTTTCATGTGTCTAACTCTAGTTACTGACTAACTATCTAGATGATAGTAGTGTTCACAGGGTTAGTCAAGTCAGGTAATAATGTCTAGCTCAGATTTTAGTGCAAGACTACTTGACTTGATCACTGTAATGTTGGTATTTTACGCCCAGACTTACTGTGATGCACTGACTTAAGCATTCGGAAGTCCAGGCAGAGTCCTATGCATCTCACAACCGTTCTATGTTTTCGCAAACACAAACAAGTTAATCTTAATGTGTTTTGTGAGATGCGGCTACCTAAAACTATAGGTTCATGCAATTCTAGGGGTCAAGCTTAGGCTAAGTCTGCCATTTTTGAAAATCAAATTTTTAAATATAATAAAGTTCTTGAAAATCAAGTTTGAAAAGTCCGTGTTTAAATTTAATTTTGAAAAGCAATAAACTTTTGAAAAAAAAATCCATGTTTTTAAAACCAAAATTCAACTTAAGCTTATCAGGTCAGTCCTAGTCTATAACACACATTCCTATTAACCTTCTTAAGTTGCTAAATTCAGATTCAGGAAGTGGTTTGGTAAATATATCAGCTAGATTAGACTTAGATTCAACATGGTTAAGTTCAATTTCTCCTTTATTTACATGATCTCTGACAAAATGGTGTTTGATTTCTATATGTTTGGTCCTAGAGTGGTGGATTGGGTTTTTGGTTAAATTGATTGAACTTAGGTTATCTATAAAAATTTTGACTTTCTTAAAATCTAAGTTAAAATCTTTTAAGGTATGCATCATCCAAAGTAGTTGGGCTACACATTCACCCATTGCTATATACTCAGCTTCAGTGGTGGATAGGGCAACACAATGTTGTTTTCTACTGAACCAACTAACTAGTGAGGGTCCTAGAAGTTGGCATCCACCACTGGTACTTTTTCTGTCTAACTTACAGCCAGCATAATCTGAGTCAGAGAATCCAATAAGTTCAAACTGGGCTGTTCTAGGGTACCAGATTCCTAAATTTTTTGTCCCTTTGAGATACCTAAATATCCTTTTAACTAGGGTTAGATGTGATTCTTTAGCACATGTTTGATACCTAGCACACATACTAACTGCAAAGAGAATATCAGGTCGACTTGCAGTTAGGTAAAGTAAGCTACCTATAGCACTTCTATAATACTTAAGGTCAACAGGTTTGCCATTTGTGTCACTATCTATAGTTTGACTGGTAGCCATAGGTGTCTTAATTTCTTTAGCATTATCCATTCCAAATTTTCTAAGTAATTCTTTAGTGTATTTTTGTTGATAGACAAAAGTACCCTCACTAGTCTGTTTTATTTGTAGCCCTAAAAAGAAAGTTAATTGACCTACTAAACTCATTTCAAATTCAGTTTCCATTATCTTTGTGAAATCTTGTAAAAAGTCTGAGTTGGTTGAGCCAAATACTATATCATCTACATATACTTGGGCTACAAAAATATCATTTTTTAGGTTTTGACAAATAGTGTTGGGTCAATTTTGCCTTGGTTAAAACCTTTTGAAACTAAGTAGTTAGACAGTCTTTCATACCAGGCCCTAGGTGCTTGCTTAAGTCCATATAGGGCTTTCTTAAGTCTAAAGACATAGTCAGGGTGTTCTAAGCTTTCAAAACCAGGGGGTTGACCTACATAAACCTCTTCTTTAATTAGGCCATTTAGGAAGGCTGACTTAACATCCATTTGAAAAAGCTTAAACCCCTTATGGGCTGCATAACTTAAGAGCATTCTAATGGATTCAAGTCTAGCTACAGGAGCATAGGTTTCATCATAGTCTAGACCTTCTACTTGGCTAAACCCCTTAGCTACTAGCCTAGCCTTATTCCTAACTGTTTCTCCTTGTTCGTTAAGTTTATTCCTAAAGACCCATTTAGTTTCAATAAATTTCTTGCCTTTAGGTAGGGGAACTAAGTCCCAGACTTGACTACGTTCAAATTGGGCTAACTCTTCCTGCATGGCTATGATCCAATCAGGGTCAAGTAAGGACTCTTCTATAGACTTGGGTTCAATTTTTGAAATCAATGCAATTTGACTAAGGTTCCTAAAAGCTGATCTAGTCTGAACCCTTAGTTCTGGATTACCTAAGATTTGATTAGTTGGGTGGTCTGAGCTAACTCGTACAGTTCTGGGTTGGTTAGGTTCAGTTTCAGGTGTGGGTTCAGTTAGATCATCGTTTTGGTCTTCAATTGACCTTTCATCAGGGTTAGTACTGGATCTAACAAAGTCAATTGGTTGGTAGGTGGTTTGATCAGTGTTATTTGGGTCAGATTTTTCATCAAATTTTACATTTGTAGTTTCTTCAATTTTTAGGGTAGTTTTGTTATAAACTCTATAGGCTCTACTGGTAAGGGAATAACCTACAAAGATACCTTCCTCAACCTTAGAAGTAAATTTTCCTAAGTGTTCTCTAGTATTTAAGATATAGACTTTACATCCAAATACTTTAAGGTATTTAATGTTAGGTTGTTTGTTATAATAGATTTCAAAAGAGGTCTTTCCTAGGTTTTTAATTAGAGTTATTCTATTTTGTACATAACAAGCTGTACTAACAGCCTCAGCCCAAAGGTATTTAGGTAAGTTGTATTCATTAAGCATTGTTCTAGCTGCTTCTTGTAATGTTCTATTTTTTCTTTCTACAACTCCATTTTGTTGAGGTGTTTTAGGGCAAGAGAATTCGTGATGGTAGCCTTTTTCTAGACAAAATTGATTAAATTTATGATTTTTGAATTCTCCGCCATTATCGCTCCTAAGTCTTTTGATTTTAACCCCCTTTTCATTTTCCGTTAATTTACAAAATTGAGTGAGTGTATCAAAAGTTTCATCTTTATTTTTTAAGAATTTTACCCAGGTAAATCTTGAATAGTCATCTATAATTACTAGACAGTATAGGTTCCCATTAATTGATTTAACCCCATGTGAGTCAAATAGGTCTAGGTGAATTAATTCCAGAATTGACTTGGTTTGAGTTTGATTAGTTGGTTTGTGGGTTGACCTAGTTTGTTTTCCTTGTTGACAAGCATTACATAAGGTTGACTCAAGGTTAGATAACTTTGGTAGGCCTCTAACTACACCATTTAGTTTAGGTAGTTTTCTGAAGTGAGTATGTGAAAGTCTCCTATGCCAGAGCCAAGTCTCATCCTTATGGGTTAAGAGGCAATTTTCTAAGGGACAGGTTAACTTAATTTCATAAATGTTATTGTGCCTAAGTCCTCTAAGTGTGATGTTTGGGTTGTCATTGTGTTTGATCAGACATTCATTGGATAGGAACCTAACCTTATAACCAGTGTCACACAATTGGCTAATGCTTAGTAAATTGAAGTTGAAATTTTCAACAAGTAATACATTTGTTATTATGAAATCAGACTCAAGTTCAATATTGCCTAGGCCAATTACCTTAAGTTTACCGTTGTTTCCAAAAGCAACGGTCCCTAGTCTTTTGTACTTGAGTTCTGTAAATTTTGTGGGATCCCCAGTCATGTGTCTGGAGCATCCACTGTCAATGATCCATTTGTTTTCCTACAGTTAAGTAAAAGGTTTTAAACCTTAGGTTGAGTTTTTTTTTTTTTTTTTGAAAAAAATCTAAAAAGATTTAAACACTTGAGTTTGAATTTTAAATTTGAGTTATGTTAAGTTTGACTTTGAATTTGATTTTAATTTGAATTTTAGTTTTAATTTTAATTTTTGAATTTTAATTTTTGAATTTGAATTTTAATTTTAATTTGAATTTTAATTTTAATTTTAATTTGAATTTGAATTTGAATTTGAATTTGAATTTTAATTTTAATTTGAATTTGAATTTTAATTTGAATTTGAATTTTAATTTGAATTTGAATTTGAATTTTAATTTGAATTTTAATTTTAATTTGAATTTTAATTTTAATTTGAATTTGAATTTTAATTTGAATTTTAATTTTAATTTGAATTTGAATTTTAATTTGAATTTTAATTTTAATTTGAATTTGAATTTTAATTTGAATTTTAATTTTAATTTGAATTTGAATTTTAATTTGAATTTTAATTTTAATTTGAATTTGAATTTTAATTTGAATTTTAATTTTAATTTGAATTTTAATTTTAGTTTTAATTTTAATTTTAATTTGAATTTTAATTTTAATTTTAATTTTTGAATTTGAATTATCAATCAATAATTTAAATTTGGTTATCCTTATTCATCTCACTCGGTCTAAGTTATCAATCAAGGGAATCCTATGATTTTGTGAGATGGTTTTGAGTTTGATTAGAAAAGTTAATTTGACCTTGTGTTAGATCCAAGTTTAACAAGTAGTAATTTAAAAGTACACTTCAATAATTGGCTTCCAGGCCATGGCGAGGCACAGTGGCCTTCTTTGGCCGAAGCCTTATTGGAGCAACAACCATTTTCTAGGCAAAGCCGCTTAAAGAAGTTGAACTTTTAACTTACTCATTGAAAACCTTGGTACTAAATAGTACAAGATTCAAATTAACTTTGAAGCTAATCCTAAGTGCCCACCTGGGCAGAGGCTGATTTTAAGGTGCCAACTAGTTTGGAGCCTCCCCCTAAATTGTAGACTGGGTGTCTAGGGTCAATGTAGTGGATGTCCCTTTTTGGGACATAAAATTGATTCTGACCTACTTGCTTTGTTAGATAAGCTTTCGGGACCCACGCTTTTCGTTGATTTTTGCGGGGGTGGATAAAGGAGATAAAAGATCTTTGGTTCGATCTTGATTTATATCCTATCCCAGATTTGTTGTACATGCCCTTTTGTGATCCAAGAATAAGGTCAAGGTTCTTGGATCGGGTTGTGAAGGTTGCTAGTAGATCCTTAAGTTTTAGGACTTCCCCCTTTAGGGTTAAGTTTTCAGTTTCAAGCTCAATTAATTTTTGATTTTGAGTTTGTTCAGTTAATATTCTGGTATTAATTAATTGCTCTTTAAGGTCTTGATTTTCCTTAAGGAGCTGTTCATTTCTAGATTCAGATGCAAGTAATTTTTTATTCAAGACAGAAATAATTTTAAAGAACTTTTCATTTACTGAATCTAAATATACCTTAGTAGAGCCGTCTGAAAATAGTCCGATCTCTTGGCTCGACTCGTATTCGGAATCCTCGTCTTGATCTGAGTCCGATTCTGGTCCGGTTGCCATCAGTGCGAGGTAGCTTGCGTTCTTCGGTTGTTCATCGTCGGAATCATCCGAGCTTTCATCCCACGTGGCTTGAAGAGCCTTCTTCTTTTTGTTCTTAGTGGGTTGGTCCTCTTTCTTGTAAGGGCATTCATGTTTGAAGTGCCCTTTTCTGTTACAGCCGAAGCAGATCATTTTGCTTTTACCTTCAGTGCTGTAGGGCTTCATTACCTTTTGAATATCTTTCTTTGAAAATTTGCTCTTCCTTCTGGTGAACATTTTCCTTACCAAGTTCACCAGTTGTTCTTCTTCATCAGAGCCTGACTCATCTTCAGGTTCTTCTTGGACTTTTCTCTTTGATTTGGCTTCCTTTGGTGAACCTGTAAATAAAGCTAGCCCTTTCTCGACCTTGGCGTTAGTTTGCTCATGCAGCTCTAATTCACAAAATAGTTCATCCAGATTTATTTTTGAAAGGTTCCTAGAAATTTTATAGGCATCTATAATAGATGCCCATAGTGAGTTTCTAGGGAACGCATTTAACGCGTACCTTATGATGTCCCGGTTCTCCTGTTTGTGCCCGATCATGTGGAGTCCATTCAATATGTTCTTAATCCGGGCGTGGAGTTGACTTGCTGATTCTCCTTCCTGCATTTTGATGTTAAATAATTTATTCAATAATAAATCTCTCTTTGTTACCTTTGCATCAGAAGTGCCTTCATGTAATTCTGTCAATTTGTCCCATAGCTCCTTCGCTGAGTCGGTTGGTCCAATTCTGTTTAGCTCCTCTTTGGTAAGTCCGCACTGGAGGGTGTTCTGAGCTTTGAACTCGGTCTGAGCCTTTTTCTTCATCTCAGAGTTCCATCTGTCGGGCCTTAGTGGAGCATTATTTCCCTCATCCATTGGCGGTGTGTAGCCTGTTTGAACTGCAAACCACTGATCCATGTCGGTCTTCAGATAAACCTCCATCCTTCTCTTCCAGTAGGGAAAGTCTTCCCCATTAAAGAGGGGAGGACGAGCAGTGCTATAGCCTTCACCTTGGGCCATCTGAAATAGACCACACAAAAACTTGTCCCAAGACTAGGTCTTGGATTAGTAGTGTGGTAGGAAGAGGAGAAGAGAGCGACTCGAAATGGTGTTGCACCAAATTCGAGTAAAATCAAACGAACGGAAAAATAATCCAAATCTAGGCAACAATACCTAATTTAGATTATGTGTAGCGAAAAACCAAAAATTGAAACAAAAACTGGATTTCCCCCGGCTCTTATGGTGGTTGCACCGATACAGAGCGTACCAGGCTCTGATACCACTTGTAGGATCGATGCACGTGAGAGGGGGGGTGAATCACGTGCGTTTTAAAAAATCAGAGCGCTTAAAAAAAACGTGCACAGCGGAAACGAAAGAGACGAAAAATGAGCACACTAACACAGACGAGTTTTACTTCGTTCGGAGCCTTCGTCGACTCCTACTCGAAGGCCCAGGTCCCTCGGACCTTTCCGTTGGGCAATCCACTAATACTCTCTACCGGTAAACACCGATAGAGTAGGCGAGTACAAAGGAATTGAGAGTGTGACAACCCCACACTTTCAGGTAATTAAATGCAACAATATATATATTAAAAATTAACTTTTTACCGACGTCCGGAGTAGGTCGACTCTTTCGGGGCAGCAGGACGTCGTCGGCTCAAAGTGTAGCGTTTCCGGAGCAAGGCGCGAGCGTAGAAGAACTTGGAGACTTTGGAAGAAGTGTTGTACTTTGAAGAGGGTCGAGGCCCTCTTTATATAGGGCAGGGGGCGCCCGACATGCTCGGGGCGCCCCCCACGTGGCTCTTGATCCGGCGAGCCCTCTGGTCAAGGCTGATCTCTTCATCTTCGGGATCAGCTTTGACCGGGGCGCTCGACGCGCGCGGGGCGCCCGGTTGACCGGTCAAAGCGTCATCTTCAGGGCTTCGCGAGAGTGAGCTGCAGCAGCCTTCAGTGGCGTGGCACAGTGGGCGCCCGAGACACGCGGGGCGCCCGACATGCGGGGCGCCCGACCCACGCGGGGCGCCCCCAATTGCGCTGCTGTCGGGGCGTTTACCTCTCTGCTGACTTTGGGTTGACTCTGGGGCGCCCGACACATCCGGGGCGCCCTACTCAGCTACGGCCTCACTCCATTGAGGCTCTCTGAGCTGCAGAAACACAGTCCTTCGGTCCTGCATCCAGGGTTAGTCCAAAACAGCAAATAATAAGTTAGTTAAAACAGCCTTAGCTGTCTTGGTTCTGACTTTGGGTCTCCAAAATGGAGCCCTAGGTCGAACCGACGCCTAATGTTCCCTCAAGGGGAACGCGTCCTCACTGGTTCGCTCCTCCAGTGACTTACCTCACTTACCCTTTGTGCAGCTCTACCTGACTTCTTGACCCACCAGGACTTCCTGCCAAGGCTCAACCACCTTGGTCTTCCTGCCAAGTCTCAACCAACTTGGTCTTCAGCCAGTTGTCAGGTCCCGCGGACCCAACTGGACTTCCCGCCAGGACTCAACCATCCTGGACTTCAGCCTGGTGTCTGGTCCTAAGTCTTTCAACCCTGCACACTTAGTAAAGAGGTTAAATACCAACAACAACCCTAACTTTAACCACTTTGTCATACATCAAAACCCGAGTTTGACCGTTAGTGCAAACTGCACCAACAGGGCGGCCTTTCCCCGACCTCCCAAGGGACCAGGCGCCAATGGCTCGGGGAATCGAGCTGCCGGGCTACTAACCTGCGACAGCCTCTGAGGGGTTCTCTGAGCCCGGGCGGCCATCAGGAGCTCGTACTCCTCGGGCGTAATGGTCATCATGACTCGGTTGGGATCCTCCATCTGCACTTCCGATCAGACTGAATTGTCCCTCCTTCTAGCGCCAAATTTGATCTTGTCGCGAAGTGAGGTGGACTCCCAAGAGTGAAGTGGTCCTCCGAGAACTACGAGCTGCGGATGCCGGCTACGACCTGCGAGAGAAGGACCGTTAGCAAACCCGCCTGGAAAAATCCCCGACAAGGCCCTTCGACGATCAAGTCAGTCCTCGGTGGTAGATGAGCAAGAAAGCAATGGAACAGTGGAAGAAAATACTATTGCACGTACCTGCGAGAGGGAGAGCGGAGGGACTTATATAGCCGAGGGAGCTGACGACTTCTGCTCGGTCTGTCACATTTTGTCGTATACGGGGACAAGGCAAGGTGTAACCAGGGAAGTTAGGGTAGGGTGTCGCATGCTGAATAAGGCAAGGGGTACCGTCAGCTCATTGGCGGGCGTCGTCCGGCGTCCCTCAGCCTGACATCGATGTAGGTGACCGTGGTACGGGGTATGCGGGTATGGCAGGGGGATCTTGGTACCATCGAGATACCCGCGATTCGAGTATACACCATGTCAGGTCTGCGCTGACCTCGTACCCCCTTCTATTAGTGCGGTGTCAGGGAGTAAATGTTTTGGAGGGTTGCGACGGATCTCGAAGGGGCGCGCCGGCCAGGGATGCTGAGGGAACCCGGGCCTGCTGGCCACTATTCTTAAGACCGATCAGCTACGCTTCCCGGGCCCTGTGGGGGCTCGGGCTGGCTTACCCTGATCTTGCTGAGGGTCAGGCGGTTAAGGGTTCTGGGATTCCCGAGCTCGTGTTCCGACAACTGGCCTCTAGTCCCTTGATGGGGGGTCGGCCCCTGGAAGAGGGCTCCTGAATGGAATGGGCCGAGCCGACCACCTGCCAACTCGGGTCGCCCGGCTCATCCGTCTCTTGGGACTCTTTGCTTTGACCCCCTCCGACGGGGCGCCAGGCTGGCCGCCCTAGCTACACATGAGCTAGGTCGGCATCATTGACGATGAATATAAAAATTATTATAAGTTGTAAAAAATTCATTTACTATAGTCGTAAACTTATAGTAATGTGATTTTAGCCGCTGATAACTTCCTGTTAAAGTTCCAGTGGATCGATGCTTATTGTAGTAATTAGTTATACATTTTCAAAAAACTTGATCCTTCTAGTCATTACCAATGACTCCGTTAATGCTGATAGTTGCCCATGACTTTGCAAGGATCAAGGCTTTATCGAAAGACCAAAATCTTCATTTCAATTCATATTTCTCTTGTTCAACTTCACGCTTTTCTTGTAATGAGTATGGTGGCAACTAAGTTGTTGGAAAGGATGATGACATTAGAAATTCTTTATAGCTGATAGATAGGTCGATAGTAGCCCTTCTTGATTCATTTGAAAGCATGACTGATAGTTGAGGATGAAAAAATATGTAAGGTAAAGAAGGCATCTCAAATTGGTTGTCCATAGTTGACTAATCTTAGAGTGAATACATACCAAATTGAGCTGGATGGTGTTACTTGGATTCATTGAAATATTTTGATAATTTTGAGAATTTAGGAAATTTGAAAGATATTATGGAGTAGATGAAATATTTTAAAATTTTAGAGGGTATTGTGTGTGAGAGAACAAATGAGGATATTGTGTATTGGTAGGAATGAAAAGATTTTGAGAAAATATATTTTCTTCCGTATTTGAATAATTTAAAAGATTTGTAAAAGAAGTATAGAAAGTTTCACCTTTTTCGAATACAAATAGAGGATGATATGGAAAAAAAAATAGAGAGGGAGAGTTCGACGGTATATAATGACAAATATATTAGCAGTCATGCATTCATTTTTTTACAAATATTAAAAGAAATATTTTAATAAAAAAACAACAATTGAAGGAGTTGTTCAGCACCGATGGAGCTACTTTTTTCTTAGATTGAGTGAGCTCCCTCCAACTATGGGAGAGAGCTCTTGTTGTAGATGCCCTTACAGGGTACTCCTTCATATTTCCACGGTGCAAAAGTGAATAGTTCGTTTTCATCGTCTCCGTCAATTTATTCTAGGATCAATATGGAAGAGATAAATCACAGAGATTATTAATTTATTCTAGGATCAATATGGAAGAGATAAATCACAGAGATTATTAATTTGGATATTTTAACTAGTACGTAGGAAGATAGACATATTAACTTTGTCAATTTTGACTCTCAAATTTTAAGACGAAAATACTCAATCCCTGACCATTAGCCCATTGCACCGGATCAAATATAATGTTCCGACGTATTACGAAGTGGCGGCAATTTTTTTTTAATACATTCCGATGGAAGGGTGAAATCATTAACGATCCGTGGGACTTCTATTAACGCGACATCAGCCGTCCGTTCCCTGTTAATCAACGGTGTACATTCTACACTGCTCCGCACCACGATTGCTACTTCCTCGCATTGCCCTATAAACGCCCGCTCGCACCCGACCTGATTGCATCGCTTCGTCCAAGTTTCGCCGATCTCGCAGCCTTCAGGTACGAACCGAATCCCCGATTTCTATTCCTCGATCGACTTCTTTCAGCTTTCCAGCTTCAAATGCTTGTTCGATCGCGGTAACATGGCCTCGAATTTGTGCATGAATCAGCAGATCGAGCGCTCGATTCGCCGGCGATGTCTGGAAGAGGGAAGGGCGGCAAGGGATTGGGCAAGGGCGGCGCGAAGCGCCACCGCAAAGTGCTTCGCGACAACATCCAGGGCATCACCAAGCCGGCGATCCGGCGCCTGGCGAGGAGGGGCGGCGTGAAGCGCATCAGCGGTCTGATCTACGAGGAGACGCGCGGCGTCCTCAAGATCTTTCTCGAGAACGTGATCCGTGACGCCGTGACCTACACGGAGCATGCCCGGAGGAAGACCGTCACCGCGATGGACGTCGTCTACGCGCTGAAGAGGCAGGGAAGGACCCTCTATGGATTCGGTGGTTAATCAGGCATGCCTATTTGTTAGAATTGATGTGGAATGTCTTTGGAATTTGAGCGTGTTGTCTTATATTACCAATCTGAGTTCTTAGATTTCCAGAATTAGATTTAAATATCATTTAAGTGACTTTATAATGTATTTTTAATCATCGAGAGTGTCCTTTTGTTTCTATGTTTTCAATTATCTGATTACTTTTTTGTGGCAAATTTGCCACGAATTAACTGAACATTTTGTGGCTAAATTTGACGTTTTTTTTATATTGTTTTTTTTTGAATAATTTCTCCAGATTCATAGGTGTTGTGAGTCAAAAGTTTTTGGGCATAACAGTTTTTGGGCATTGTGAGACTCAAGGGGGCTGAACAAACTCATTGAATTAGGTTTGGACTTGTCTAGTTTATTAATGAGTTTGATTTAAGTGTTTATTAAATTCTAAAATTTTAAGGATCAAATCTCGGATGAAGTATGAGAGATAAATATAAAAGTTATGAGACGTTTACTGAAAAAATTTAATGAAAACTTTAAGAAATAATGTGATATTTTACTTGTACATATTTGATTGCCGTCCCGATATTATCGACAGTTGGAGGTTGCTGTTTTAAATCAAATTATATTTTAAAATGAATGATGAATTCGTCGGAGATCGATACATGTAAAGTATCATGTTATTTCTTAAGATTTTTCATTGAACATATTATGTTTTTAAATATAATCATCTTTTTATAAAGAATATGATCAAAAATGTATAAAAAATATTGGTAGTGCCATAAAGTGAATTAGAGTAGTATCTAATCCTATTATAATATTAATCCAAAAGTAAAGAAAATTTAGAGGAGTGTATAATCCAATTATGATATTATTTCAAAAATAAACAAAATTAAATTTTGGAGTGTAATCTATCTATTAATATCTATAAAATACAGTTTTACATGCAGATGTGACATTTATAGGGAGCTTAGGATTCTTACCAAAACCGAATATAAATTTTCTAAATAAAAAATTTATAATTAAACATACAAATTCAAAATAAATATATAATTACAAATCCTAATAAAACACAGTTTTACATACAGACGTGTCATTCACAGAGAGATTAGGATTCCCGCCTAAACCCAATATAAATTTTCTAAACAAAAAATTTATAATTAAAAATACAAATTCAAAAAAATATATATAATTATAAATCCTAAAAACAAAAAATATATATAATTGAAAGCAACTTATTGGATGAGATTTGGATTAGTTTTTGACTTGCCTAGGTCAAATTTTGATGAAAATTATTAATGAGTGCTTTAGAAATCTTGAAACTTGGATATTGAGGTTGATATTATTCTAAAATGAATTATGGGTATGTGGTTCATGATATAATATTACGTCAAAAGTCATTAAAAATTAATTTTGTTAAAAATTATTACTACTACATTTGTTTCATTTTTTTTCTCTTATAATTAGCTATTAAAAATAAAAATAGTTTTTTATTATATATATATTTTAGGTTTTTTATTTTTATTAAAATTTTAGATTTGAAAAATAAAATTTTAATTTTAATTAAACAAGTTGACCAGACAAAACAAATGATCATATAAACTAAAGACTTTTAAAATGTTGAGTAGAAAATGAATATTTGATTATAACGATTTTTTTTCAAATTAATGACTAATTTTCTAATAAAAATTAAATAAATTAAATTAATAAAATATCTAATAATTAATCCAAAATCGCGTTAATCAAATAATAATGATGCCAATTTTTAAAACCAACGTCAGTGACAGGAGAAGAAAATAAGGGATAGTTTGATTTATTCCATTTTTTATTTTTATTTTTATTTTTTAAAAAATCATATTTTTTCATTTTCTGAAAAATAACTTTCTTTCGTTATCTAATTTTTTAGAAAATGTTATATCTTTTTCTGAAAAACAAGATTGAAAAATATAAACCAAACGTGTTTTCCATGATTTTCTATCGAAAATGAAAATGGAAAACAAGCCTACTAAACACCCCCTAAGATTTTAAGAAGTAGCAATTCATACAAAAATTAAAAAATGCAATAAATTTAAAAAAATATGGACAGCTTTGAGAAAATGAGAAAAAAGAATTTAATTTTGACAAAAATAAATAGAAAAATGGATAAATTTAAATCACTGAATTTTAGAAAGCTTAGGTTCGACCCAATTTTTTTAAATTTTAGCTTAATTAGAAAATTGAAAAATTAAATTGGCTCAATGAGTTTGAAAAGATTTATTTTATTTCGATTAATTCGGCTAGATTTAAATTTCAATAAGAGAATTTAGTAGAATGTTTAGAAAAATTCATAAAACTTTGTAAAAATCTAATGTACTCTTAGAGGTAGTTATTGAAATGTATGATTTATAAGTATATTTTGACCTTTTTAACAGAAATTTTAGTAAAATAATTTTAAATGCATTTTAATTAAAAACTTGTAGTAAAATTAAAATGGCATTTGTCTTCCCAGCGGTCCCATACAACCATCCGTGAAGATATTTTTCTCAATTTAGCTGACATATCTATTCCTCAATAGCCAACTCAATCGTGATTTAGAGTTTTGTTTCTTAGTCGAACGTCCGTAATATCCAGACCAAGCTTAAGTATTCCGGACATCCACAGCATCGCGAGGTATTAAGGTTTTTGTTTCTTAGTTGGGCATCCGTAGCACCCAGACCAAGCTTAAGTACCCCGAACATCCGCAACACCGCGAGACATTAGGGTTTTATTTCTTGGTTGGACGTCTGTAGCACCTAGACCAAGCCTAAGTACCCCGGACATCAGCAGCACCGCGAGGCATCAGGGTTTTTGTTTCTTGGTTGGGCGTCCGTAGCACCCAGACCTAGCCTAAGTACCCCGGGCATCCGTAGCACTGTGAGACATTTGAGTTTTGTTTCTTGGTTGGGCGTCTGTAGCACTCAGACCAAGCCTAAGTACCCCGGGCATTCACAGCACCACAAGGTATTAGGGTTTTTGCCTCTTGGTTGGACGTTCGTAGTGTTAGGATCTTTGCCCTAGCTTAAGGGGGGGGGGGTGAATAGCAATTTGGCGTTTTCTTTCACCTACGTTGTTAGTTGCACAGCGGAAATACAAATAAAAACTAAACTAACAACTACACAATACTAACAAACCAGATTTACGTGGTTCGGAGATGAAGCTCCTACTCCACGACAGTCCGTGAGGTGGACGATCCCTTGATCCTTCGGCGGATCGCTCCCCGGATTCCCTCCGGCTATCACGTGTCGCTCCTTGTGGGTGGAGAAACCTCTCCACAATCTCTGGACACAACCTGAGCACACAAGACTACTAACTTGCCCTATCCAAGCAAGTTTCGTCAAGAAGCCTAGCCCCAAAACGAGCTCCTTTAAATAGGACTCGGGGCTGAAACCCGCGCCCCAGTCGACTGCTCACTTACCAGTCGACTGGTAGGCTCCAACGGCTACAAAATAGCCTCAGCCGCCTTCGCAACGGTCGACCTCCAGTCGACTGGTACAGGACCAGTCGACTGGGTCCAGTCGACTGGAACCAACTCCAGTCGACTGGAAGTCGACTGGTCGACCCTCCTTGGGTCGACCCGATTCTCTGTTTGTTCCGCAGTCGACTGCCCTCCCTGGCAGTCGACTGCCCTTCACCCACAAGCCTAGGTTACCCTTCCCGAGTACATTTCTCTCCGCACTCGACCCCTAGGACTTTCCGAGTACATTCACACAGCACTCGTACCCTCACGACTCGACTGACTCCTCCTCCGCAGTCTCGACTATTGCCTTCGCGCCCTCTTCATCTTCAGCCCTCGTCCCTCGGATGCGCACGCAAGCCTCCAGCTTGCATCCATGCCACCCTTCACGTACGCCTCGAAGTCCGCGCCCATCAGCTCATCGTATCTGCACTCCATGGTCCCTCAGATGCGCACGCCAGCCTCCAGCTGGCCTTCATGCCATCCTTCACCGTACCAAGGCCGTCCAGTCAAGTCCATATGTGTACCTGTACAGTCCTGCACACTCAACATACACATATCAAATACACAGGGTAAACCTAACTTAAACCCTTTGCCCAAACATCAAAACCTATGGTCATACCAGACCATCTTAGGGCCGATTGCTCCAACACGTAGCACCTAGACCAAGCTTAAGTACCCCGGACATCCGCAGCATCGTGAGGTATAGGGTTTTATTAGATGTATTGGCACTTTTGTGATGACATGTTCCTTTATTTCATGAATTCATTGCAAGGCAGCAAGGATACCCAGGAGAGTACATAGTATGCCATACAAATCTTACCCGGGGTGACAGGGTTGGGGGCAGCTGTCTCTCTCTGGCCTCTTGAGCTTTTCGGCCATGTCCACCTGTGAATAACTGCTTCCTTCAATTACCCTTCCTGCACCCTCAGATTTTTTCATGACTCCGATTTGACTTCCCTACTGTAGCATCGCCGAGACACTAGTTGGTCCCCTTTGACTTCAGCCACTCGGTCTTCTACAGGGAATTTTATCTTCTGGTGGTAGACAGAGACCACCGCCTGGAAGACATTGAGCACCGGGCGGCCCGATATGACATTGTAGGATGAGGGAGAGTCCACGATCAAAAAGGTTGTCCTCCTGGTCCTCTCGAGCAGGTCGCTGCCCAATGATAGCGATAGGGTGATTTGCCATACCGGTTGTACTCGATACCCCGCGAAGCCGAATAGCGGGGTCAAGACCGGAAGTAGCTCCTCCTCGTCGATCTGTAGCTGATCCAGAGCAGCCTTGTACAGGATGTTCACGGAACTTCCTGTATAAACGAAGATGCACTTGACCTCATAGTTGGCGATGCGAGCAAGGATCACCAGGGCATCTTCATGGGGAGCTTCCACCTCTTCCAAGTCTTCCGGTCCGAACGAGATCGTAGGTCGTGACCCTGGCTCTGGCTTGTCCCGATTGCATAGTTCTACATACGCCGGGTGTTGGACTTCCTTGCCCAATGGGAATCTCCTATAGTGGGACCTTTGGAGATTACTCTCATATGCCTAGAGGGCTGGCCGTGCGCAGGGGCCTTGTCCTTCCTGAGGTCTCTTTCCAAGGAGGGAGACCTGCAAGGTGCATGCCCCCGACTCCTTCCCCTTGACCGCGACCGAGACCGGTGTTGGGTCTTGTTTTCTCCCGACTGCCTCCGTCTGGGAGAAAAGCTTCGCCGAGGGGAATTCCGACGATACCCCATTTTCTTCAACTTCCTCCGAGGTTTAGGGTCTGCCTCTTCACTTAATTTTTTCTTCAAGACATAACACTCCTTGGTGGAATGTGTTGTACTGCCGTGGAAACCGCAGTACTTCATCAGTGGCTCTGGCTGCTCGGTGTCCACTGTCTCGGCCAGTTTCCGTCTCCCAGCCCACTGGTCCTTCCTTGGGTGAAGATCATTTTCTCGGGTTGGTGCTGGGGGTTCCCTCCTTTCGGACCGGGTAACGGCTTGAGGGGGGACTCCGGCTGGTTCTTTGCGATGGGCGAATTGCACCTCCTCCATGTTGACGCGCTTGACCGAATGTCCGAGTAGATCATCGAAGCTGGCAGGTGGCTTCTTCACCAATGATCGGAAAAAATCCCCTTCCGAGAGCTCTTGGGTACAGACGCTGACGAGGATTTCTGACGTCGTACTTGGCACATCTTGTGCTACCCGGTTGAATCGCTGGATGTACTCCTTGAGCGGCTCCTTCGGCTTCTGCTTGAGAAGCAATAGATTACTGTCGTCTTCTGGTAGCGACGACTACTGGCGAAGTGGTGGAGGAAGACAGTTCTAAACTCTATGAAGGAGTTGATAGAACCTGGGGGCAGCCTCTGGAACCATCGTTGGACTGCTTCGGATAGGGTGTTTAAGAGCACCCGACACTTTATATCGTCGGTATACTGGTGTAGGAGTGCCGCATTTTTGAACTTACAGACCCACAGTAATCAGCAATCCCAGGCCCACGAAACTACTTCGGCATGGGGTCTTCTACAATCTCGGATGAGAAGGGAGTAGAAGGAGCCTTAAGGGAGGCCTTAGGTTCCTCCTTCTTCCCCTATCCCTCCTCGTGTCTCAGCGCGCTAGAGGCTACCGAGTTAGCCTTCTCCATATCTCCGAGAGAGTCTCGTCGGTGATCTGGGGCTGGTCCGACATGTCGCTCCATTGGTGTGATGGATCTTCGCGGTTAGGGGTGCGAGATGGAGATTCTGGGGGTCTCCTCCCACACAGAAACACCTCGCTATGAAGCGGCGTGCTCGATTTGGTGTTGTTTGAGCGCCTCTTTGATGGCGTTGGCCACCAAGCAACCCAGTTCCTCCTTCATCAGGACAATGTATTGTCCCGCCGGCTCTGCTATCGGTGCTTCTTCTGGTGTTTTACTAGTTTCTCACAGACGGTGCCAAACTTGTTTCGAAGGAATCGACATCGACGACCAATCACCAGGCTTCAACCCACGCGGACACTGACACTAGAGGAAACACTCACACCCTGCGAGATTAACACGAGCGTCAGGGGAACACGCCGGAGGTTGTACGGCGGCACCGGCGGAGGCAAGGGGGAGCGAGGGGGTGCGTAAGCACCCCCTTCTCTGAATACTTTATATATATATATATATATATATATATATAGGGAATTGATTTTCATGATCGGTCAGGGACCTCCCTGACCGATCAGACAGCTGCCTGATCGGTCAACCTGACCGATCAGTCGTTATCTAATGCCGACGGGTTCATCGCTACCCGACGGGTTCACCGTTACCCCTAAGATTCATCGTTCACCCACTGGATTATAGTTTTGTTCGAGGGCGACGGCCGAAAGCCGCCGATGGTCACCGATGATGTCCACTGATGGTCACCGTGATCCGCACCTGATAAATTATATATATATATAATTGTGATGTTTTAAATTTGTTAAACTTTTTTTATAAAATTATCATTTAAAAAATAATCAATCACTTTAATGCTAATACTAGTAACTATATTTTAGCGTTCTTTATTACTTCAATATAATTAATAAATATTCTTTCCTTTTCTATAATCTATTACAATAATCATCTTGAAACTGTATCATAATTCATAATTTGATGTCTAAGAATAATTATTTTAATGGTATGCATAAATTTTTATACAATAGTATTTTAGTCTTTTGATATATTTATTTGATAGAAAAAATATTTTTTTAAATTTCTTCTTTGAGCACCCTTTTAAATTTCTGTCTGGATTCGCCGCTGTACGGCGGAGTACTACAAAAATAACCGGTAATAGCGACGGACGGATTCCGTCGCTAAACACTAATAGCGACGGATTTGCGACAAAGTTGGCGCCGTCGGCTGAAATCCCGTCGCAGAGCTATAGTAGCGACGGATTTTTTTTCGCCGTCGTAACATAGCGACGGACACTTTTTTCGCTCCGTCGCTAACTTAGCGACGGACATATACCCCCGTCGCAAACACCGAGAAAACGGGGTGACGCAGCCTGGGATATAGTAACGACGGATGGTCAAATATCCGTCGCAAATCATTCGGGTTAGCGACGGACATGGTAAAAGTCCGTCGCTAATGTATCGTAATAGCGACGGATTTAGTCAAAATCCATCGTTAAACGATCGTTACAGCGACGGAAAAGTCAATAATCCGTCGCTATTTGCGACGGTTTTTTAAAAATGTCCGTCGCTAAACCTGGGAAATTTTACCAGCCACAATTCATTTCTTCCAATTCCCCTTTATACATCAATAACATATACAAATATCCAAACAAATATCAAACAGAATTATATATTTCAATATGTAACATTCACAACATACCAAACTTACATTTCCAATCCAATCCAATACAATCCAATACATTCACAACATCCAAACTTACATTTCCAAATAATCCAATCCAATACATTCACAACATCGAAACTTTTAATCTGAATCCACTATTCAATCCAAAGTTTAATTTCGAAACGTATAGAGTCCAAACTTTGAAACAAGAGTAAACTTATACCTGTTGATGCAGTCTGTCCCTGGTTGTTGTTTTGGTGTTTGACACAGATTAAAGTTTGATTCAAGTTTGGTTGAATTTGGGTTAAGTCCAGGTGGATCGGGAGATCGCACGCTGGCATGGGAAAATCCTAACCTGGAGGGTTAGGTGTTGAAAATCCTAGCTTGGAGGGCTGGGTGTGAGAAAAGTCCTTCGGAAGAGGTGGGTGAAAAGTCCTAGCTTGGAGGGCTAGGTGAAAAGTCCTAACTTGGAGGGTTAGGTGCAAATTCCCATCTTGGAGAATTAGGTGAAAAGTCCTGGTGAGTGAAGCCAGGTGTTGGAAATTCCGGTGAGTGAAGCCGGGTCCTCGTGAGTGAAGCCAGGTGTTAGAAATCCCGGTGAGTGAAGCCGGGTCCTGGTGAGTGAAGCCAGGTGATGGAAATCCCGGTGAGTGAAGTCGGGTCCTGGTGAGTGAAGCCAGGTGATGGAAATCCTAGTGAGTGAAGCTAGGTTGAAATCCCGGTGAGTGAAGCCGGGTCCCGGTGAGTGAAGCCAGGTGACCGAAATCCTAGTGAGTGAAGCTAGGTTGAAATTCCGGTGAGTGAAGCCGGGTCCCGGTGAGTGAAGCCGGGTGACCGAAACCCTGGTAAGTGAAGCCAGGTCCTAGCTTGGAGAGCTAGGTTGAAGTCCCGGTGAGTGAAGCTGGGCATGGCACGAGTCATAGAAGGGCTGGAGGCTTGTTCTCGTGACTTAGAGTGCATTTGGGCTTGCCTGGATCGGTCTGGTGACTGATCAGGGAAGTTGGCACGGTGCTCCTTCCTGGATCGGTCTGGTGACTGATCCAGCGATGGCTGATCGGTCTGGTGACCGATCAGGGAGCTTACAGTGAGGTTGGGAACCTACTGCTCTGCTCCTGATCGGTCTGGTGACCGATCAGGGAGAAGACAGTTTACTCACTGCTTGGATCCTGATCGGTCTGGTGACCGATCAGGGAGCATACAGTGGGTTTTGGGGACCTTACTGATCTGCTCCTGATCGGTCTGGTGACCGATCAGGGATCACTGTGCAGATTGTTCCGGAGAACGATCCAGCATCGTAGGTTCCTCACTATGATCGATCAGGCTCTAGCCTGATCGGTCTGGTCATGATCTGATCGGTCTGGTGACCGATCAGGAGGCTGCCTGATCGGTCTGGTGACCGATCAGGAGGTCTGGACTGCGAAGCTCAGAAATCGCCCAAGAAAGGGGTGGATCGTTCGGGTGATCGATCCACAACCTGGGATCGGTCTGGTGATCGATCCAGGAGAAGTCACAAAGAAATCGCGATTTCTAATTGAGCATTAGGGACCGATCAGGACGGAGCCTGATCGGTCTGGACCTAGCCTGATCGGTCTGGTGACTAATCAGGAGCAGAACTTTAATTCAAATATGCTGTCAGAAGTCTGTTTTCACTGCCGATTCTCTGCTACTTGCTGATTTCTTTTTGATATGCATTGCTAAGCTTCTATTGGAGTGTCCAGGCTTTACAGGGATGATTCAAACATTGGAGGAAAGTCAATGAGAGGCTTTCCTTGGAGCAGGTTTGGATGTTTCCTTGTTTCAGGTCTCAACGGCGTCTGGAGAGCAGCTGGCAACTGACGGAGGCTCAGCTGGAGAGGGTCTTCAGTGGACTGAGTGCTCAGGGAGTCAGGGGGGTCAGGCTGTGGCTTCAGTGGATGCTGATGGAGAGCCTGGTGATGGGAGCAGATGCTTAAGACGAGGCTGGAAGCAGAGGAGCGACAACGGGAAAATAGACAGGAACTTGAGGAGTTTGGCTGGGCTGTGTGTTGTGCTCTCTGTTGCTTGGTGCTTGAGCGTTCTTGTTTCATCTTTGTGAGCTATCCTTCTCTTAGTCTCGTGAGCTTATCTTGTATCCTATTGAGACGCTTGTGGAGAGGTTTCTCCACCGAGAAGGAGGCGTTGTTTTATCCGGGTGACCGGGGCTTGATCTGCCGACGATCAAGGGATCGCCCACCTTACGGGCACGCCAAGGAGTAGGGGCAAGTTATCCCCGAACCTTGTAAACGATCCTTGTTAGCGATCCTTGGTTTGTATTCTTTGTTTCTGCATTTCTGTTAAGATTGTTTCTTTGCGTATGCTTTGTTTCCGCTGCTGCTAACTTAAGTGCAGAGAAAGATTTCAAAAGAGCAACTTGTGGGTGTCTGGCTATATTCACCCCCCCTCTATAGCCATCTCGTTTCCAACAATACCAATAAAGAAAGTAACATATGTCAAGGTAAATAAAAAAAACTATATAAATCAAAAATGAGAGTTCAGTAGAGAATCATTATGTACATGAATATCAGAGTGAATAATGGATGGAAAGGAAAAATATTCCTACACAATAGAAGCAAAAACAATAAGAAAGCAATCCAATAAAGAAAGAAATATGAATTGATACCAATAAGAAATAACAAATAAAGTAAGCATATGTAATAGAAAAAACTCTAATAGAAGAAAATTAACAAATAGAAGATAACTCTAATAATATTAAATATGTAAATGAAAAATAACAACTAAGAAACAATAAAGGAATAATATCCAATATTCATACCTTTCAAGCAAAAGAAGAAATATGATATCAACTCTGATAATGTGGAATCTGTAAACATCAATGGAGTAATAAGAAAACAATCATTATGAATATAATAACTTAATGCATTTTTAATGAAAACAAGTAGGTGAAAAATTGATCATACCACTATGATATCTCTACTCCTCTATGGGATGCTCAGGATCCTGTGTCTCCTGAGACTCAAACCGATGGGCGGGAGTGGGAGCGGCTGACATTTGTGTATCCGGAGTGTCAATACGAGGGGCGGGAAGGGCTGACATCTATGTCATTGGCGATAGGATAGCTGCAAAAGCTTGCATATGACGTAATATATTCTCAGTATTTGCTTGGCGAGCCCGCAATCTCTCAACTCAGCATCCCTCGCTGCGTCCCACTGAGCCCTGCGCTCGTCTTAGCCCATTCTGCGTCCCTCCCGGCACACATCGATTCTATCGACGTGAGTCGAGTCCGCATGGCTTCATTTTCCTCCCGCAAATGGCAAACCTCACTAGAGGTAGAGGAGGAGGATGGTGGACGACCCCTAACCCCTGGAGCTCTCTATATGTAACCTTTGCCTGAGAGCCCAGGCCGTAGCAGGCGGTCTTCCTCTTCCCACCGACGACATCAAAATAAATTCGATTCACATCGTCGGTGGAAAGAAGCTGTGCATCCTCCCCCTCTGCAGCAGGCTGAGACGCCTGTGCCTCAGAAACTCTAGCGGTCATTACTTCCTGTGAATTAAAAATTTAATTAGTTTATATAAAATGTCAAAACAAATAAAATATAATTAATATACTTACATTGATTGCTTGGGAGCGACGATCGATAAAAGACCCATCTTTTTTCTTGTAGGTATTGCTGAATAACTCCCAACTAGTGGAAGGTCTCTCTAGCTCAGCAGCCTGTAAACACAAAATATAATGTTGACCTAGGCTCAAAAAAACATACTAAATGCCTTTAATAACCTAAATAAAAACTACTTACCAAATCACTGGCATGCTGGACAATGGAACGGGATCCAGCAGTGTGCTTCGTGGATCCCGTGCTGGGGCCAGCAAGCTCTGAATTGCGATTGCCTCGAGCAATCATAGCATTCTCTTGCCAGTGCTGGGCATCCCAGACAGCCCGCCATGCTGCCCAAATAGTCTCAGGGACCTCTATAGGTCTATCAGCCTTCTTTCTCTATTTGTAAATCATGTCCCTGTACAATTTGGAGCAGTAGGCATTCCAGGTCCTTCTGAATTGCTCCTCTGCACCCTCCTCCCAGGTGTACCTTTTCTGTAAAAAAAAATATAAAACAGTTAGTATCAAAAAAGTTATAACAGTTGGAAGCAACTCTGACATAAGTTGACACATGTCATCATAACATCATTCTGAGAAATGATGTTCTGCCTTCATATTTAATAATCTTGCAGTAGCAGATAATTGAGAATGACCAGAAGGAATACCTTCCCATAATTCTCTTTCACTAGCCTTTAACATGTCATACATTTTCTGAACATCAGAAGTAGGTACTTGTTCTACATTTGATTGATCAAAAGCATTCATTGCATCGTAAACCATTGATTGCATTGCATCAGCAGGGTTATATGATGTCTCTGGTCCAATTGAGTTTGATGATGATGCAACAGAAGGTCCACCAAATTCATATACATACGGCTCTCCATGACAATACCAGTTGTAATAATCTGGAACAAACCCATACCTGGCGATATGAGTTTTCACTGTATCTTCATCACGGAAAGCTGTGTTTCTACATTTGCGTTGATTACATGAACACTTCAACTCTGTGCCATTCAAATACTCAGGATGACCCTTTGCAAAGTTTACAAATTCTTCCACTCTAGCAAAAAATTCGTCACGGATAAATCCATTGTCTAACCTATTATACATCCATGCCTTGTTCGGATACATTGTATCTAAATTCAGATAAGACAATTTAAATAAAACCACACATATTATGATCCATGCATATTAAAATCTGATATTGATGCTATACTACAAAATACATCTAATTAATCAAACATTATATAAATAATGAATCAATTATTCTAAGTAATCAAAGAATTAATCAACAAATTAATCTAATTATTCAAACAATTAATCTAACATTAATCAAACAAGATCTAATTAATAAATCAATTAATCTAATTAAACAAACAATTAATCATCTAATTATTCTAATTAACCAAACAATTAACCTAAAATAAATCAAACATTTGATCAATTAATTACATAATTTATGATTTAACAAAGGAAATTATTATCTAAAATAATTAAATGATAATTTAACTAATTAAAATACTAGTTAATTATTGAATTAATCAAATTAATTCAATTAATCTAATTATTTCAATTAATATCACCTAATTAAAAACCCTAATTAAACCGTGTCGGCCGCAGCAGGGGCCGCCGGCCGCAGGAGCCGTCGGTCGGCCGCGGCAGGCGGCGCGCGGCCGCAGCAGCCGGCGCGCGGCCTCAGCAGCCGGCGCGCGGCCGCAGCAGCCGGCGCCCGACCGCACTGGCCCGCGACCGCCAGCATGCTGTGCTTGCGAATGCGAGGCCGCGCCTGGCCGCTCGAGGCCACCGGAGGACGGGCGCGGTCGCGGGAGGCCGCGCGCGGCCGTGCCAAGAGCCGTGGCTGCCCGGAGAAGACGACGGCGCCGCGTTAGGACAAACAAACGGAGTTGATACGGCAAATGGAGCTTAGCTAGCGTACCTGGGATCGGAGGAGGGTTCGCCGGAGGAGAATCGACGGAGAATCGCCGGAGGAGAATCGCTCGAGATCGACCGTCGCTAGGGTTCGCGTGGCCGCGGGAGAAGGGGGCCGTCGCCCTTTTTAAGAAATATTGCGACGGATTAACTAGTCCGTCGCTGATTAGCGACGGAGTTGACCATCCCGTCGCTATATTGAGGCGGTTTGACCCGTCGCTTACAATTAGCGACGGATAATTTATATTATCCGTCGCACTAGCGACGGACGTTGACCATGTCCGTCGCTATAAATAGGCGGTTTGACCCGTCGCTTACAACTAGCGACGGATAATTTATATTATCCGTCGCACTAGCGACGGACGTTGACCCTGTCCGTCGCTATATTTAGGATTTTGACTTGCCGTTCAACTTTGGCGACGGATTCAATATATCCGTCGCCAATTGCGACGGACTATTAAAAATGTCCGTCGCTATTGCTTCATATTTTTGTTGTGAGTCAACTCCGATGCTCAAGTTAGTGCCTCGATCTAGGAGATGAAGAGAAGGCAAAAGAGTACGTGTGAAGTAGATCCCTAATAAAAATTATCCTTCTTAGTCATCTCAGTCAAAGGCTTAGCTGCTTTATCATAATTTGCTGATATCCGCATTTTAAATCAAATTCAGAAAAAAAATTATAATGCCAAATAACTCATCAAGCAATTTATCTACTACAAGAAAAAAAAACGTACTTATATGTAATTGTGACCTTATTTAATGCTCTATAATCAACACATATTCTCCTTGATGAATCTTTTTTTACCAATGAGAGGACTAGAGAAAAAACTTACACTAGGCCGAACAACTCCTGATTGCGATATTTCTTAAACTTGCCTCTCGATTTCCTCTTGGTGTTGTCGGAAACGACATAGATGCACGTACACTAATATTCAACTCAAATTAAAGTTCCTAATTAAGCAAATGGATAACTCGGGACATTTCCCTTTAGGAAACACTTTCTGCCCATCACCCAGATTAATTCCCAGTCTCGGTCTCTTGAACCTTCAATCCCATCAATTTACACTCCAACTCATTTTTGTAATTTCTACCTCGAAAACCACTCTCTCTCCATCTGAATTTAGTTTTTGATTCTCTTCTAACACTAACAACTTCAATTACTTCTGTTTACATTGGTGAAATGAGTAGAATTTTTCACGACATTTGAAGCATAATCTCTTTGCCTTTGATTCCATTAATTATGGATAAGTAATGGAAAATATTCCTTTGAATTTTTCCATGAACTCCCGCTTCTCTCATTTTCGATATCTCCGTAGAGGTTAGGGACGAAGGATCTCTATTTGATGCAGAACTCGCTTTACTAGCTTCCTTAGAATCACGAACTTGATTAGAATCCCATCCTATTGTTATACTTGTTCTGTCCATCCGAAAAGATTGATCCAATTTCTTTTGAGTTGAATTAGACCCAATGTGAGAAGTTATAACAAGAAAGAAGGCCTTGCCAATTGATCTACTGAAATTATTATGCTACATTTGGTTCATAGATGAATTGATGGTTAATAGAACAGTTATCTTAGAGAATGAAATGATGAGGAATGAAGTAGGATTATGTTTTCCTTAATATGGTTCGTGGAACCAAATAGATAGGTTGTTTTCCTTCAACTATTTGATTTATAATAATATAAACAAATACAGATTGTTGCTCCATAGAGATCAAATGAGAGAGTAAATTATGATGGTCGCGCTGTCTTTTTAGATTGGAAAAATTTTATTCCCTAGGAGATTATTCCTTTGGTGATTTGATAACTATTCTCATACGACAATTTATCATCTAAATACTAATTCGGCTATGTATGAATTAATGATGAATCTAAACAAGTGAATATTGTTGGAGATTTTTCCTTCAATAGATAGCAAATCTAAGAAAGCGGATCGTTTAGATAACAAATCTGAGAAAGCGGATCGTTATGATGAATCCACCCATGTCTTTGCGGTTGCCGGGTTAGGGACCGATAGGGCTGTAAATGAATCAAGCCGCTCGTGAACTATTCGGAGCTCGATTCGATAGAAGCTCGTTTAATAAAGCTCGTTAATATTAACGAACCAAACTCAAACTCAGCAGTATTCGGCTCGATCGTTAGCTCGTGAACGGGCTCATTAATAAGCTCGTGAGCTAGTTCGTAAAATATAAAATTAATATTTAACAGTAAATATATAATTTTGACACTTTTACATTTAATAAATATAAAATATCCAATAAAGCTCATTTGTATGAATAAAATCATAGATTTTAGTAAATATTTTATATTTTTTAGAATATATAATTTATTTTTTCAATAAATTGATGAATAATTTAATTAATAATTTATATTTGGTAAGTTCGTTTAGGGCTCGATTAGGCTCGAATATGCTCGCGAGCCATCACTATATTCGATAAATTAAGCTCGAGCTCGGCTCGATAATAAACGAACCAAACTCAAACTCTCAGGTATTCGGCTCGGCTCGATTCGATTACAACCCTAGGGACCGAGAAATGCAATGCAAGGACTCTGATGAAAGTCTATGAAGTAGACGACTACTGAAAGGATAGAAGAAAAGGTGTGAAGGTAGGGCATTCAAGATGAAAATGACCCACCCCTAGCTAGCTCGATGGGATGCTCAAGTTGGATTATGAAAGAGAGTTAATTAGAAGGAGAAGAAGATAACGACACGAGCGAAAGCAGTAATGTTCAACAAGTGAACTCCTCCTCGACGTTGGTAGTTGCAACAAATGAACACCATGCGAGCACGTCTACTTTGGGCACACCTCGACGTGACGTTGGTAGTTGCAACGAGTGAACGCCATGCATGCACGTACATATAGTCAATCATCATCAATATTTTTTTTGATTTATCGGAACAGTATTCGATGATTGAATCGATCCTTTTGACTAATTCATCATTTTTTCCAATACAAAATTTATGAAAAATTTATAAAATAAAAAAGTTTTAATGATAAAGTTTGAAGTTTTTAGTTAAAAAATAATAATGAAAACTCAAATTTATTTTTTTAATGAAAACCACGTTCATAATTAATGATAAGATAGTATTGTATTGTGATTTATAATATAGAGAGGAATATGATTTGTAACTTAAAATTTATAAAAGTATACTGGGAAGAATAATAAATTTTATATTTCCAACGTGATATAGGGAAGATTAAAAGAGAAAAATGATATACTAAGAAAAAAATCAAGAAAAATTTTAAAGAATGACGTGGTAAATATAATTACAACGATTTCTAATGAATTCATCGTGACTCCTAAAATATAATTTGATTTAGGATGGCAACCTTCGACCATAGATGATGCCCGGGCGACAAATAGTCATATAAATGTTAACTGTAATACTATGTCTTGAGATTTATTTATTTTTTTTTTTTTGACAGTATCGTTAACGTTATTCATTAAAAAATTCTCATTTAGTTAATTTACAGCCTATTTATACCTTTGCTCGCTCTTCTCCCTTCTCACACTGCTCGATCGATCGAAACTCAATGGAGGTGGAGCGAGTTCAGGCGATCGCTTCGCTGAGCGCGGCGGCCAACGACATCCCGGCGGAGTTCGTGCGGCCGGAGCACGAGCAGCCGGGGTTCACCACGTACCGCGGCCCGGCCCCGGAGATCCCCGTGGTCGACCTCGCCGGCGAGGGCGACCAAGGGGCGTTGGTGGCGGCAGCGGCCAGGGAGTGGGGGATCTTCCAGGTGGTCAACCACGGGATCCCGGCGGAAGTGGTGCGCGAGCTGCAGCGGGTGGGGAAGGCCTTCTTCGAGCTGCCACCGGAGGAGAAGGAGAAGTACGCGAGCAAGGCGGGGAGCACGGAGGGGTACGGCACCAAGCTGCAGAAGGAACTGGCGGGAAAGAAGGCGTGGGTCGACTTCCTCTTCCACAACATCTGGCCTCCCGCCACCATCAATTACGCCTTCTGGCCAAACATCCCTCCAGAATACAGGTAATTAACTAATTCAAATATGCACAGGTTGGTACAGTGCTTGTTACGAGATTACTACGAAAAATGATAATAAAAACAATATAGAATACATAAGATTTATGTGGAAATCCTTAGACAGAAAAAAATCACGGATAGTGGAGGAAAAATCACTATGAACAATAGAATACAAAGTCGGCGGCTCAAAGCCTTAATCAGCATACAAAATCCTAAAAATAAGCCCTTTAAATAGGGAACGATCCGTACAACGGTCCAAGACCTCCGCTACCACCACTCATGAGCCCAAAAAAATTTTCTTCGTAATTTAGTTTTCACCATATATATCGCGCCATGATATTTTTAGGTCGGATCAAACTGAATTCGGGTCACCAAACTCTAACAGTGATAAAATATTTGTCCCCAAGGGATAGGGACCGATGATTAAATGTGGATCTTGTCATCTTGAGATTTTGGGATCAAAATCTGACAAAATCAATATGCTCGTTCTCCTCACATGTTAAGCACAATATTTAAGCTAGTAGCTTCCGTAATTTATTTTCTCTGTATTAACTCTGAGAGAGTATAATGGAGACGCTAAGGACGAGTAAATTGTCTTCTACCACTATGATGAAATATCTAACAGAAAAAAATAAACAAATAAAAATGGAGTTTAAATATATTTTAAAAATGGATCTCTAAGTAGATATAAATTAACTATACGATAATTAACTCGGTTAGGTTCCAGAGGCAGTTTCAATAATATTATAATAATTATAATATAATAGGCAACCATTACTACAAATACTATTACTATTGTAGCATGTAGCAACTATTAATTAATAAATTTTAAATAATTTTGGGCGAGTTGAAAAAAAAATATTTTGGTATAATAATATTGAAAATTTAAGATTTAGCGTTTAAAAATTTTAAAATTTAAAAGTTTGATAGTGATTTAGACCAATTAAAATCATTTTGATGAAATTAAATAATCTAATATTTTAATAAAATAATTAATTTTTGATGATGTAGCAACATACACAAACATGTGATATAGCTACCGTCGTTGCCTGGTGCAGGAAGGTGAACGAGGAATACACAAAATACTTGCGTATTTTGGTGAACAAAATTCTTATAATGCTATCAAAGGGACTAGGACTAGAAGATCATGTGCTTATGCAGTGTGTTGGAGGGCAAAACTTGGAATACCTACTTAAGATCAACTACTACCCTCCGTGCCCGCGCCCGGACCTAGCCTTAGGGGTCGTGTCGCACACCGACATGTCTGCAATCACAATCTTGGTGCCGAATGATGTTCCCGGCCTTCAAGTCTTCAAAGATGATCACTGGTTCGATGTTAAACACATTCCTAATGCCATTATCGTTCACATAGGAGACCAAATCGAGGTATATTTATAAGCACCCTTCTTCTTTTCGAATATCCTTCCGCGAACATTTACGATGTGTTTATGCAGATACTAAGCAATGGATATTACAAGAGTGTTTTGCATAGGACAACGGTGAACAAAGAGAGGGCAAGGATGTCGTGGCCGGTGTTTTGTAGCCCTCCCCCTGAGATGGAGATCGGTCCGCTGCCACAACTAGTGAGTGATCAGACTCCTACAAAGTATAAGACTAAGATGTACAAGGACTATGCTTACTGCAAGCTGAACAAGCTTCCTCAGTAAACCTAACTCATTAGTTAGGGACAAGTAGTGCATTTGTGGTTATGGTTGGCCTTGTTTATCATGCATATGTATTGGCTCAGCTTGTTATGCTTAATTATCTTTCTTGGAACCTTTCTTTTAGCAATAATGCATATGCATTCATAATTAATATCCCCCATTATTGATCACTTTGTAGTTTACATTTATGATCTTCCTAAACTATGAGAAAAACTATGAGAAGGCCAAGGGTTAAGCCAAGTATTGCTTTACCCAGACTTTAGCCCGGACCCAATTATTATTTTAACATGCATGCAATGACAAGATATCTCATACAAATTCGTTATCAATCGGTCCCATATATATGGACCCATAAAGATAAATTTTTCACCACCGGCACTATGGTGCAGCGATAGGGTGACTAATCACTATCCTAGGTATTCGTGGTTCGATCCCTAGCTATGACGCATTTACAGGAATTTTTCCTCCAAATGGGGCGCGCACCCTGGGACGCTGGACTTCTATATCGCCCACTGCGAGCGCTTCCCGATTTACCCTAGCGGCCGGTGAGAAACTTCTGTATGGCCGGGCCGGTCGCCCGAGGTTAGTTGGAAAAACCTTGTTAATCATTTTCATAAAGATAAATTTTTCTGTCAATCCTCCTGACGGACCCAAACTATGTGTCACGAATGTGGGCCTCAAATTTAGAATTTATAAATGAAAGCTGGAAACCCTTTTACAATCAAAAGTATGAAAATGTAATATAGGGGCCACAGGTCGTATTTTTTCTCGGGGCTAGTTGAGGTTTGTTTGATTCGCGCTCGTGTTTGTGTCGTTTGTAAATTTTGGGTTTCGAATGAAATCGGAAATTGGGTTCACTATGAATGAAAACTTAATGAGAGGCAAGAAAACCTAACTCAATGAACCAAACAAGGAAATGGTAGCTAATGAACTTCTTTTGGAACTCAAATCAGAGTTTAGATGTAATCCAGCAAAGCTAACTTCATTCATACAACTTCAGCAATGATAACTGAAACATTGAGCAATAAAATTGAAACTATCGAATGCATAGATTAGTAAGTTCAGATTCAATTGCAGAATTTCAGCAGTGAATAAATGCAGAAACATAACTCAGTGAAACAACATTTCAGAACTAAACTGATGTGCATGATTGAAGCTGGAATTTCAGAAACAATCTGGATAAAAACAGACCACTTCATACACCATAGCACATTCGAAAATTTCCCTTTAACTTGATTCCAAACAATTTCCTAAACTGCACTTGGTACAAGAGAAGAAGTTATCAGCTTGATACTCTATGGAACAACCTATGTGCCAAAAGAAAACTAATGCTAAGTGCTTAACTGTGAACTGGAAATTCAGATTCGCTGATCAATTCAGATTAGGAAGGCAAAAGATTAGTGAAGTGTTCTGAGTGAATGAGTAAAAGAATTAGAATTGGAAGCAGAAATTTGGAACAAATGCAGGACTTAAGCTGGAATTTCAGAAACACATATAACAACCTGCACAAGAATTAAGTCTTGCGCAGAGATGCATCATAAGTGTGCAGAAGTGTAGAACAGTTCAAATACATAACAAACAAACAAGACAAGTGGGATCAAATGCTAGAAGCTAGCTGTAAAAGAATTAAATGGAAAACTACATAAAAGAGCTGCCCAATTCAAAATCAACTCAGTGAAGGCAAGCATCAGATGCAAAGGTGCGGCAGAAATGCAAGTAAATGCAAGCTGGAAACAAGTAGATGCAAGCTGGATTCGAGACTCTAATATAAGTTCAGACAAACTTAAAATAAAGCTAATGTTCACTTGGCACGAAACTCTGAACATGAAACTGAAAATTCTGCAAAACAGGCTGATACAAACTGAAAATCTGATACGCAACAATTAAACATCAAAGAAACTGAAACTAGAAGTAATTATCCACTAGACTAATTCCTAAACTGATTGTCTTATAGAATTAAAACCTAATTAAGTAAAAACAACTCAGAGATTAAAAGTAACAACTAGAACAGCTGATAAAACTGAAACTCAAAACAGAGTTGCGACAGAAATGAAATAACTACAAAAACAGAAATTAAACGAGTTAAACTACTCCTCAATCTTCCCTAAGCTCAAGAACTTCTTGGTCGTCAATCAAGAGCTGGCTTCGAACCCCTAGGCACAGCAAATCAGTGGAGCGCAGCTTGGATTGAAGGAAACAGCTGAAACTGCACACGGCTGGAATTTTCCAGTCCAATCTCTTGTATCTCGATGGATGGTTTGCGATGATGAGTTGAAGAACATCTGAGCTCACCTGAGAACCCCTACAAGTAGCTCAAACGATCGGAATTGGCTTGTGGACGAGAAACCAGTGATTGGTTAGCAGAGATGCCGAAACCCTCAATAAACTCTGTCCGGATGCAATCTGAGCTGAATTTTCCACCCTAGCTATCCCCAATGATCCAAATCTTGATCTAGATGAAGGATTGAGGGGTCGCACCCCTTAAATGAAGAAAAAACTGAAGAAAACGCAAAGAAAATGAAGAAGAAGGTGTTGCGGCGAGGAAACGCGACGAGGAAAGCTGCGGGCGCATTTCTGATTAAATAGGAAACAATGGACGGTCCAGATTGATCGGAGGAGATCCAACGGCTGATCTTGCTCTGATTGGAGCCAAACTTTTATGATAATGATCTGGGGTCAGGATCTACCTCGTGGTAGCTCGGATCCTCCAGATATGCAACGGATGGTCCAGATCAACTCTATCTGTGAATGGACGCTCTAGAGCCCTCCTTGCTTGATCCAACGGTTGATTTAGCTCTGATTGGGATGAAACCTTCAGATCTTGATCATAGAGCTTGATCAACCCTAACCCTAGCTCGGATTGCTTCAGATCGTCCCGGATGGCTCAGATCTAGCCGCTCTTGAATCGGACGGCCCGGATTAATCGTAGGCTTGATAATTCGATCCGGTTCACATCCGACTCAGGTTTGACCCAGTATGCCCTAGGTCCAGGATCCTTTCATGCCTACAAAAATATATCAAAAAATTAGTGGCCAAATAATCCAAAAATTATGTAATTTTGCAATTAAGTCCAAAATACGATAAAGTTCCAAAACCTAGGGTAAAATCATAATTAAGCAATAAAAACATGGGTCAAACATGGATTTTAGCAATTAAAATAATCAATAAAATGGTGCTTATCACCTCCCCACATAATAACCATAACATTCGGACTAATAATCTTAATTCATAATTGATCTTCTCCGTATTGACCCTGGAACGGATTGATGGGCGCTCTAGGGGCGAGCCTTTTGCCACCATAAAGATAAATTTGTCGCCAACAATCGGTTCCCACATGGACTATCAACCCGAGTAGATCATTGTCAGTAGGGATGGTAATGAGTAGGATTTAGGCAGGATTCTATATCTTCCATACTCATCCTTATTTATTATATCCATCCCCTACCCATGCCCATATCCATCGGGTATATAACTTTCATACACATCCCCATACCGATCAGAGGATCGAGTATTCATGTCCATATCCTATCCATCATTTTATTATTACCTATTATTCTCTTTCTTTTTTAAAAAAATATTATTTCAATATACTTATCTTCTCTTCCTCGTCTCACACTCCTTTGAGCATTTCTCATGGAAAAGAAGATGAGATACATATTGGTGATCAGATAATTAAAGAGGTAAATTAAGTTTTTTTTACCAATACGGGAAGCGGACTAAAGTATTTTCTTTTATATATATATATATATATATATATATATATATATATATATATATATATATATAATATATATATATATATATATATATATATTATATATATATATATATATATATATATATATATATATATATATATATATATATAATATATATATATATATATATATATATATATATATATATATATCAGGTATCAAATAGAGTCTAGGTAGGATTCTTCCACATCAGCCTCCATATCCACATCTAAAAATACTCATATTTGAATACCCAATTATTATAATCAAGTCTAAAAATGTCCTTCATATCCTCCTCCGTTCGGGTCAGATGTTGAATTTTTCATCAGATTTAAAGAAAATTATGATCCCTAATTCTCAATCAATATTGGTTAGGTAAATTCTATTTTCTGACTTGGCCATTTGAGAAGGCATTGTTAAATTTTTGATTATATATGCTCCTGTAATTACTTTGGAAGAGACGAGTTGCACAAACAAAAAAAAACAAAGGAAAAAAAACTTTATTTCATATGAAATATTGGTTGCATCTCCTTTTATTCACCTTATTAATAATTTAGAAATATAATAGAATAACTCACTAAGTTCGTACAATTTACAAGAAGTAAAGATTAAAAAAGATACACAAATTGCTATGTGCTTGACCCAAAGAAGAAAGAGTTATCCATGAAATCACTATCTATATAATCAATTAATAGTAGCATCTTTCACATATATACTTGATAACTATTTATTCTTGGTTCAATATTCATTACTTTTGAAATGTACATTCTAAAGAATATGTAACATTTATAGGTTATTGATAAGTACCATTTTATTGATTATTTTAGATGTCAAAATCCATGTTTGACCCATGTTCTTCTTCATTTTCTTCAGTTTTTCTTCAATTCGAGGCGCGACCACCTCAATTCGATGCTCATCCTTGAGTGACAGCAAGGAGAAGGATTGGGGTTTAGTTTAATTAGCGAACTTTCAGTTATTAGCAGTAGATTTCATTTCTGCCATTTCGTTCCTGAATTTTGTATCAACTGACTAGTTTTCTTGTATGAATCGATTCTTTCTCAATTCGAGGCTCCTCCTTGAGTGACAGTAAGGATTTCTTGAGCTGAGATGAGAGATTGAGGCTTAGTTTTAGTTAAATTCCGTTTGTAGCTGTAATTTCCATTACTGCTTTAGTTTCGTTTCTGTCTTTGTATCAGATTAGTTAATTTCGTTTACTGAATTGTTCCAGCTTAAATTAGGTTTCAATCTTCAAGTTAAGTAGTTAATGAGTTTGTTTAGTGCAAAATCGCTTTTAATTCAGTTTATTTTCTGTTTTCCAGCTTGTGTATCAGAATTCCTTGTTTTTCTGCATTGCGTATCAGCCTTTGTTCTGAATTTCAGTTCAGTTCGAATTCAGTTCGTTTCTAGTTTAGTTCCTGGGATTTAAGTCAACATTTTGGTAGCTAATGAGTTTGATTTGAGTTTATCAGCATTTAATTTCAATTCCCCAGTTTTGTTCAGTTTTTCCTTGTTTCGTGCCAAGACTTCATCACGCGTATCAGTTCAATGCCTGCAAGTTTCAGATTTCAGTTCTGAATTTCTCATCAGTAAACCTAGCTTCTCTGAATCATTTCTGAACATTAGAATTGTGAACTAGATTTTAGTTGATTGTTGTCTTCGAATTTAATAAGAAGTTGTATTCCTGCACATAAGTTTTGAATTCCTGCGTTTCAGCCCCACTGCTGCGTATCAGTTTATTTGCTTCTTGCGCATTAGTTTCTTTCCTCTTGAGTTCCTGCACTTTGTATCAAGCTAGCCAGTTATCTCCTGAATTTACATTGTAACTTGTTCATTTGAATAACACTTAATATCAGAGATTGTGCATCAGATTAATGTGAATCCAATTCCATTTCTGCAATCTGATTTCGCTGCATGAATTTCAGACCATTTCTGCATCTAATTCAGATCATTTCTGCATTGTTTCAGTTCATGTTTGCATTCTGATTTCAGCTCATCAGAGAGGTGGAAAGTTAGTGAATTATTGTAATTGATCTCAGCTTGTTTTGTGTGTTTTTGTATGCTGTTGTTGTTGCATTCTATGTTTTTAGTTTCTGCATCTCAGCCATTTGAATTCCTGCACATCATTTCTGATTTTCGTGTGTTCTGAATGGATCAGTGTTTGGCTGTTGATTCCTTCACTTAGTCTTGCATATTTCTTCCCTAATAGCCTGGTTTCCAAACTGAATTGATCAGCTTTAAATTCTAGGTTGGCAGTTATAGGTTAAGCAATTAACATCAGTTTTGGCACATAGGCATCCTTCATTTGCGTATCAAGTCTATTTAAAACCTTCACCTTGTATCAAGCTAAGTTCGGCTTTAAGGGATAACTTTTGAAGGTTCAAAACCAACTGTAGTGCGCTTTTCCATTTGAGTTGAAGTTTGATTTCCTGAATTTTACAAATTTGTCTTAATTGATTAAGTTGTTAATTGGATGAGTGGTTAAGTGCCAATACTTGGTTAGTTCATGAGTTAGATTTCCTTTATTTTTCATTGTGATTTCATCTCTGAATTACAACCCAAAACTCAATTATTTATTTGAAACCCAAAAACACAAACGACACATAAACACGAGCGCGAATCAAACAAACTCTCAACTAGTCCTCAGGAAAAATACGACCTGTGGCCCCTTTACTACGTTTTCATATTTTTGATTGCAAAAAGGGTTTATAGCATTTTATAAATATCTAAATTTGAGACCCACATTCGTGACAGTCTATTTTGGGTCCATCAAATTTTTGGGTTATCTATGGCAACATGTTATTGATGAGGCTGTGCATGCTAGATCCTATTGCAAAAGTTGTCATGACAATTAGTTATAATAATGTTTCACTTGTTGCAAATTTTATAAGGGGGCGTTTGGTAAGTGGGTTTAGAAGGTAAGAATGTGAATGAAATATATTTTATTCTCATTTATGATACTTAGTATACGAGAATCGGAATCAAAATATGGATATGATACCCTTGATTTAAACCTAACTCCCATTAGATTATCACTAAACTCATAAATCTCTCAATCAAAACCTATTATCATTTCCATTGCAGAATATATATCAAGCGCCCCCTAAATTAATACCCATTGGTGTTCAAAAAAATACTTTTACGGAATTCAAAAGAAAAGATACCATTCGAATTGAATTACAGTGCGACTATTAAATATATGTTTTAGTTTAATTTGCACCTAATATTTAACTTATACCCAGTAATGTTAGGTATAATCAGTTCGATCCATATAAATTTTCTATCAGCCATACTAATAGATAAATTGAGAATTATTCATAGTAGATGGCTCATCAATCTAAAATTCTTAGATCTACTACCTATTAAAAAAATTTATCCGTTAAGATTCAATCTTAAATGCCCGAGAAACTGAAATACACTTTAGATACATTTCATATGATTCATTATATGAAGCATATGAAATTTATGTTGGGAATACAATTAAAATTTCATATTGAAAATACATTAAAAAGATCATAATAGGTGGCCTTTTGGGTAGAGTTCAAAAATAAATTCATGAATGCTTAGAATCAAAGTGGATAATTTTATACCATTGTGAAAATATATGAATTCTTTTGGTCATATAGGTGGTATCAAAGTCATACTCCATATTGAGCCATATGAGTGGAATAGTAATGTTAAACGAAGGAGGTGTGGCTCCCAAAGGAGTAAACTCTAAGTGAAAAGTTTAAGCAGATCAACAATGATCAGATATACTCGACGAAAATCCTGGGAGTGAAACTTAAGTGGTGAAAAGTCTAAACATGCTAAGAGTGATCGGATACTTAGACGAAAATTTCGAAGAAGTTAAGTTATAAAAAAATCTTAAAAGAGAGGTGTAACCTCCATTTATCGGATAATTGAGAAGAAGTTTGAAACAATACAATAGTACAACTCGAATTGAACTAGTCTACGTCAATCCATTTTACTTACTTCTACTTGAGATAATTGCTCTCTAAGTGCAACATAGTTTAATTATATTTATGATAAAAAAAAACAATTGAGTCCAGAAGGAAAAATCATTGTATTTTTTTTATTCACCACGATAAAGCTTATTTTGTTATAGAAAAACAAATTTTATTTCTAAATATAGATGGATGATTAATATTATATATTACATATTTGGGTTTTATTATTTATTTACTGAATTTAATTTTCCATTTTAAAATTTAATTTCTAAATTTGAACTTGTCAAGCTCATACATTTTAAACGAATAATAGTAATAGAATAATACAAGATATAAGCTTCCTTGGGAAGCCTACATATTTATGTATAAATATTATGTATAATTAAAAAGACAGTAACATTACATAAAAATGATCCCCATATAGGTCTAACCTTTTACATAAACCATTCAGCTGTGTAACCGTGCATAGATTGATATCCAAAACTTTATGTCAATTTTAATTTCTAATTGATACAATGTTCTTTAAAATTTAGGTGCATTGGTGATGCTTTCTTAATAATAGGTGATAGTCCCGAGACATAACAAAGACAATGATCGCATAATATTTTTGGCGTAATAATTAGAGATCAATTTTTAAAAAGTGATGACTTACATTTTTAGTCTCATCATGTGTTTATTGTCTATGTACCTATATAAACCTCCTTTCATATATGTAGGGTCAACACTAGAGGGTCGTTAAGATAGCGAATTTATTTTTTTAAGAATATGTGGTAAAATATGCTTTAAATTTAAGTACATTGGGAGATGATGGTAATTTTTTTTTAAAAAAACGATGCTTCGGGAAATATTGTTTGTCACCGTCGGTGAGTATTGCCGCCGGGGAGGATGCGCAATCTGATATAATATCGTCGAGGCTAGTGTTCAACACTATCTCCGTAAAACGATATTGCTCCGCTCAGGTGTTTACGGATAGCAGCAATTTGTTTCCAAGATACAACGACGATGTCCCGGAATAGTAGCACTTCAAATTCCGAGACCGACGAACCCTCTCGTAGGTTTTTGGACTCCGGATGCAGAAAATGGAATAAATGTAAGGTTGATTAGGCTTGAGTGAGTTAAGTGATTTGAGTGATTTATTTCCATCATCTAGGGGTCCTATTTATACTAGGTGAAGAGGTGAAGTACCCCTTGGTGAGTTCATCTGAGCCGTTCGATCTAGAGGGTGTAACCCTTCAACCAGATCTTTTAATCTCAGCCCTAGATATGGAGGATTGTAACATTTCAGCCCTCCTTTGATCTCAGCCGCCAGATCAACTTTCATTACCAATGGTCCGATCATGATTATTCGTGATCAACGCTCCAGATTGCGTCACTTGCGATCCATCACCCTCTTCGATCCAACGGTGGCCATCCGTTTGCCCAGTCAGCAGCCAATCATCCCTCTCAGTCCAACCGAGAGTGCCACGTATGCATGTCATATCACCCAAGTGTCACGTAGGTATAGCCATGCCAGCCAGAGCATAAATTTAAGCTCCTCAATTCTCCTCACGACAATGTGTAGGTGCAAAGTGCAAAGTGCGCCAACAAAGCGGTCATTGCGCGCGCGCGCGCGTGGCGGGTGGCGGGCTTGCAGGTGCGAGCACCTGCTCGCCCCATGGATGAGTCATCTGTGTTATTTGTGTTAACTCAATTAACACAGCAACGCATATAAGGAAGTAAATTCTCTCTGGAATTTCCAATGTGAGACTATTTTCCCCCTACTTCCTTTTTGTAACATTTTGAGCTGACTTTAACAATTAATTTCTCATTCACCCGTAATCAATTTTGAGCAAATTAATAGTCAAGATTCATCTACTCGAAACGTAGATTTCGATTTTGAAGTCAATTTAGACTTTCATCGATTGATGGTACCTTGATTTTCTCTTGCAAAATCGTAAATCGTATTGGTCTTTTAAGACCCAATATCCAACAATCCCCCACATGAATGGAAATTAATGCGTGTATGCATGCAGACACTTTACAGGAGTCCAATCGATAAGTCAATGCATCGGGAGAGGTAGCTTGTGGCTTTGAATCTTCCGTAGTGGAATGCTATTGAGCATACTAGGATGCGCAGTGAACGAGATGTCTTGATCTGCTCAGCTGTTTGTGTATACTAAGACAATGACATCCACACAGAGACTTATCTCACCTACTTTTGGTTCTCATGGTTGGTTCCGTTTCAGCCATAAACACCATCTTGGATTCATGAGTGTTTCATTGAAGCGACCTGTCTTCACACTCACATAGGTGACACTTCTATTAAGAGTATCCTACTATACTCTACCTTATGAAGGTATAGAAGTCATTAAAAGCATAAGTTTAACCTCACTACATGTGGTAGGACAACACTTATTCATCCTAGGATTGGGATAATATATCTCGTGTGCTGTAACATAATTTCTGTAACTTCGTTGTCCCATTGAACCAAGATCTTGGGATCTCCAGTCAACAAGGTTGGGTTACCGTTACAGTCGACGAGCAGTATACTTGATCTCGATTTAGCCCCTTCATAAGAGGATCTGCCAAATTATCTTTAGACTTTACATAATTGATTGCAATCACTCCATTCGAGATCAACTACCTAATGGTATTATGTCTACGACGTATATATCGTGACTTACCATTATACATACTATTGTGTTGCCTTCCAATCGACGATTGACTATCACAATGTATAAGTACGGCTGGCACAGGTTTTGTCCAGCTCGGAATATCTTCCAAGAAATTCCGCAGTCATTCAGCTTCTTCAGCTGCTTTGTCTAGTGCTATAAACTCGGATTCCATTGTTGACGAAGCAATGCACGTTTGCTTAGTAGATTTCCAAGAAACCGCTCCCCCACCAATCGTGAATACATATCCACTAGTGGATTTGGAATCTTTTGTATCTGATATCCAATTAGCATCACAATATCCCTCTAAGACAGTGGAATATTTTCCGTAATGTAATCCGTAGTTCATAGTATATTTCAAATATCTAAGAACTCGCATCAATGCTTTCCAATGAGTATCGTTTGGATTACTCGTAAACCGACTTAGCTTGTTGACCGCACAGGCAATATCCGGACGTGTGCAATTTGTGAGATACATCAAGCTGCCTATTATTCGAGAATATTCCAATTGCGATATGAGCTCACCTTGGTTTTTCGCTAAGTGTTGACTTAGATCCATAGGTGTTTTCATTATAGAGAGATCGTACGCATTAAACTTCTTCAACACCAACTGTACATAGTGGGATCGTGTCAAAAACTATCCTCTCAGATGTCTTGAGAATTTTAATTCCCAATATAACTTCTGCTCGACCCATATATTTCATATCGAAATTCTTGGTCAGCATTTCCTTTGTATTCATGATTATCTGATGATTACTACCCATTATAAGCATATCGTTCACGTATAGACAGACGATTACATAGTCTTTAGGTGTATTTTTGACATAAATGCATTTGTCACATTCATTTATTTTGAACTCGTTTGACAACATTATTTTGTCAAATTTCTCGTGCCATTGTTTAGGCGCTTGTTTAAGTCTATACAACGACTTAACAAGTTGACACACCTTTTTCTCTTTTCCTGGAACTACGAACCCCTCGGGTTGCTCCATATAGATTTCTTCTTCCAACTCACCATTTAATAATGCAGTCTTAATATCCATTTGATGTATTTCAAGGTCATACAATGCTGCGATGGCTATCAGTACTCGTATGGACGTAATCCTTGTCACCGGTGAGTAGACATCGAAGTAATCAAGGTCTTCCTTTTGCTTGTATCCTTTGGCTACAAGTCTAGCCTTATACTTGTCAATCGATCCATCAGCTTTATACTTGCATTTTATTATTCACTTACATCCTAATGGTTTAGAACCAGAAGGAAGGCTCACTAATTCCCAAGTATGGTTATTCATGATGGACACGATTTCACTATTGATTGCTTCTTTCCATAATGGGGCGTCGGGACTAGAGAGAGCTTCATTCAATGTTCTTGGGTCCATTTCTGACATAAAAGTCATAAAGTCCGGCCCGAACAATTTCTCGACTCTAGCCCGTTTGCTCCGACGTAGCTCTTCGTTTTGATAGTCAATAATCCTTTTACGACAACTAAGTTTAGAAACGTCATTGTCTTCAGAGCTTCCGTTGCTATCACATTGAATGTTTCCCTTCTTATTTGGGAATATGCTTTCACAGAATAATGCATTCCGAGATTCTATGGTTGTTCCCACATGAATATCAGGAATGTCTAACTTGTGAACTATGAAATGATATGCACTACTGTTTTGGGCATATCCGACAAATATTACATCGAAAGTTTTATGTCCGATCTTTATTTGCTTTGGCTTGGGTACTTCGACCTTTGCCAAGTACTCCCACACTTTCAAGTATTTGTACGATGGCTCGCGACCTTTCCATAGTTCGTATGGTGTTTTATCGTTCTTCTTGTGAGGGATTTTATTGAGAATGTGATTTGCCGATAATATAGCTCCCCCCCCCCCCCCCGCGCAAGTTCTGGGGTGAGCCTGAATTTATCAACAAGGCATTCATCATTTCCTTTAATGTTCGATTTTTACGTTCGACAACATCATTGATTGAGGTGAGTAAGGCACCGTTGTCTGATGGATAATGCCATATTCTGAACAAAATTCATCAAACGGTGCACCATATTCTCCACCTCTATTGCTACGAATTATTTTAATTCGTTTATCAAGTTGATTCTCAACTTCTGTTTTATAGATTCTAAAAGCTTCTAAAGCTTCGTTTTTTACTTCTTAAAAGAAAGACATAACAGAACCTCGTGCAGTCATCGATAAAAGTAATAAAATACTTTTTACCTCCTCCAGTTTGCACGAATTTTAAGTCACATAGATCACTATGTATTAATTCTAGAGGAGTTGTTAACCTTTTCACCGAATGAAAAGGTAATCTCGTCATTTTTGCTTCCACACACACTTCACATTTATGTGTGTTTGTCAACATTGACGTTTGGTAATAAATTTAATTTAACGAGATATTTCAGAGTATTATTATTAACATGTCTAAGTTGATCATGCCATAAATTAAAACACTTAACAACATAGCTGGAAGCTTTTATTTTATTACCATCAAATTCACGGTGTACAATCATTACAACCATCTTGAACAGACTCTATTCTAAGTACCCTTTACCTACGAATACACAATTCTTTGTAAGTACAAAGTTGTTTGACTGGAACATTAGTTTGAAACCGGCTTTAACAAGTGCCGATCCAGAAACTAGGTTCTTCCTGATGTCAGGAACATGGAGCACATCAATAAGCGTTTGCTCCTTCCCTGATGTCATCTTCAGAACAACTTTTCCAAGTCCGACAATCGGCGAGGTCGTGGAATTGCCCATATAGAACTTTCTTCCACTTATCGGAGTATACTTGGAGAACATCGCCTGGAACAGATATGACATGTTGCTCCAGTATCGATCCACCACTGCTTCAGGTTGTCCACCACCGTGTTGGCTTCAAACACGACCGCAGTGAGATCTAGCTCCATGTCGTCAGAAGTTGCGACCTAGTTCGCAACATCCTTCTGTCCCTTGGTTGGTTTCTTTGGACGTCTGCAATCTTTGGACATGTGTCCTGGCTTTCCGTAGTTGTAGCACGAGCCCTTGGATTTCATGCCTTGAGCCTTCTTTTAAAATGGCTTCGGCTTCTTGGAGTTCAGCTCAGCCAGGTTAGACATCTCGTCGATAGCCCGCTTCGTTCCTTTAGAGTCGGAGAACCTTCGATTATCCTCCTCTATTCATAGCCTCAGGATCAGGTCTTCAAGCCTCATCTCCTTTTGCTTATGCTTTAGGTAATTTTTGAAATCCTTCCACGATGGGGGGGGGGGGAGTTTCTCAATTACCGCGGTCATATTGAACAACTCGTTCAGCTTCATGCCTTCGGCATCCAAATCATGCAATATCAGTTGCATATCTAGGACTTGAGATGTCACACTTTTGGAATCCACCATTTTGAAATCTGGAAACCGGCCAACGATGAATTTTTTCAAACCAGCATTTTCAGTTTTGTATTTCTTCTCTAGTGATTCCCACAGAGATTTTGTCGTCTCTATCAGACAATACACGTTATATAACGTGTTGTCCAATGCATTGAGAATATAATTACGGCACAGGAAATCTCTGTGCGACCACGCATCACAAGCAACCTTACTATTGGAATCTCCTTCCATAGCGGCTGGCAGGTCTTCACACAAAAACCTTACGAGGTTTAGTGTCGTCAGAAAAAATATCATCTTATGCTGTATGCCCTTAGGCACGGCCATACATAACATAGAAATTACACTTG
>JAGFNQ010003804.1:65516-331311 GCA_024364735.1 Boesenbergia rotunda | reverse complement strand
GTTGATTAGGCTTGAGTGAGTTTGAGTGATTTCTTTCCATCATCTAGGGGTCCTATTTATAGGAGGTGAAGAGGTGAAGTATCACTTGGTGAGTTCATCTGAGTCATTCGATCTAGAGGGTGTAACCCTTCAACCAGATCTCTTAATCTCAGCTCTAGATTTGGAGGATTGTAAACTTTCAGCCCTCCTTTGATCTCAGCTGCCAGATCAACTTTCATTACTAATGGTCTGATCATGATTATTCGTGATCAACGCTTCAGATCGCATCACTTGCGATCCATTACCCTCTTCGATCCAACGGTGGCCATCCGTTTGCCCAGTCAGCAGCCAATCATCCCTCTCTATCCAACCGAGAGTGCCACGTATGCATGTCATATCACCCAAGTGTCACGTAGGTATAGCCATATCACCTGGAGCATAAATTTAAGCTCCTCAATGCTCCTCGCGATGATGCGAAGTGCAAAGTGCAAAGTGCAAAGTGCGCCAACAAATCGCGCGTGCACGCGTGGCGAGTGGCGGGCTTGCAGGTGCGAGCACCTGCTCGCCCTATGAATGAGTGCATCTGTGCTATTTGTGTTAACTCAATTAACACAGCAACGCATATAAGGAAGTAAATTCTCTCTGGAATTTCCAATGTGGGACTATTTTCCCCCTACTTCCTTTTTGTAACATTTTGAGCTGACTTTAACAATTAATTTCTCATTCACCCGTAATCGGTTTTGAGCAAATTAATAATCTAGATTCATCTACTCGAAACGTAGATTTCGATTTTGAAGTCAATTTACACTTTCATCGATTGATGATACCTCAATTTTCTCTTGTAATTTCGTAAATCGTATTGGTCTTTTAAGACCCAATATCCAACAAATATAAATATATCTAAATGAAATAAAGGATATCTCGAGGGGGAGAAAACAGATAAATCTTCTAATGAAACTTCATATATATATATATATATATATATAATGTTCTGTTATTTTAAGTTCTCATATATTTATTTTTAGGTTCTACCCAAAAGAACTCGTATAAATAATGATATATTTCATCTTATAAATGTATGATCTCTTTTGTGTGTTTCCATATAGAACTTTAATTGTATTATTTCCAATAATTATCCCCTCAAACAACGGATCATTATTATTCTTATGATACGGGTCTCCCCTCAAACATTCGGTCACTCACTAAAAAAAAATCATATAGGAGCGATTAATTAGGAGTGATTTTAACACCGTTTTTGAAAATTGAATAATAAAATCGGTTTGAATAAATCATTTTTATTGCCTTACCATTTTAGAAAGGTTTTACGATCGCTCCCATTGAATTGATTTAATATCAATTTGAATAAACTGCTATTATAAACCACTCTGAATAATTCATTTATTAAAAATAGTTTTGAAATTACGAATATTGGATACTAAACGCTAGTACTAATCATTTCTTTTTCTCTAACTTCTAATAATAATTACAAAACTGTTGTTACTAAATACTTTCAACATCATTTCATATTAAGTGTTGTTATAAATCAATTTTATTGCTCTTATATTTTTGAATTGATTTTCAAACTCCATCACCAGAAACACCATTTCTATGTTTTTCATCATATATACGATCATTCCACGCTAACTTTTTATTATATATACGACCCTTCCATTGATGCTAAAAATAAATTAATTAATAGTTATATATTTTTACCAAATAAATTTATTTGATTACTTATCAAAGTTAAAATTTATCAATAATTTTTAAAAAATAACAATTAAAGTATACCATTTACTTAATTTTATTTTATTTTGTACCTGTCAAATTCAACTTTAATTTATTATTTTAAAATAATATTTTTTAAAAAATAAATTATAAAATCTTAATTTTATTTATATCAATTTTCATTCTTTATTTATTTTTTTAAATATATTCTTAATTTTATTTATATATATTAATTTTCCTTATTTTCTTTTTTTTTTTTGGTTAAATTTTTCGTTTAATGTTTTTCCCTTAAACCCCATAAGTTTCGTTCTAGGTTTGGCACACAACATCTGCTCTTCATTCGAGGCTTCAGTAAGTGATTATAAATTAATAAATCAATTAATAAATATCTTTCTTGTTTTTCACTCAATTATAAAAAATAATAATATAATAAACAAACTATTCATTAATTAGTAAATAATTAACATATAAACACATTAATACTTACCGTCTAATTACAGTCTAATTGATTTAAACATTAGATTCTAATTTAGAAGTCTTAACATAAGAATGATTTTTTTTTATTTTCAAGAGCGATTTTCAATCACTCATACATTTATACTATCGGTTTGACAATTACTCCTCTTATTACCACTCATATATACTATAGAAACAGTTTTTGTAACCATTCGTAAAAGTTAGAAAATAAAGCCTATTATTCTTTTTATGTACTATTTTCAACAAATCTGATATGTTATACATATAACAATAATTTGAAATCACTACTATAACTATAAATTCTGGTACGGTTGGATACTGTTCTTATACTTGAAAGTTTTAAAGTGATTTTTAAGTATAAGATCGCTTCCGAATTTATAGCTACGGTAACAACACGTAATAATTTTGAATCGATTTTTCATATTATTTATCCACTAAAAAAATTCTCATAATTATGATTGAATTAATTTTAAAACGAGAAGAATTATTCTTTTCCATAAATAATTTTCTCAATTGTTTTGTAAAAAGGAAGGAATCAATTTTAATTTAATTATGATTCCAGCACTTTTAATAAAATTTTTAATTGAATAAATTAAGGTAATATTGTTGGAGGATTTTGCCGAGATTTTATACTAAATTGAAATTACAAAAAACAATTTCAACTTATCTCTGTTGAGTGGCCGAGTTGAAAACCGAAGCTGCCGAGTGAGATCCGAGTGGCCGAGTGAGGTCCGAGTGGAATCTCCCGACCCGAGCAGGTTTTCCCGAGTGGCCGAGTGAGATCCGAGTGAAATCTCCCGAGAGGCCGAGTGAGCTCCCGAATGAAGTTTCCCGAGCGGCCGAGTGAGCTCCCGAGTGACGTTTCCTGAGCGGCCGAGTGAGCTCCCGAGTGGCCGAGTGAGCTCCCGAGTGAAGTTTCCTTAGCGGCCGAGTGAGCTCCCGAATGACGTTTCCCGAGCGGCCGAGTGAGCTCCCGAGTGACGTTTCCCGAGCGGCCGAGTGAGCTCCCGAGTGGCCGAGTGAGCTCCCGAGTGAAGTTTCCTTAGCGGCCGAGTGAGCTCCCGAACAGCAGTAGGACGTCTCCCGACCGGGGAGTTGCTGAGGCCTGCGCAGCGCAGTTTCCTTGAAACAGATTCGTCCTCCTCCGGCGGTGCTTCGAGGCTCAGATGGACTTCCGTCTCTCAGGATACAACATCAGACCACGGGCACAACGGAGCACTCGTTGCTCGTGGCGAACTGAGGAGGTACCCGACTGCTATCAGCGGGGTCGGGAGCGAGGTGGAGTGGAGAAGAATTTCGCACTGCGTCTCTGCCTGTGCGTCTCTCAGTCACGGCCTCCTTTTATAGGCTCAGACCTCGCAGTATTAAATGACGAATTAATCGTCATTTAATGGCATTTACCCGACCAGATCTAAACGTCTGGGGGTTACTGATCTCGCATTAAACACAATTAATGCATCAGTTACATTCGAGCAAAAATCAAATTGGCAAAACTTTGGCTCATCTGCTTGGACAAATTTTGCCCCGACCGGTCCGACATTCGACGTGCGCGGGTCGTGCATGCACACGAGTTCACTTGGTTCAGTACAAATCTGGGCCCTGGATTTGCACCCCCCTGCGCACCCACGCGTGAGAGAGAGCCTCTCCCCTAGCATTTGTTCACAACTACCATGCTTGTGATACAATATAAACCAAATATTTTGCCTTAAACTCCCAATGTGGGACTAAAGCCCCCCTCTCAAGGGGGCCCTTTTATTCTCCTCCTCACTTTCTACTCAAGAGAAAGTAACAATGTGGGACTAAAAGTCCCTCCACCTCTTTTCCATTCACACCATATATCCTAAGATATATAACAAATATTTCAAATTTAGTACATATTTTCTATTAACATTAAAAATATTTTTACATTTTAATAAAAAAAAATTACTATTGATTATCTAGTGTTGTTAAATGGATTGGGCCACTAGTCATGTTGGTCCTAACTTTATTCGTAGATAGTTTGTGATGGATGATGGGCTTTCATGTCAAGCCCGACAGGGTGAGCTAACAAGATGAGCATTACACATGTGGCATGGATGAGGCAGTTTAGAGCCAGACGAGATCCTCTATCCGGAGGATCCCTCTCTGTCCTGTCTGTCTCATACTCATCGGTGATGATCGGTGAGTCGTCCAATCGATGATCAGATATTATTGATAATTTTTTATCGTCATTTCGAATCAAATGATATCCTAATCAGATAACGGTGAATCTGTCGGAATCGTCGTATTACAATCTTATCAGATTCGACAGTGAATACGGCGAAATTGTAATTGCGACGATATTCAACGGATTCATCGTACCCCTCAGAGTATAATTTTATTCGAGACGGTAGCCGAATAGTAATGTTCGATCGATGATCAAATCGACGAGTGAGCCAGAGAGACATGAATCCTATGTGAGACAGAGAATTCGACCTCTATGACGGCTCAAAAAAGAGATACTATGAGATAAAACATCTTATATACGTGTAACCGCCACATTAGCGATGCCAGACTATTAGAAGGAAAATAAAATAAGAAAGCCTCTACTAATTAGGAATTTATAGAGATGGTAAAATCCTCTACGAAATTTTGATCTTTCGATCACTATAAGTTTATCTTAAATATTTACTAGTGAACTGTACCCCAGGCTAAAAGCATCTTATATACGATACTATAAATCTTTGAGGAAAAAAAGCTCCGGACTATGATGCATGATTAGCATACCTTTGACCTCCATAAGTTGGCATAATTTGTAATACATGAGTAGTTTTTCTAGTAAATTTTGAAATTAATTTTCAACGGATATAAAATATCTAAGTAGGTATCTATCTTCCTCATACAAAAGATCGATTTGCTAGGAAAAAATACTCTTGAAATTTACCTATATGTATCTAGCCAAGGGGTTGGTAATATTAAGTCGCCTGGGGTGCGCATTATCGCCTTTTACTCAATGATAAACGCATCTTTAAGAGAAAAAAATCCTGCATTATAAATCTTTATCCTCACTGATTGACGCAGTTCTTATATGCATAAGTGTTTGTCCAATAAATCTTGAGGTCAATTCTCAATATGTGCAAATGTCTGGTTGGGGTGCCCGACCTTCCTCAAGCAAAGGGTCACTGCATTAGGGGAATGCCCCTCATGATATACTATATATTTTTTACTGTAGGATTTGTGATACTGAAATTGTTTAGAATGAATGATATCACTTTTTTCTCCAATGATAAGCACACCGTAGGGTTCTTATACACCTTAGGTTCGAAATTGATCAGGGCCTAGACCCTAAATCCTAAACCCAAAACCTATAACTCAACAGGAAAATTTGAACTCTTGAAGAAAAATTTTATTAGTTTAAACATATTATAATCTAAACCCTAAATTCTAAAATCTTAAATCCTAAATACATATAATATATTCGTAAACATCTAAAATTTTTTATCTTAAACACTATAACCCAGGAGAAAAATATGAACCCTAAGAGAAAATTTGATTGACTTAAACCCACTATAACTTAACCATTAAATTTTAAAATTTTAAATTCTAAATATATACAATATATCTAAAAAATAATAAAAATAAATAAATAATCTATAATCCATGCGTCTAGATTTAATGTAGATGTCTCAATTTGATTTGAGCGTGTGTGTGTGTATATATATATATATATATACAAAATTGTTATCGTGCACGACAAAAATACGCGCCCCTTGCGCGACAGTTATGTTAATGGAATATTTTTTTTGCTAAAATTAAAATTTTCTCACAAAATTAATAATATCTCACAAAAAAAACTCCTTCCTCTTCGCCTCTCTCTCGTCCTCTCTCGTCTACGACTGGCCAAGTGTGGCTGGAGGCGGGCCCTGTTGGATCCGATTTTGATGTTATCGATCGTTAAAAGTCAAGTTTGACTTCAAAATCGAAATCTACATTTCATGTAAATAAATCTGGACTATTTATTTGCTCAAAACCGAATAAGGGTGAATGAGAAATTAATTGTTCAAGATACGCTCAATAATGGTCGTCGGATCAAAGATCTGGACAGATCGCAAGAATGTGCGATCTGGAGTGTCGGATCAAAGATCTGAATGTGAAGAGGGAGAATGGATCTGAGGCGTCGGATTAAATGTTCTAATTTGACGGCCGAGATCAAGATGGATCTAAAGAGTTATAACTCTTCAGATCAAGGGACGAAATTAAATGACCTTTAAAGGGTTATACCCTTTCGTTATGAACGGTCCAGATCTGTCCGAACCAAAGGGTACTTACCTCTTCACTCAATATAAATAGATCCCTAAGCATTTGCACTCCTCCCTCTTCTGCATCGAGAGTCCGAGAAGCCTACGGAAGGTTCGTCGGTCTCGGAATTTGAAGTGCTACTATTTCGAGATGACGTCGTTGTATCTTGAAAACGAATTGCTGCTATCCGTGAGCACCAGTAGCGGAGCAATATCGTTTTACGGAGATAGTGTCTAAAACTAGCCTCGACGTGAAATACCAATCAGTTTGCTTCCTCCGAAAGCAACATTCCGGAAGTTTCGACGGTCGTGAATCGACTAAGTCAAATAACGAGGAGATATATTTGGAATTATTGAAGGAATAAATTTCCAACATTATAAAACGATATTGGTGCAATTATTATAAAATAATTGACATCAAGAGGACTCAAACTGGAGACCTCTTATATGTTAATTTGAGGTGGTAACCAACTACACCACCACATCAAGTCAAGAGAATCTGCTCTATAATAAAGTTATTCGACAAATTGATATGGCCAGAATCAACGATGTACCAACCGCCGTCGTCCCTCACGCCGAGAAGTCGAACGGAGCCGACTTCAAAATCAACGATATACCCACCGCCGTCCCTCACGCCAAGAAGCCGGAGAAATTCAATGGAGCTGACTTCAAAAGATGGCAGCAGAAGATGTTGTTCTACCTAACCACGCTGAACCTTGTACGGTTCCTGCGTGAAGACCCGCCAGCCGCTACGGAAGATAATTCCGGGAGCCAAGATGCTCGTGATGTGTGGTCACACGGAGACTTCCTGTGCCACAATTACGTTCTTAATGCGCTAGACAATGCGCTATATAACGTATATTGCATAATGGAGACGGCTAAGTCACTGTGGGAATCGCTGGAGAAGAAATACAAAACCGAAAATGACGGACTGAAGAAATTCATCGTCGACCGGTTTCTGAATTTCAAAATGGTGGATTCCATGAGCGTCACGTCTCAGGTCCAAGACATGCAACTGATAATGCATGATCTAGACGCCGAAGGAATGCCGCTGAACGAGTCATTCAAAGTTGCTGCGGTAATCGAGAAACTCCCTCCGTCATGGAAGGATTTCAAAAATTACCTAAAGCACAAGCAGAAGGAGATGAGACTTGAAGACCTCATCATGCGGCTGCGAATAGAGGAGGATAATCGAAAATTATCCGACTCTAGAGGAACAAAGCGGACAGTCGACGAGATGTCCAACCTGACGGAACCAAAAGCCAAGAAGCCGAAGCAACCGAACTAGAAGGCTCAAGGCAAAAGGTTCAAGGGCACGTGCTACAATTGTGGAAAGTCAGGACACATGTCCAAAGACTGCAGACGCCCGAAGAAGACAACCAAGAGCCAGAAGAATGTTGCGAACCAAGTCGCAACCTTCGCTGACATAGATCTCAGCACTCTGGATCTCATTGCGGTCGTGTTCGAAGCTAATTTGGTGGACAACCCGAAGCAATGGTGGATTGATACTGGAACAACCCGCCACGTCTGTTCGGACAAGGCGATGTTCTCCAAGTACACCCCGATAAGTGGAAGAAAGCTCTATATGGGCAATTAGGGGTGTCAAAAATCAACACGACCCGACGACCCAACCCGAATCGACCCGAAAAAAATCGGGTTCGGGTTGAAAATTTTCGGGTTCGGGTCGGGTTCGGGTTGGGGGGTTTCGGGTTGAAAAATTTCGGGTTGGGTTCGGGTCGGGTTCGGGTTGACCCGAATTTAATATTTTATGGATTTTTTGGGGTTAAATCAAATTTTATTTTGAAAATTAAGATATTTTTATGTATATTAATATCAATATAGTATGATCATGATGAAATATTGAGATAAAAGTGAAGAATTATAGGGAAAATGGCGAAAAAAGACGTCTTGAATCGGTTTTTTCGGGTTATTCGGGTCGGGTCGGGTTGGTCGGGTTGGTCGGGTTCGGGTTTGGGGGTTTCGGGTTGAAATCGGGTTTGGGTTGGGTTCGGGTTGGAAGTTTAAAATTTTTTTTTCCCAACTCGAACCCGACCCGACCCACCCGAATTGACACCCCTATGGGCAATTCCACGACATCCTCAATTGTTGGACTCGGGACAGTTGTTCTAAAAATGACGTCTGGGAAGGAGCTAACTCTCATTGATGTGCTCCATGTTCCCGACATCAGGAAGAACTTAGTTTCAGGATCGACACTTGTTAAAGCCAGATTCAAACTAGTGTTCCAATCCAACAACTTTGTGCTTACGAAGAACGGTGTCTTCGTAGGAAAAGGGTATTTAGAACAAAATTTGTTCAAGATAGTTGTAATGACTGTACACCGTAATTTTGATGGTAATAAATTAAAAGCTTCCAGCTATGTTGTTGAGTGTTTTAATTTATGGCATGATCGGCTTGGGCATGTCAATAATAATACTCTGAAACATCTCGTCAAACTAAATTTATTACCAAACATCGATATTGACGAAACACATAAATGTGAAGTGTGCGTGGAAGCGAAAATGACGAGACTACCTTTTCATTCAGTGGAAAGGTCAACGACTCCTCTAGAATTAATACATAGTGATCTATGTGACATGAAATTCGTGCAAACTAGAGGAGGTAAAAAGTACTTCATTACTTTTATCGATGACTGCACGAGGTTCTGTTATGTCTTTCTTTTAAGAAGTAAAGACGAAGCCCTAGAAGTTTTCAGAACCTATAAAACGGAAGTTGAAAATCAACTTGAAAAACGAATTAAAATAATTTGTAGCGATAGAGGTGGAGAATATGGTGCACCGTTTGATGAATTCTATTCAGAATATGGAATTATCCATCAGACAACGGCACCTTACTCACCTCAATCGAATGGTGTTGCCGAACGTAAAAATCGGACACTAAAGGAAATGATGAATGCCTTGTTGATAAATTCAGGCTTACCCCAGAATTTGTGGGGGGAAGCCATATTATCAGCAAACCACATTCTCAATAAAATCTCTCACAAGAAAAATGATAAAATATCATATGAACTATGGAAAGGCCGCGAGCCATCGTACAAATACTTGAAAGTGTGGGGGTGCTTAGCAAAGGTTGAAGTACCTAAGCCAAAGCAAGTTAAGATCGGACCTAAAACGTTCGATGCAATATTTGTCAGATATGCCCAAAACAGTAGTGCATATCGCTTCATAGTTCATAAGTCAGACATTCCTGATATTCACGTGGGTACAACCATAGAATCTCGGAATGCAATATTTTTTGAAGACGTGTTTCCAAATAAGAAGGAAAACGTTCAAAATAATGACAACGGAAGTTCTAACAAAGATAATGTTCCAGAACTTAGTTGACATAAAAGGGTTATTGACAATCAAAGCGAAGAGCTACGTCGGAGCAAACAGGCTAGAGTTGAGAAATCGTTCGGGTCGGATTTCATGGCATTCATGTCAGAAATGGACCCAAGAACACTAAGCGAAGCTCTCTCTGGTCCCGACGACCCATTGTGGAAAGAAGCTGTCAATAGTGAAATCGAGTCCATCATGAATAGCCATACTTGGGAATTAGTAGACCTTCCTTCTGGTACTAAACCATTAGGTTGTAAGTGGATACTAAAACACAAGTATAAAGCTGATGGATCGATTGACAAGTATAAGGTCAGACTTGTAGCTAAAGGGTACAAGGAACAGGAAGGCCTTGATTACTTCGATACCTACTCACCGGTGACAAGGATTACGCACATACGAGTGCTGATAGCCATTGCAGCATTGTATGACCTTGAAATACACCAAATGGATGTTAAGACTGCGTTCTTAAATGGTGAGTTGGAAGAAGAAATCTACATGGAGCAACCCGAGGGGTTCATTACTCCTGGAACTGAGGGAAAGGTGTGTCGACATGTTAAATCGTTGTACGGACTTAAACAAGCACCAAAGCAATGACACGAAAAATTTGACAAAATAATGCTGTTAAACGAATTCATAATAAATGAATGTGACAAATGCATTTATGTCAAAAGCACACCTGAGAGTTATGTAATCGTCTGTCTATACGTAGACGACATGCTCATAATGGGAAGTAATCATGATGTCATCATGAGTACTAAGAAAATGTTGAACAATAGTTTCGACATGAAAGATATGGGTCGAGCAGATGTCATATTAGGAATTAAAATTCTCAGTACGTCCGATTGGATAGTTTTAACACAATCCCATTATGTAGAGTCAGTATTGAAAAGATTCAATGCATACGATCTCTCTACTGTAAAAACACCTATGGATCTAAGTCAACACTTAGCGAAAAACCATGGTGAACCCATATCGCAATTGGAATATTCTCGGATAATTGGTAGTTTGATGTATCTCACAAACTGTACTCGTCCGAATATTGCCTGTGTGTCAACAAACTGAGTCGTTTTATGAGCAATCCAAACGACACCCATTGGAAAGCAGTGATGCGAGTTCTTAGATATTTAAAATATACTATGAACTACGGATTACATTACGGAGAGTATCCCGCAGTCTTGGAGAGATATTGTGATGCTAATTGGATCTCCGATACAAAAGACTCCAAATCCACTAGTGGATATGTATTCACGATCGGTGGAGGAGCAGTATCTTGGAAATCCACCAAGCAAATATGCATAGCTCGATCAACAATGGAATCCGAGTTTATAGCACTTGATAAAGCAGCTGAAGAAGCTGAATGGTTGCGGAATTTCTTGGAAGATATTCCGAGCTGGATAAAACCTGTGCCCGTCGTACTTATCCACTGTGATAGTCAATCGACAATTAGAAGGGCACAGAGTAGTATGTATAATGGTAAATCACGACATATACATCGTCGACATAATACCATTAGGCAGTTGATCTCGAACGGAGTGATTGCAATCGATTATGTTAAATCTAAGGATAATTTGGCAGATCCCCTAACGAAGGGGCTAAATCGAGATCAAGTATACTGCTCATCAAGAGGAATGAGATTGAAAATCTACAACTAAAAACGACTGTAGCCGTAACCCAACCTTGTTGACTGGAGATCCCAAGATCTTGGTTCAATAGGATAACGAAGTTACAGAAGTTGTGTAACAGCACAAGAGAAATAATTATCTCTACTATCCTAATCCTAGGATGATTTGGTGCTGTCCTACCACATGTAGTGAGGATAAGCTTATGCTTTTAATGACTTCTATACCTTTAAGGTGGAGTATGGTATGATACTCTTGATAGAAGTGTCACCTATGTGAGCATGAAGACAGGCCGCTTCAATGAAACACTCATGAATCCAAGATGGTGTCCATGGCCGAAACGGAACCAACCATGAGAACTAAAAGTCGGTGAGATAAGTCTCTGTGTGGGTGTTATTGTCTTAGTATACACCAACAGCTGAGCAGTTCAAGACATCACGTTCACTGCGCAGCCTAGTATGTTCGATAGCATTCCACTACGGAAGGTTCAAAGTCACAAGCTACCTTTCTCGATGCATTGACTTATCGATTGGACTCTTGTAAAGTGTCAGCAAGCATACATGCAATATATGCATTAATTTCCATTCATGTGGGGGATTGTTGGATACGATTTTGATGTCATCGATCGTTGAAAGTCAAGTTTGACTTCAAAATCGAAATTTACATTTCGCGTAGATAAATCTGGACTATTTATTTGCTCAAAACCGAATAAGGGTGAATGAGAAATTAATTGTTCAAGATACGCTCAATGGTGGCCGTCGGATCAAAGATCTGGATAGATCGTAAGAAGGTGCGATCTGGAGCGTCGGATCAAAGATCTGAATGTGAAGAGGGAGAATGGATCTGAGGCGTTGGATTAAATGCTCTAATCTGACGGCCGAGATCAAGATGGATCTGAAGAGTTATAACTTTTCAGATCAAGGGACGAGATTAAATGACCTTTAAAGGGTTATACCCTTTCGTTATGAACGGTCCAGATCTGTCCGAACCAAAGGGTCCTTACCTCTTCACTCAATATAAATAGATCCCTCCACTAGATCATTTCATTCATTCAAGCATTGCAATCTATAAGCATTTGCACTCTTCCCTCTTCTGCATCGAGAGTCCGAGAAGCCTACGAAAGGTTCGCCGGTCTCGGAATTTGAAGTGCTACTATTCCGAGACGACGTCGTTGTATCTTGGAAATGAATTGCTGCTATCCGTGAGCACTAGTAGCGGAGCAATATCATTTTACGGAGATAGTGTCCAACACTAGCCTCGACGTGAAATACCAATCAGTTTGCTTCCTCCGAAAGCAACCTCCCGGAAGTTTCGACGGTCGTGAATCGACTAAGTCAAATACCGAGGAGATATATTCGGAATTATTGAAGGAATAAATTTCCAACAAAAACCACGGATCATAAGGGCGTCCTTCTAGTCTGACCCGTCTTGACAATCTGGCTCTTGAGGTGACTCGGCCCATAGGAAAGCCTAAGTTAATCCGGTGTACTAGAATTAGATCCAAGTGGACGGTTAGGTATCTCGATCGACAGAAACCCGACCAAAAATATCCCCAACCGAATCTCCAAGTCAGAATAGAGCCCGATCGGGGTTCCTCAACTTACGGAGTTCCTATACGCCCCTTGGGGAAAAATACTGTTTGAAAGTCTGAGGACGTGACTCCACAGACGCCGACCGGCCAACTCCCAGGTGCTCGGCAAGTCGGTGCGCCGTGTTTGGGTAAGTTCCCTTTGTCAGTACTCACACTACTTTTCTAACATCTAGCGCGTAATAGCAGTGACTGAGCCGATGTCTGCCGACTCAAGTCTGACACAACTCGTGTCAAGGGTCGCGAGAATCTCGCTGGTTTAATACAATTTTTGACAATTATAGTGAATAAGAAAAAACTATACCACGGAACCGCTGGAAAATCTCCTGAATCGCGTCACCGACTGGGCGACTGACATTGTCCCCTAACTTTGTCCCCGTACAGGACAAAGTGGGAATAGGATTGGGTGTCCCTCCCCGCTATATATAAGATTCTCCATCTCTCACGCAAAGGTACGCAAGCCACACATATCTATAGTACTTTTCATTTTTTTTCTTCTCTACTTGAATTCTGACTTGACCGTCGAAGGGTTTTACCAGGAACTTTCCTGCACGTGTTCTAACGATCACTTTTTTACAGGCCTGGAGCTAATCGCTATTCAGAACATCCAACCCCGCCATCTATTATCTGCAAACTTCCTCCATGGATGAATTGGGCTGCGTGATCAAGATGGGATCCAACTCGCTCACTAACACGATCATATCTAGTCCAATCTTTTTCTACATCTTTGGAATTTTTTTTTATTTTACAATTGTATGCCTACTTATTTAATATTTCCTTTTTCTTTTTTCTTTCACTAGAGGCTAGAATTTGGTTGAGGGAAAAGGTTCATAGGCAGAGTTGAAAGTGGAAGCTCGATTCTGCTCTCGTTCGCAACCGACCTAGAGGGAGCTCTGTCAACCGCTTCCAAGGAGAAGGGAGGGATTATTCACGTTGAAGGGTTTTAGTCCCACATCGCGGAGTCGAATAGGGAGAGAGCTGACGGACGTGTATAAGAAATAAGCGGTGTGCAACGATATTTCATACTTACCTGGACGGGGTCGACGGGTGATCACAAAGGCTCGTGGCCTAAATCAACAGCCTCCATTGCACTTAGGAGGGGCGTTGGTTTACCATCTCCCCAAGTGGGAGAGTGGACGTCATAATTTATGTTAGAGGGGGATACACGCGTGCGCGGCCCTTGCCAATTTTAACTAAAATTTTGTTGAATTATTATTACTCTTCGTTACTCTTGTACTGAGGCTTGGGGTTACTATATTATAATTTGCCTTCTATGCGTGGATTCTGTCTTTTAAATTTAATGACGACCGACCGTCTATTGCTCAGGACCTAATTTCATAAGTTAGAAGGATTAGAAGTAGTTTACTGGAGATTCGAATTAGTTTGCTAAGTTCGGTTAAGATGATCACTACTCTTCATGCATATCTGTAAGCAACTTCTGTTATATCAAAAGTATAAATCAACGCAACAAGATCTAGAAAGTAGAATATGCAACAAGTTGAGTGCTCATGTTTACCACGCAAGTAATTTGAAGCTAATTCATTTGTCATTCAGAAACGGAGCTTCTCTGCAACATATCGTCGAGCAAGTCATTTGCGCAATCCATTCAATGGCCTCAACGTGACAAAGCTAAACCCAGAAGGCCATGCGAATCTCGACTCGGAAACCACATCAACAAGTAATAGGCCTTAAATGAATCGCACACCTGCAAGGCAACCATTGATCCCTCTCCGTATGAACTCACCATTCAGCAACGAAAGGTGGAACTTCCTGGTTCATGAAGTGAGCGTTGCTGCGGCTGAACCACCGTGATCAATACCACCAAAAAGAAACGCAGGGTTGTGGATGGGAACTCCATGATGATTTGGTTCACAATTGACCCAGAGGGAGCTCTGTTGTCCGTTTCAAGTAAACATAGGCATCCTTCTCAAAATCATGGAGATAAAAGAAGGGCAGGGCCGCAGGGGGAATACATGTGAGCTAGTGAAGTTCGACATTGCTGCATTCGAACCGCCATGAAACAACCGCGCGCAACGATGATCAAAATCGCGAGAACGCAGAGTTGAAAGTGGAAGCTCGATTCTGCTATGGTTCGCAACCGACCCGGAGGGAGTTCTGTTGCCAGCTTTAAAGGAGGAGGGAGGGCTTAGTCACATTGACGGGTTTTAGTCCCACATCTCGGAGTGGACGAAAGAGAGAGCAGACAGACGCGATAAGATGGGAGCTGTTTGCAACGTTAGAACATACTTACCTGGACGGGGTCGACGGGCGATCAAGAAGGCTCGTGGCCTAAATCCACGGCCTTCATTGCACGTGGAAGGGGCGTTGGTTTACCATCTCCCCAAGAGGGAGAGTGGACGTCATAATTTGTGTCAGAGGGGATACGCGCTTGCGCGGTCCCTGCCAATAACAATAAAATTTTATATTTATTATATCATTATCTATTCATGTTCTTAAATGGAACTATCTTCATGGGTTGCTCCTTCATCAATATTACTTACGAATGTTTTTCTATAAATTTCCTCATTAATATATTAAATAACTATTAAACTTAACATGAATAAGAATGTTTATAATAAATCTCCTTATCAATCCCAATCTAATATTTATAAGAGCATATATAAAAAATTTTATATATCTTTTCACTATTAAATTTTTTTTAAACAATTCCTTTATATATATATATATATATATATATATATATATATATATATATATATATATATATATAGAAGGAAATGATAGAGAGTGAAAATAAGAGAATGAAATCCAAAATGAACAATGTGGCATAACATGATATTTTACATGCATACGTCCGATTATCGCTTGGACACCATCGACGGCCTTCGGTCGCCGCCCTGAATCAAACTATACACTGGGGGGCACGGTGAATCCGTCGGAGATCGTGCATGCAAGGTGCTATGTTATTCACTATGATTTTCACTCTCCCAATCATTATATATATATATATATATATATATATAGATTTTATCTCTCTTCTATATTACATCATAGATAATTAAAATTTTACAAATTTAAATTCATAAATTATTATAATTAAATAACATTAATAATTAAAAACATTATATAAATATTACAATACATAAAATAAAAAAATATAAATTAAACACATCTACACCAGACAATATTTCTCTTTAATTTTTTCAATCATTTTTTCATGTATATAAAATCAGGGGCGGATTTACATGAGGGCCCGGGGGGGCTACGGCCCTCCCAAAATTTTAATAACATTATTTTTATATAGAAATTTTTTATTTTTTTAGTATAAAATTTTTTATTTTATTAGTATATATATTATTTGACCATTCATAACAATGATTTTAGTGGGTGTAATGGTAAGTCCAATTTTTGGTTTGGCACATATCCATAGTTCTGACTAAACTTTTTTAAAATTTTTTCTCTATTTCTCAAATTTCAATTAAATATATATTATATATCTTTAAAAAATTGGGAGGAGATTATTATAATAATTATTTTTTAATTATTATAATAATTATTTATGTAATTTAGTATGCGGCCTCCCTAAATTTATAATTCTAGATCCGCGACTGTATAAAATTGTCATAGCGTCGTCTCACTAGTATCCTTCATGAGAATTTCATAATCCTTATGAAATATCTCGACTTCCTGCATAGTTATTTTTTACATTTGATATGCTTTAATATTTTACTATTCTTTGTCATAGTTATTTTTTTTACTATTCTCTGAAATAAAGATCATAAATCAAATGCAACTATACGAATAAACATACTCGAAAACCAATGAAATACATAGGGGTATGATTAGAAATCCCCATAATATCTCAGTAAACCGCTAATACTGTCGAGCAGATCCAGATCATATAATAAATGCAAATTATAACCGAATAATATGAAAAGCTATAATACAACAATCATAGATCAAACAAGTGTAACAAATACATGTAAATGCACAATGCATAATATGCACAGATGCGATAACCTGCTCTGTACACGCACCAACCATTGCTACATTGGGTAGATTGAGTAGACAAAATACAAGTGCCAAAACTTATGGCTATGCAGATACACCACAATACCTGTGACACTGTATGAAAAGCTATAATACCTGTGGCTATAAAACCCCGAAATACATATGGGGACTCCAAACACCTGGGGAGTATCAACTGTCTGCACACAACTCCGAATATGCGTGATACAACAGGAAATAAGACCGATGACCCATCACAACCACAAGGGAGCCAGTGGTTGTCGGTATGCAAATAATGCTATGGTGCGTGTCTCTAATATGCACAACCTTAATCAAACCAAAATCATGCAATCAATACGATACGAAGCACAATCAACAACAAAGTAAATAAACATGCACTTATCTATTAGGTAGGGTTTATCTAATGCCAACCACACCCTAGAAAGGTCAAATGATAGTTCTACAGTACACGCGATACCCTTTAGATCAAAAATCAAGAGATGTGACTGTATAACTGAACATTTTAGAATACTACTAAGGGTCAAGAAAGAATAAGTATCAAGCAGGAAAAATAAGACAAATAGATTTAAGGTAAAGCATCCTACTCAGATAATAAAACAATCATGCATTTAAGGTAAACGATTCTATAGAAAATAAGGAAGAAGTATCCGTCTTAAATGATGAGTATACGGTTCTGAGAGAACCTCCTCAAGCTCAACATACGTATCTGATGGGGTTGAGCATCCCAGGGTTAACATGTGGAACGAAGAAGCTATGTGTCTGGGTCCACCGAGTTTGAACAATTATCTCGGACTCCCGAGACCACCTCGGGAGGGCAGACTCCCGAGACCACCTCGGGAGGGTAGATCCCCGAGATCAACTCGGGATGATATACGCCCGAGACCTCCCTGGAAAGATAAGCTCCCAAGGTCTTTCGTGAGAGGAAGTCTCCCGAGACTCTCTCGGGAAAGCGGAGCCCAAAATGTCATAGACCCGATAGCCCGACTCCACTAACCGTTATCATTTCTTGCTCAGGAAAGGTGGTGGATAATTATTGTCCTTTATATGCAACAATTAAGGCTCAATAATCGCGGGAGCCGTTACCTGATAACCGCTTTTGTCGTGTTACGGTTTCAAATACAATTTAAGTACCGAATTCCTCTAAACTAATGTAGCATAGAGTAACTCGAGTCGTCTCCCAACGAATGTAGTTGGTGCAAGATAATTCTCAGAATCGTATCTTATTGCTTTTGGGTTTTGGATATAAAACTGGGTTTTGGATTTAAGAGCTAGGACTACGAAATGAACAACAGAGCAAATATGAAACCTAATTCTAATTAAGGAAGGACAATACAGAAAAAGAAATCTAAATTAACCAGACTACAATTGCAATAAAGGAAGCACAACTTGAAATAGAGCATTAAGAAACTAAACACAGAGCAAACTACAACATTGAAGAAATCTAATCTAATCCTAACTTAATTGCATTCAAATGAAGACATGAACATTAAAACTAATGAAGGAGCGACACAAAATCTAAGTAAACAACTAAGAAACATTACAATGGAAATTACTAGTTCTAAGCAACATTTGATCAAACACATGCAAGGCATACTAAAAATTGATTTGAGTACGTGCCAATTGATAGGGGCAAGATCTATCCAATACAAACGTTTTAACATCAATCACAAACAACTCAATTAAGCACAATCAACATTTGAATCTAATTGAACATCCGTTTGAAACATTCAATTAAGAGGTAAGCTGCTGCCAAATGGTTCTACCGAAACTGATGAATAAGAAACTGCTGATGCTATGAAAAACGGCTGGAAATGCAACTGTGAAAGGAAATCGGTTTGATGCTAAAACTGCTGTGACGTAGAGGAACGGAAATGCTATGAAGAAAATTGAGCTGCTATGAAGAAACAAGCTACTGAAATGAACTGCTGGAAGAAATTTGAGCTGCTGTCGGAATTGACCCCTGTAAAGAAGATAATGTAAACGAAAACTAGCGAGAAACTGCTGGAAATTGGAAGAAGCTACTGAATCTAATCTGCTAGCTGTGGAAATACTGAAGAGTTGTGATGGCATGCGGTGGAAATGGAGGTCGTCAGCTAGGGGTCGGAACCCCCTTGCCCTAGCTTTGCGATCGGCGGCGTGCGGTGAAGGAAATGGATGGCGTCTCTCCGAACCCCGAAAGAGAAGCTGCTGTGAAAATGGATGGCTGCGACGGCTACGTTTGGCTGAAGCTTAGAACCCCCAAAGCCTAGCTGTGGTCGCCGGTGATGAAAATGGAAGAAAGAAGGTGGTTGATCGAAGGTCGCCAGTTAGGGTTCGAACCCCGCAGCCCTAGCTGTGCGATCCTTGAGAAGAAAAGATGGTGGTGGAGCGGATGAAGTGAATCGGGAACCCCCACGACTCGGTTGATCGGAGCTCCGGCCGGCTAGGGTTCGGAACCCCCTTGCCCGGCTAGGGTTCGGAACCCCCTTGCCCTAGCCTTCGGCGGCGATGAAGCGGTGGAGACGAAGAATCGCCGCGAGCCTTGCGTGTGGAGTCGATGCCCTAGCCTCTCTACGTCTGCCCCTTTTTGTTTCTCTGGCTCGGCTGCGCGTGATTCAGCTTCAGTCAAGCCAGCTACTGCGCGTGATGCAGCTTCAGTCAAGCCAGCTTCTGCGCGTGGTTCAACCCAGCATTTGATCCATTCAGCCCAATTCTGTGGTTCAGTCAGCCCTCTGGTTCAGCTCAGTTTGTGCTTGACCCAAACAGACCAAGCAGTTCAGGTTCAATCAAGCCCAGCGGTTCAATTCAATCAACTCGAGTTCAGTCCAGCAATCCGGTTCAGTCAAGATTCAGCCCAGGGTTCAGAAGGTGGTTTGGTCCAACCTGGGTTCGGTCCAATCAACTCAACTCAACTCAGCCTTGGTTCAGCCACCTTTGGGGAAGAAGAACTTGAATACTTAGCAACGGACAGCTGAGATCAATTCGGCTTCATCCAACGGTCAGATCTCTTCCGATCTGAACCAAACTTCACAGATTCCAATCAATGGTCCTGATCTACCTGTCCCCAGCTCGGATTAACCAGATCAGTGGCGGATGGTCCAGATCTTCCCTTTTCTTGAACGGATGGTCTAAAACATCTTAAGCTCGATCCAACGGTCAGATCACTTCCGATTTGGCTGAAATTTTCAGATCTTGGTCTCTGGTCATGATTGATTCTATCTTGGACTCGGATCGACCAGAAGTTGACCGATGGCTCAGATCTAGCCGTTCTCTAGAATGGACGGCTCCTATCAATCCGATGCTTGATCCCTTTGATCTGGATCCAATGCTGACTCAAGTCTGACCCGATTTGATCTAGGTCCATGATCAATTGAAGCCTACAAAATGATATCCAACTTTAGTGCCAAAAATATCCCAAATATACACAGATTTGAATTAAATGCCAAAATGAAGGGAATACATGAAACCTAATACAAATGCAAACTCAAGCATATAAAATATGGATCAAACATGGATTTTAGAGCCTAAAATAATCAGCAAAAATGGTGGTTATCATTACCTAAGAGTTATCATGTAACCGACAAGTATGAAACATGGAGGAAAACGTGAAGATACGTGCGACTAGGCCTACAGGTATATAAGGTACTTCAATCCCCCAGGTAAAGAGGTTACACTCTCTAAACTCACAACTCCTTAATTATCTTCCTACAATCGACTTGAGTGCTGACTTGAGCGTCAGAGTGGGCTCCGTCGGAAAATCTCCGGAGTGTTCCCATTAACGCTCGTGTTGATCTCGCAGGGTGGGATCTCCTTTCCTTTCGTCATCGTTCGTGTGGGCTGGACTCTGGTGACTCATCGTCCACGTCGATTCCTTCTGGAACGGTATCCAATCAGTGTCCTGAATCAAGAACACAATTTTAGCTATTTATACAACTAATACAATAGCTAAACTAAATTTAAACTATATTAAGACTAATCCTAATTATCACATTCATTAATTTATCCTTAATTAATAATTAATCTTTAATTAAACCTAATTAAGAAAATTAAGTTCAACCTAGGTTTAATCCAAACCTACCCCAAGATCCAAAAACAACCTCACTAAATCAAGCAAATAAGATCAACATACTACTGCCAAACCTTTTAACACAAGCTCACAATAACATCACTAATCAAATATGCATCCTTTACCGACAGAACTAACTCAACCCAAATCAGAACATGCTCACAAATCAAACCTCACACAAGCCCACGACAGTGCCTTCGTTGTAACAACAGATTAAAAAAAAACAATCTGAACCATAACCATGTCCATCGAGACTAACTCAAAGTTCACTCATCCTACAAACCGAAATGAACACAATTCACTGCTAAAGCTTCAAGTATTTCACAGCAACTCCAAAACCACAAGAACGCAGCTAACACAACCTCCCAAAACAAAAGCTAGCCATTCAATTCACAATTCGATTAGCAAACTAATTCCTCCAACTAATCAAAGACAACCTATACCAAATCAACCAAGATTAACCTAAATCAGTAAAGTATCAATCGGCACAGATACTGCAGTTCAAAATCGGCCCAATAATGAGAACAAGTCAAACTACACAATTCTACCCAATCCAATCCCAACAATTCATTTACTTACCTGAATTGTTACCGACAGAGTCCCCTGCTTCATAAACAAGCGAGATCAACCACCACAAGAAAGGAGAGCACTGGCAGGACACAAATCCTAGATCTGTTCTTGAAGCCTGAGGACACTCTTCCTTGTTGACGATCAGAGGTGAGCAGTGGTCGGAGGATGGTCGGAGACGATGGCCTCCACTCGCAGGAGAGATCGAGAAGACAAGAATGGTCGTCGTCGGCTTGCTCGCGCTCGAGAAGAAGGGGTGACGATCGGCGAGGGAGAGGGAAGAACTCGCGAGGGCAGAGGGGCTAGTCGGCGGTCGGACGACGCTAGGTTGGCCGGAAAGGGCCAGCGTTGGGCGACGGCATCGAGGAGATGATCGCCAGGAGAGGGGATGGAGAGGGAGTCGACGACCATGATGGGGAGTAGTTGAACGCTTAGGGCACGGGGAAGAAATAAATAGAGAAGTTATATATATATATATATATCGAAAATTAAACTTTTACTTAAAAAAATTATTCTGAAATTTTTCATAAAATTATTTTTATTTTTAAACTATATATATATATATATATATATATATATATATATATATATATATATATATATATATAACATCAATGGATTCATTATCATACCGATAAAAAAAAATCAATTGTCTAATCTGAAAAAATAATATGATTAAAATAGATATAACAATTTCTGCTGGTCAAAAAATTAAGAAACACATAAATTAGAAATTCATGTGATTCTATGAAGGCCTTTAAATATTAGTCAGTTCAACTTTCTAAATAAATTTAAAAAGTTGATTCAAAAGAAAAGTAATTTAAAAATAAATAAATTTAAAATTGATTCATTATGAAAGTAAAGAAATTAAAATCTTCAAAAGCAAAAGATATTTAAAATTAATACACCTGAAATAAATAATATCATTTCTTTTGAACAAAACAATTCGGGAAATTATTTACGGAGAAGAATAATTCTTCTCGAATTAAAATTAATTCAATCATAATTATATGAGAAATTTTTCAGAGAATAATTAATATGAAATATTACGTACCTTAATTTAATTTAATTTAATTTAAAAAATCAATTCTTTTCTTTTTAACAAAACTATTCAGAAAATTATTTATGGAAAATAATACATGTTTTCGTTTTAAAATTAATTCAATCATAATTATATGAGAATTTTTTTAGTAAATAATCTACTATTTAATAATCTTATATGAAATATATTTTTTTTATTTTCACACTGAAATCATTTTCAAAGCTTATTAGTAAGTTCAACTTTTTTATTATTCAAATTCTAAAAATTTTAAAAATAAAATCAAAAATTTTAAAAATATAAATTTAAAAGATAAATCTATAATTATAAATATTAAAAAGAAAAATATAAATCTTAATCTAAAATTAAAATTTTAGAAAATAATTTATCAAATTCAAAAAAGATAATTTGAAATTATATTTTAAAATTTTAAAATTAAATTAAAAAATTTTAACTAAATATATTCTAATTTTAGTGTGAAATAAAATATATGTGTATAAATATATTATATTACACACGTGCATGATCACTAGTTAATATGGAAAACCGATTTAAGGTGATTCAAAACATTAATTTGTTATATAAAATAAAGTTTATTTTGTTATAGAAAGTCAAAATTCATTTCTAATTATGGATGGATGATGTTTGTTTATTATTTGCTAGATTTAATGTTTTCCTTTTATGAAATTTAATTTCTAAATTTTAACTTGTCAAACCCATAAATTGCTAGAAATAATTCTTACGTTACACTAAATAAATTTTTAAATAATGATTCTCTAAAATTTATATTTTTGCTCGTAATTATTATAATTCTTAAGTTAGGCTAAATAAATTAAAATTTTTTTAATTATTTTATAAACTTTATATTTATGCTCATAATTATTAGACTGATTCTCTAATCTAAACAAAAATAAAAAATTTCCTTAATTAATTTCTATTCCTCTTAAACAACTATATATATATATATTATAGATATGCATATTAAGAAGTAAAAAAATCTAAATTGCATAGGATGGAGGCTGAGTTAATACCAGGGTTGCCTGACGACGTTGCCCTTCAATGCCTCATCCACCTCCCTTTCTCTGTTTTACGGATTGCTCGGCGTGTATGCAAGCGATGGAAGCGCGAAATCTCTTCCTACTCCTTCTACCGCCTCCGTAAAGCCGCCAACGTTGCGCGTCCCTTCGCCGCGTTCGTCATATCGAGTCCTAGATATCGTGGCTGTAAGCGCGTGGCCTTGTACGACGCGACCTCAGGCGTGTCGACAATGTCGTCGGGCTGGAGGTGGACTAGGCTGCCCGTGATCCAGGATTGGTCTCGCAGATGCCAAGTGGTGGCCGTGGGGCACGAGCTGGTGGTGATAGGCCGGCGCGCGCCTAGCGCGAATGCGACCCACGTGTATAGTTTGTTGACCGGCGTTTGGCGGCGGGGGGCGCCGATGCCGGGCCCGCGCAGGGCTTCCTTCGCGTGCGCCGCGGCGGCGGATTCCCCCGTGGTGTTCGTGGTCGGCGGGCGCGACCAGCAAGGGCGGGCTCTGCGATCGGCCCTGGCCTACAACGTCGAGACCGACGCATGGGCGCCGCTGCCGGACATGGCGCGTCCGCGGCCGAAGTGCAGAGGGATCTTCGTCGGCGGCTTATTCCGCGTTTTCAGCGGCCATCGATGGTTCGAGGCGTTCGACGCCACGGCTGGCGAATGGACGACGGGGCGTACGGCGATGCGGACGGCGGTGGCTGCGGAGGAGGAGAGGGTGTACACGTGCGATTCTAAAGGGATAATGTATGTCCACTCGGGCAGAGACGGGACGGAGAAGCTGCCGTCGTTCTTTTCCAGGAGTCTGTTTGCAAAGACGGAGCATGTGGCGGCGTGGGGCGACCGGGTGATGGTTATAGCAAGGAATTGGGGAGATTTAACGGCGTACATTTTCGAGGAGAGGTTGGAGAGGCCGGTGGTGTTGCCGATGGTGCACATTTTGATGGAGAGGTGGGTGCCGTCTCTGTCTATGAGGACTCTGTCTATGGGGACGGTCTCCGGCGATGTCGAGTCTTTGTGCTGTGCCTATTTTTAATTTTAATTTGTTCATTCATTATTACGTTATCAAATATCATAACCCCTCAGAATAATTTTAATACATTTAAAAAACATGTTAAATTTAAAAGTGTTTATTCTTCGGATCGAAGACAAAATCTACCTCTGAATCCGATTTAATTAAAGAAATTCAAAACATTGTAAAAAAACAGAAGCTAGTTGATGACGCATAACAATTCAGAAAGTTCAAAAATTAATTTGATTACAATCCAAATTAATTTTATATCAATTATTATCATATTTAACATTAATTCTATATATCTATTATTACCATATTTACCATTAAGTACTATGTATATATAATATATTACCATAAATATCATTATATTATTTTATATATTATCATATTATTTTGAAAATATATATAAATAGACTTGTTAATTTATGACAATGGATCAGTAAACTTTATAATTATTTTCTCTTTATTTTTTTTGTTTGTCTATTCAATTCTATCATCATATCGAGATATCCTTCTCTTCTTTCTCGTTCTTCTCTTTCTCTGCCCATCTCTTCCTCTTTTCCTAGCCGTAGTGCTTCAGGAGATCCGTCGTCGCCGCCCACTAAGAAAAGTTGTTGAAGGACATCTTTCGAGTGTGGCTTGCTCAACGTGAAAGCAATTCACGATTGAATTGCATGATGGTCAGTTGTTGAAGAACATCTCCCCTTCTTCTTGAGATCTTCAGTGCCTTCGGCCTCATGCGCCTACCTTCTTTCTCTGTCTCTTTTTCACACACTCTTCTTATAATTCTTCTTCTTTTTTCCTTTTCCACCTACCTATAATTCTTCTTTCTTTTCTTTTGTCAAAGTGTCTTATCCCAAATAGCTAGTAAGCATGGATATATATGTTATCTAAGATTTCGGATTCTGAGTTTTCTTAACGACTAATATTTGTTGACCGAGATATTATTTCAATAATTATGATTTTATCAACCAATGGTACCATGCCTCCAAAAATCCCGGAAGGGTCTCCTTTCTGATAAAAGAGACCGTTTCGGCTGTAGGGCTAGTCACTATAAAATGTTTACCCATCCCAATTTTTCCGCGGTTCGATCCCCAGCTACGGCGTATTTGCAAGAATTTTTCCTCTAAATGGGGCGTGAATCCTGGGACGCTGAGCTTCTAGATCGTTCACCGCGAGCGCTTCCCGATTTACTCTGGAGGCCGATAGGAAATTTCTACCGAGTCAAACGCCCGAGGTTTGAAAAAGCTCGTTCTTTTTTTCTTCCTTTTCCACCTACCACACTTCTTCTCTTTGCCTTAAAAATTTTTTTTTTTTAAAAAAACTGCAGTAGCAAGACCAGCCGCTGCCCAACTCCAACGTAAACAACAAAGTTGCTGGGTGGTTGCAGTTATCTGCTTACAGAGATATATCTTCTTCAAAATCTGCAGAGAAATCTCCATCATCACAAATATTTCTTTTTCTATTCGTATGATTCCTTCTTTATCCGTTAAACTTTATCATGATAATTATTTACTTTGAAAATTATAATTTCTTCCTTTACTTTGTGTACATGACATACTAGGTCATATTGATGGTACTACATCCCAACCTTAAAAAGATGATCATCTTATGTTATGTGGTTTAAGAAGCATCAATTAGTCCTGGTTTGATTATTCTCATCAATTACTGAGTCTATACTTCCTATGCTTGTAGGGCTCAACACCTCTCATCAAGTTTGAGAAACTCTTAATCACTCTTTTGCATCTCACACTCAAGCATGAGTTCTCCAACTTCATCTACAACTACAGACTATGCAACGAGGAGATATTTCTATCAATGACTATATGCGATCGGTCAAGACCATCACCAACAACTTAGCTACAATTGGATATCCAGTCTCCGATCCAAAACTATTGATGCATGTTCTTGCGGGTTTAGGCTCTCAATATAATAGTTTTATTCCCAGTATCACGACTCGCATGGATCAAGTGCCACTTGAAAAACTTCATGGTATGTTATCCTCTAATGAAAGGCTTTTGCTCTCAGAGGTTATTTGATTCTTTATCATTGTCGGCACACGTGACTAGAAAAACTCCACAATCTGATCATCACTATCAATCTCATCCGCAACTTGATTATCAAAATCATAACGGAGGAAGTAGAGGCCGAGGTCAAGGACGGTGCCTAATTTGTTTCAACTATGGTCATTATGCTCAGAAGTATTATAAAAGATTCAATTCCAATTTCCCAAGAGGTCCTGAATCATTAAGTCAATCCCAATCCTCCTCCTGGCAATCTACACCTCAATCATCTCAATCAGGAGCATTCTCTCTCTCTCTCCAAATAACAGGATGGTATCTAGATTCTGAAGTGACTCATCATGTTCCACTAAAATATGATATGGTGCAGAAAGGCAATGACTTAGTTCCCAGTGACGGAACGTATTCTACTCCAAAGAAATATTAATGTCGTTTTTTATAAATAGGGGTTCCTCTTTTTTTTTTTTATTTCTTATTCTTCTCTTTTCTTTCTCACCCAATAACAATCACATTTTTCTCCCAATAACATTCTTCTCTTTTCTTTTCCACCATATATAGTTTTTTTATGTTAATTGTCCTGCTGTTCGTTCTCTTTTTCTTATGAGTCTTCTTTTGCAAAAAACTCGTCAACTCCTCTCATTCCTCAAGTTCTCTATCCTTTTTATTCTCCTTTTTCCTTCCGATTTCGCCAAGAATCTTCTACTAGCAAATTTCTCCCTCTTACTACCTTCTTTTCTTCTCCTTCCTATCTTCTTCTTTCTTCTTTCAAGAAATCGAACAGGAGTGTGGTTCGATCCCTCCTTTTTATTCTTTCTCTTCTTCTTTTTCTCGTAGCAAAAGTATTATCATTTCCCTTCTTCTTAATTTCAAGGACATCAAATTATCGTCCCTCTCTTTTTCTTCCTCTCTTATTCTTTTCCTTCTCTTCAACAATAGTTGTTTTGCAATAGTCTTTCCTCCATGAGTGTTGTCTCTTTTTAGAAGCCAAATAGCAAGTTTTTTCCGAGTTTTGCTCAGCATATAATAGCTATTTTTTTGTCTGCTTCAGCATATTCATCCACCACATTACAACCTTCTTTTTCTACTACTCTTATTTCGGCAGCATATCAAATACTGACCTTCAAACAACAACTCCTAATCTCCTTCTAGTTGTTGTCTTCTTTCATCAAAGGCAAAGTTCAACAGATCTGTTGTATCGTATTGGTAGTGTTTGCTTGGTTATTGACAACCAAAAGCAATGTTAAAAAATATTCCGTTGAGTTTGTCGGGAGGTAATGGCGCCAAAGATAGCAGTTTAGGAGATTCAGAAATTAGTTTCAATTACTGATGATTTACCATGTATGGATTACAATCCAAACCATATTTACCATTAGTTTTATATCTATTATTACCATATTTAATATTAGTTCTATATCTATTATTATCATATTTACTATTAGCTATATATCTATTATGATAATATATTACCATAAATATCATTATATTCTTTCATATATTATTTGACAATATGTATAAATAGGCTTGTTAGCCTATGACAATTGATAAATAAAGTTTGCAATTATTTTCTCTTTACTATTCACTTTGCTTGTCTTTTCAATTCTATCACTAGTTCCTGACTCCAATTTTATGAGGGAACAAGAAACATAATTGCATACCTACCTCATTTTGACTACTAATCTTATTTAATAATCTCTTGTTCTCGGTTGATCGATAACATGATGTGGAAATTTCTAGCGTCCGCCTCACCAAATTCATAAAGTCCCAACCAAGTCAAGTCTAGTTGATTCTTGATTGGTTAAGCTAAACCGATGCTCTTCCCAGCCGAGCCAATTCGATTCATGCTCTTCCCCAACCGACCTCTCCTTGGCAACGTCGGTCCAACACTCCAATTGGCCTCTCAGCCAGTTGATCCAACGCCCTGCTTATTTCCAATCAGCCCCTTCGATCCGACATTCTTCCGTTTAATATTTTAAGTCTTGTAACTCAGCTATCTTATTTGGCCAACATCACGTAGGACAACACGTCGTACCATAGCATGTGGAAAAACATGGTTGACATATCGTGATCTCTCAAGATCTTCTAAAGTGCAAGACATGAGTAATGTGATCCTCCGATAGGGTGACACAATAGTTGTTGGACATAAGTGAATGGAAAATAGGTGGATAGGAAAGAGACTCCATTGTGAATGGAACTTTAGTTCCACATTAGGAATTTCAAGGCATATTGGTTGGTTGATATTGATTCACAAGCATGTTAGTTGTGAACAAATGCATGGAGAGAGACTCTCTCTCACGTATTGGTGCTCAAGGGAGTGCAAATCCAGGGCCCAAATTTGTATTAAATCAAGTTGACTCATGGACGAACACGACTTGCGCTTGCCGAATGCTGGACCAGTTGGGACAAACTTTGCCTAAGCAGATGAATCAACGTTTTTCCACTTGAATAATTTTTTCTTGTTGCTCAAATGTAACAGATGCATTAATCGATAATTTGTAACCTCCAGATGTTTTGATCGAGACAGGTTAATAGGTAGTAAATGACCATTAATTCGGTCATTTAATACTGCATTGGTCTAAGTTCCTATATAAAAGGGTTGTGACCAAGAGAGGAAGAAGAGGCTGCGAGCTAATAGCAAAAATTTTCTTCCACTTTCGTTCTTCCAAATCTTCCTCCACCGTGCATTCCGCTCGGTGGATTAACCATCGTAGCAATCGGGTACTTTCTCAGTTCGTCACGAGCAACCAGTGCTTGGTTGTGTGTGTGGTTTCGCTGTTGTATCCCTGGAAATGGACGTCCATTATAACCTCAAAGCACAGCCGGAGGGGGATGAATCCGTTTTATGGAAACTGTATTATGCAGGCTTTAGCAACTCTCTCATCCACTTGGAGTCATGATTCTTCACTCAGACTTGGGAGCCTCAACTCGGGAGCCTATACTTAGACTCTGTACTGAAGAGCTTCAAATTCGAAGTCTATACTAGACTATATGCTCAAGAGCCTCAACTTGGGAGTCTGTATTTAGACTCTGCACTCAAGAGCCTCAACTCGGGAGTCTGTATTTAGACTCTGCACTCAAGAGCCTCAATTCGGGAGTTTGTACTTAGACTTTGCACGCAAGAGCCTCATGTAGGGAGTTTGTACTTAGAATCTGCATTTAAGAATTTCCAATTGAGAGTCTCTAAGTTGTGAGTTTGTACTTGGGAGTTAGACTCGGGAGCCTCCATGTCGGGAGTCTGTACTCAGACTTTGCATTCAAGACTCTCCAGTCGGGAGCCTCCAACTCAGAAGATTGCACTGGAAGTCAGACTCGGGAGCCTACAATTCGGAACTCTACACTTGGACTCTGCACTTAGACTCTACACTCAGGAGTCTGCACTCTGGCATACAAGGTAGCTCAAGTCTTTCCAGCCAACTCAGCCATTCCAAACAGCTTTTCCCTACTTGCAGTATGAAATTATCAATTCAAGTTTTTTAATAGACAAGTTACAATTAAATTGTGTAATTTAAATTTAATTTAATTATTTCCAATAGTTTGCCCAACAATACTTTCCCTCTTGTGGTAGACATCTTATCGGAGACACGCCATCCTTTCTTATAGTATTTATGACTGTAGCGAGGTATGAAAGAACACCCGCACTCGCGGGTCAAGGTATGCTCACTTACACACATACCATAAAATACTTTTATTTTCATCTATTGTTCATCTTCACCATTTTTTGTTTCCCACCAAAGATTAACTTGAGCATTGGAGTGGCTAAGCCGGGTACCCGACCTCCATTCTAACTCTCTTCTCCTTTCTTTCTCTTTCTTTCTAGCTTGGCGAGCTCTCCAGGAGGTCCACTCTCCTTGGTGCTCAGCAACTTAGTCGACACCAGCAACAACTCATCGATGTCTCATCTCTAGACAATCTTAGGTAGGAACAGATCCTATTGAAGTATTCTTAGTTGATTTCTTGCATTCTTCTGTATTTTTCTGCTTGACTCTATGGAAAATTGGATGTTCTCAATTTTTCATGTATGTTTGTATGTGTAATTTATTGTTTGGTTATTTGTTTTCAAGAATTCAAAGAGTTGGCAACTAAATATGGCATTTTCTTGCACGTTGAGTACCTTTGCCTGGGTGGATTTGTTTTACTATTTGCTTAAGTTGGGGTATTTTCTGCAAAAAGTTATAATCTCTCTTGATTGATTAACATTGTTCTTTGATATCTTTTTTAGATGTGGCATTGCTAGGACTAAATGCACAGTCCCTAAGATGATGTTAAAATAGATCAATATTTCATTTCTCTCTCACACACAGAGACACACACACACAAAACAAATAAATAAAATACGGCTTTTTACCAGAGGATGTACTCAAGAATTGGTATTTATTAAAAGGTGCATCATGATTTCATTTTTACCAAAGAGCGCACTCATTTTAGTGAACTTCCTCTTATACCCCTCCCGCTAACTACTGTCTTTCTCTTTCTCTCTCAGTAACGAATTCCGAGACATTTGAACATACATTTTCAGACTTTTTATTTTAAAATAATATATTATAGAATCGGCTAAAAACATAAGATAAAAATCGAAAAAAGTATTTCAGTTAAAAAAATATCTCATCCAACGTGATTTCAAAAAAGAGATGATTTTTTTATATTTGATTAATATAAATTAATATATTAAATAATATTTAATAAATATATTAATATAAAAAAGGCCTGAAATCAAAAGATTTCAGGCTCACGCTATCAAAAGATTTCAGGCCCAGCGTGGGCCTGAAATTTTTGATTTTAGGCCCACGTTGGGCCTGAAATTAGATGATTTCAGGATCGACGTGGATTCAATTTTTTTTCTATTTTAAAAATATATTAATATATAAAAAATCTATCAAAATACGTAATTTCAGATTAAAATACAGGGTCTGAAGTCACGCTAAGAGGGCCTGAACACAGATTGAATACAGTCTTTGATAAATATAAGTAAATTAAATAAAAATATCAATAGTTCTAGCTAGAGTTGAACTAGGAGATGGAATTTTTGGTGTCCAAACTTCTAATGATTATAAATTATGTTGCAATAGGAGATTTTTAGGTCTATCACCAAAACCCACTAATGGATCTAGGATATTTGGATTTCTCAAAATCCAATATCAGTAGTTAGAGTTGAGCTAGAAGATGGTATTTTTGGTGTCCAAACTTCTAATAATTATAAATTATGTTGCAATAGGAGATTTTTAGGTCTATCAATGGGTTTTCACCAAAATCCACTGATGGACCTGGGATATTTGGATTTCTCAAAATCCAATATCAATAGTTAGAGTTGAGCTAGGAGATGGTATTTTTGGTGTCCAAACTTCTAATGATTATAAATTATGTTGCAATAGGAGTTTTCTAGGATGAATCAGTGGGTTTCGGTGAAAACTCACTATGGACCTAGGATACTTGGATTTTTCCATACTTGATATCTCTATTTAGAATTTATTTAGGAGATGTTATTTCTGATGTGCAAACTTAGTACCAATAATTTTTAGTTATGTTCTCTAACCGTATCAGTTGGCACACAAAGATATATAAATATGACTGCATGTTGGGCATAGTTAAAAGAAACATCTCTTTCAATATGATTTAAAAAATATAAAGAGATAATTTTTTATATTTGATTAATCTAAATTAATATAATAAATAATATTTAATAAATATATTAATATATAAAAACCCTATCAAAACACGTGATTTTAGATTCAAACGCAGGGTCTAAAGTCATCCTAGGAGGGCCTGAAGTCCAATAACTTCAGACCCTATAAATAATTAATTTAATAAATAATGATTAAATATAAAAAAAATATTTTTAAAATAAAAGAATTTTTGCCCTTGGGCCTGAAGTCATCTGACTTCAGTCCCTCCTACCGTGATTTCAGACCCTGCGTTTGAATATGAAATTACGTGTTTTGATAGATTTTTATATATTAATATATTTATTAAATATTATTTATTATATTAATTTAGATTAATCAAATATAAAAAATTATCTCTTTATATTTTTGAAATCATGTTGAAAGAGATGTTTCTTATAACTGTGCCCAAGATGCAGTCATATTTATACATCTTTGTGTGTCAACTGATACGGTTAAAGAACATTACTGAAAATTATTGGTACTAAGTTTGCACATCAGAAATAACATCTCTTAAGTAAATCTAAATAGAGATATCAAATATGGAGAAATCCAAGTATCCTAGGTCTATCAGTGAGTTTTCACCGAAATCCACTTATTCATCCTAGAAAACTCCTATTACAACATAATTTATAATCATTAGAATTTTGGACACCAAAAATATCATCTCCTAGCTCAACTCTAACTATTAATATTAGATTTTGAGAAATCCAAATATCCTAGGTCCATCAGTGGGTTTTGATGAAAACTCATTGATAGACCTAAAAATCTCCTATTGCAACATAATTTATAATCATTAGAAGTTTGGACACCAAAAATACCATCTCCTAGCTCAACTCTAACTATTGATATTGGATTTTGAGAAATCCAAATATCATAGGTCCATCAGTGGGTTTTGGTAAAAACCCACTGATAGACTTGAAAATCTCCTGTTGCAACATAATTTATAATCATTAGAAGTTTGGACATCAAAAATACCATCTCCTAGCTCAACTCTAACTATTGATATTGGATTTTAAGAAATCCAAATATCTTAGGTCCATCGGTGGGTTTTGGTGAAAACTCACTGATAGACCTAAAAATCTCCTATTGCAACATAATTTATAATCATTAGAAGTTTGGACACCAAAAATATCATCTCCTAGCTCAACTCTAACTAGAACTATTGATATTTTTTATTTAATTTACTTATATTTATCCAAGATTGTGTTCAGACCCAAGGAGGGCCTGAACACAGATGTGTTCAGGCCCTCGAGGCTTAAGGAGGGCATGAACACATCTGTGTTCATATCCTCCTAGCGTGACTACAGACCCTGCGTTTTAATCTGAAGTTACGTGTTTTGATAGGTTTTTTATATATTAATATATTTTTAAAATAGAAAAAAAATTTGAGTCCACGTCAAGCCTGAAGTCATCTAATTTTCAGGCCCAACGTGGTCCTGAAATCAAAAATTTCAGGCCCACGCTGGGCCTGAAATCAAAAGATTTCAGGCTTTTTTTATATATTAATATATTTATTAAATATTATTTAATATATTAATTTATATTAATCAAATATAAAAATCATCTCTTTATATTTTTGAAATCACGTTGGATGAGATATTTTTTTAACTGAAATATTTTTCAGTTTTTAACTTACGTTTTTTAGCCGATTCCATAATATATTATTTTAAAATAAAAAGTCTGAAAAAACATGTTCAGATGTCTCAGAATTCGTTACTGAGAGAGAGAAAGACAATAGTTAGCAGGAGGGGTATAAAAGGAAATTCACTAAAATGAGTGCGCCTTTTGGTAAAAATGAAATTATGATACGCTTTTAATAAATATCAATTTTTAAGTACGCCCTTTGTTAAAAAGTCGAATAAAATAACAGTCTGAATTTCTCAGATTACTCACCTTGCAATTTCTCCGGAATCCAATGCGCATGCCTTTGTATTCTCTTTATATGTCCATCATATTTGAGAAAGTATGGCCATTTGTAATATTTAAAACTTTCTTTCCAAAACTAGCTTTACTCTATTCTTATCTTCATATCTAAACTTTTCTGAGCTAGTCTTACATTTCAACTAACATCGTCTAGTTTAGTTTAGTTTATCATAAGGGAAACGAGGGTTGTTTTATACAGAGATCACGAAATAAGAAAGGTAGGTGACTCTTTTTCCTTGCTACCGCTACAAAAAAAAATAATGAATTTGCAACAAAATTTGCAACGAATTTTGGAAAAAAATTCGTTGCAAAATAATTTGGCGACGAATTTTGCAACGAAAATATTTTCGTTGCTAAAATCTCGTCGCCAAATTTTGGGTCGAACTGTAAAAAATTTGTTGCAAATCTGCAACAAATTTTGCGACAAAAAGAATTCGTTGCAGATCAGCGACAAATAAAATTCGTTGCCAATCTGCAACGAAATCTACAACAAATTTTCTTCGTCGCCAATTTGCAACGAAAAACTTTCGTTGCAAATTTGCGACAAATTAAATTCGTTGCTAATCTGCAACGAAATTTGGGACGAATCTTTTTTTGTTGCAAATTTGTAACAAACATAGTTAAATTTTTTTATCACAAATCTACATATTTAATATAAATCTGCAACGAATTCTGCAACAAAATTATTCGTTGCAAATCTGCAACGAACATTTTTTGTCGCAAATCTGCAACGAAAGAAATTCGTTGCAGATTTGCAACAAATTCTGCAACGAAGATATTTTTGTCGCAAATCTGCAACGAATAAAATTCGTTACAGATTTCCAACGAATTTTGCAACGAACATTTTTTGTCGCAAATCTGAACGAATAAAATTCGTTGCAGATTTCCAACGAATTCTGCAACGAATATGTTTTCAGCATAGATTTATGATAGGTTTGCAACGAAAATTTTTTGTTGCAAAATTCGTCGCAATTTTTAAAAATATTTTTAAAAAAATAATTTTTTTTCAAATATTTTTTATACATCAAATAACTTCCAACACAACATAAGCATTCAAATACAAATACAAAAGTAATACCAACAAACACCAAATAAAACATTCAAACATACTAATAACAAATATATTAATACACACCATAAACAGTATCAGCAAATGCAAATAAAAATAGTTATTCAAAACATAAAATCTGCCATCCAAATTATAATATACAAGTATAGGCTACAACAATGCCACAGATGCCAACATAATAAAATCAAAAGCATACACACCCCTTCTAGATCTCTCCGTGGATGCTTCCCTGTACCAAAACAAGAAAAAGAAGCAATGTCAATGGATCTCCAACATATAGTAAAGGCATCGTACAAGGAACACTTCAAATTTGCACAGATGATCAAAAATCTAAAAATAAAGGACATGAAAAAAGTTTAAATATATTACGAAATTACCTGACGAAGAATGTAATCATAACCGAACGTTGAAGTAACATCTCGTGATATGTGATTGTACATGAAATCAGATGCAAGTCTAACCTGCAAGATTTAAAAATAATGATCAACTTGGTGAAAAAATTATCTCTTAATAAATTATTTCAAATGTAGAAGTCTAACCTTAAAACGTCTAGATATTGTAAGTTGAGAATAAATCAGATCTAAATCAAAATCATTGTCTAACAGATAAAGGGTCATGGATTGTCTAACAGAAGGTGAAAATCATGACAGAAGCAAACCAAATCATGTTTGGTGACCAAAAGAAAATATTTCACAGCAACAAACACGAATGCATAAAACAAGATAAATGGCACTTTGATCTACAAGATAAATACTGAAATTATAAAACAAGAGTTACTTTGTTAACTATCTAAATACTCATTAATCAAGTATTAAATCATGAATGCATAATCAGAATACCTTAAGATAAATGGCACAACCAATGTTCAGGCAACAGAACTTCTTGGTTTTAGAGTGTATCAGGATTATCTGTGACAACAGTTTGATCCAAGAAACAAAATTTAAGAATATTAAAAATCTGATCAGTGACAGAATTTAAGAAACAGAATATTAAAAAAATATGTGCCAGAGAAACATAATATTAAAAAAGCAGATTATCTGTGGTATCATGATTTTTTTTAAAGAAGGATTTGTTCAAACTTGCATTATTGTCAATTTACAATGTGAACCAAACATGTAGTCTAGCATTTTTATCAATTTACTATGAGACCTATGTAATCTCACATTCCCAATGAATCATAAAATTCATTCTTGAGAGACATGATCCCATGGTGATCTCTGATTTCATGAACCAAACACCCCCTAAATCTCTAAAAGATTCTTCAATTGTTCCTATACGGACCACATTTGTGCTCAAATTTTCTTTCAAGAACTTTAAAACACAATTTTTCAATACTGGCTTTTCCATCAGATCCACCAACATCAACATGAGATAAGCCATCAATTATAAAACAAATGTCTTAGCACTCGTAGAAAGATCTCCAGGGAACAAGTTGATAATATTTATGTAAGAGTCAATATCGATGGTAAATAAATATTTTAACAAACAGGACTAACTGGTTGATTAATTAAAGATAACACAACACATCAGCAGTTCAATGATCAACCCATCTCCAAATTACAACTTAGGGATTCATTCATACATAGTCAACAAACAACATCAATAAGAAGCCATGTGAAGAAAGCAACCGAACATTAAGAAGATACCTTACAGATAAGTTCACCTTGGAATCCTACTGCCACAAGCAAGTTATCTTTCACAGCTAGAGTACTAACTTGTGTCTGTGAAAATCCTTCCAGCAAGCTACCAGGGTGTTTTTTGTATCTGTGGTATCAGGATTATCTGTGACAGAATTTAAGAAACAGAAAATTAAAAAAAAATCTGATCAGTTTATCATTATTAAAAAAATCTGATCAGTTTGATCTCACCAAGTTTATCATTATTCAAAAAATCTGATCAGATCTCAAACAAAAATTTTGAAACAGAATATTAAAAAAAATCTGATCAGTAAGTAAGAAGGAGAAGCAGATGGCTGAGATCCGGCAGCCCCAGTTCAGGCCGATCCGGCCGTGGCAAAGAAGATCCGGCGAGTACAGCCACCGGCGAGAAGAAGGAGAAGCAGATCTGGCCGTGGTTGCCTGCGGCCAGGCCGATCCGACCGTGGCTGCCTGCGGCCAGGCCGATCCGGCTGAGCCTGCCTGCGGCCAGGCCGATCCGACCGTGGCTGCCTACGGCCAAACCACCGGTAAGCAAAAGAGTCTTCAAGAACAGCTCCGGCGAGAAGGACAGCCACCGGCGAGAAGAAGGAGAAGAAAGGGAAAGGGAAGAAAAAGAGAGGAAGAAAACCTACCGAGTTGCCGGAACGATGAGAAAATCGCCGGAGTGAGGTACGCGTGAGGAAGGAAATCGCCAGATGTGAGATGCGCGCGAAGAAGCAATTTTTCGACCGAAATTTTTCGCCCGGTGAGAGAGAGAGGAGACTGCGCGTGAGGAGGTGAAATGGAATTCCCGATCCAGGGCAAAGATGGCGGTAAAAATTGGTATTTTGCAAAGAAAATATTTCGTTGCTAATTTAGTCCCAAATCCGCAACGAAACATTTTCGTCGCAAATATTAGATTTTTTGCAACGAATCTTCAACGAACAAAATTCGATGCAAATCTCCAACGAAAATAATTTGTTGCAAACCCTAATTTTTATATTTAAGAACAGGGGCAATTAAAATTCTGCAACGAATATTATTTTTCGTTGCAGATTTGCAACGAAATTATATTTGTTGCAGATTTTGTTGCAAATCTGCAACGAATACCGTATTCGTTGCAAATCTGCAACAAAAGATTTTCGTTGCAAAATTTTATTTTTTTTAAATAGAGGACCTTAAAAAATTCATAGATCGCCCTACGAACCTCGGATTTCAAAAAACCAAGTTCCTATGGGACCGTGACGATCTCATGATCACGTTGACGGCCTCGAATGTGATTTTTGATAGAGATTCACTGAATATAAAATTTCCTAATAGGAAACAATTTATACTTCTAACCTTAATAATTTTTTCTAACTTCTTGACCTACCTATTATTTTCAATATAAAAATTAATTTACTCAGTAAAATTTTTGTTTGAGCCTGCTAGTTCGATCGGGACGCCGCTACGGACTCATAGAAACTCGTTTCGTCTCGATCCGACCTCCATATGGCCTTCTACGATAAATAAGTCTTTCTTATTTTTTTTAAAAAAAAATTCTGCAACGAATATTATTTTTCGTTGCAGATTTGCGACGAATTTATATTCGTTGCAGATTTTGTTGCTGTCACGCCCCGAGACCTAGGAGCTGCTGATCCAATAGAAAATCGGACAGCACCTCCCCTGTCCGACGGACAATTTACACACACACCACAAATATAACAATACCACGCAGTTTATATTTGGCCTCAGGCCTCAAAATAGATAAACACAACATAAAAGCACCAGACAACTAAGTAAATCATACCTGACTGCGGACCGGTCCGACTTACGACAAATCAACCAATACATAAACCCCTTAGGGCACACTACAACACTCGAAGACATATACAGTCCTAGAAGAAATATGAAATAAATACATCGCCAAGTACAAAAACAAAACCCTGTCGTCGCGATGGGTAGGGACTGGCTGCTGGACTCTTCTGGCGACTCCAAGTATTTCAACCTGAAAATAAATATATATGGCAACGGTGTGAGTCCATAAACTCAGCGAATACCCAGCAGATATGCTTAGAATGTTATACTAACAATAAGAGTTCCGCTAATACAGTCTCATATCACCAATAGGGAAAGACTAGTACTGAAAATACTGAGGTAGATACATACCAGAATCCAGCTAACGTGAAAAGAGGGTAATAAATACCAATAGAATACCAATAGACATATAATCTCAGATAACAAGTCTCCAGAATATGCATGTCAAACAAGTGCAGAAATCAAGTGCAGCAAACAATGCACGATGCAAAATATGCACATGGTGCAATGCCATGGTCACCCCCTAACTCCAGTCAAGCCACCGAGACAGGCGATACTGTGTCGGCCGAGTGGGTAGAGCTGTGACACTGTCCGCACTCTGCCATCACTGCTCCTGAGTGACCGAGAGGACAGGATGCTGGTGGAGCTATCGCTCCGCCCCATGTATATATGGGAGAGATATCTCTCTCATCTTCTCTGATCTATGGGTAGAGAAGGGATCCCTGCTTGCTACCACGCTCCGAAACCACTACCCCTGAGCGGACGAGCGGAGCAATACAGAGCAAATGCACACACCCAGCGGTATCCACTAACCCATGAGTGGCCGTGTGTGCATATCATGTGCCGGAAGACGATTAGGCTCAACCACAAGGGAGTCGCTGATCGCCGGCATGCAACAATGCAAGGATGGTGTATGATAGATACACATACCTCCCTCCCCAAGTCCTCAGTATACTAAGTCTCAGTCTGAAATCTATAACAGGAAATACAGGTAACCTACAAGTATACTGCCGGAAACTACAGATCCTCAAGTCAAAGCAAGAGATACATCACGATCTAAGCATACATATAGATATGACAATACCTGAGACTGTATGAACTAATAGCATAATAACTCAGGGATAAACAACAAGTATCCAGAACAGGTATAATAAACAGGGATAGCGTATAATCTTACTGCTATCTATAACAATCTATGCATAACAAAATGACCATATCATAAGAGATAAGTCAAAGGGTACCCGCCTCAGAGTAGATGCTCGTATCAACAAGAACCTCCCGGATGATAATCAGCAATGATATATCCAATCAATGCCCTGTATCAAAGGCATAATGTTTAGCTACAATAATATGTAATCAATAGCTAACGAGCTATCTCCAGTAACTAAGATCGTTATAATTTTCTCGTTTCATTTAATTAACCATAATTAAATGATTAACCCTTACTTATCCTAAATTACCTCGATTCCTACAAGGTATCACACGTCTAGGATTATTACAAGTCATAGTGAGACCCAATTCCTAATTCAATCCATTATTAATTCCCTCAATGATCAGATAAACCAAACCGGATAAATTTGATACAAAATTGATCCAAGAATACAGATCTGAAAATAACAAAACCCAATTTAGAATAGCAAGCTACCGATCCAAAACAATCCCAGTCTCAACCACAATAGAGCTTACCTGTGATGACACTGCTTTGATCCAAGAACTACAATCATCCAACACTAACTAGTCAATCCAAGAACACATGCATGATCAAAGAAACTATCAATTCAACCAACATTAGCTTCCAAACCAGATACAATCCCAAAAGATCAAAAGCTTCAAAAAAAAGAAACTCCAAACAAGCAACACCATTCAACTGATCAGAACCTTAGAAAGACTATTACTTCACTAATAAAGAAGGAAAACAATCCAAAACATAATCCTTACCCTTGGCAGAACTTTCAACATCCCAAATCTTCCTCAAGGACCATACCTTAGATCAAATTCCATTACTAAGTTCATTACCAGGGCTAGGCTAGTAAGCAAATCCAATCACTAACATTCCCAGGCTACTCAAAACATAGGGTTCTATACCGAGACAACATTGAAAGCTAAAATCAAGCGAAGTCATCTTCATTGTCCGGTAGCAAAACCAGCTTGAAACCCAAACGTGAAAACTTATCGTAAGAATTCGAAGAGCCCAAAACAAAAATCCTTATTAACTATTCTTTGCAATAGACATCTCAACTTATCCAGATCCAAATTCTAATGAGGGACACAAAAATAGGAATTCGTAGCATCAACCTGAACCAAAACTTGGATTAAAACCAGAACCCTCTCAATCTCTGCACAGAACCGAATTCACCCAACAATCCAAGATACAAAGCTAGGATACACGATCGGACCATCAGAAGCCCTCTAAGAACAAACGAAATCAACACAAAACTTACCTTCTATTTCCCAATGGCAGATCCGCCGATATTGGATAGCTACCGCGCTGTAGCCCTTGCGGTGTCCACAACTCGTTTTCCCCTTCTCCAGTAGCAACCCAAACCGATGCCCGACCAACCCAATCAATGGTATTTCCCACAATCGGCTGCAACCATCAGATTATCAAGATATTGCTAGAGAAGATCAAGCACTTACCTGATTGTGGTTGAAATGAATCCATACCTAGTTCGCTAGCCCTAGCTGTCCCCGGCATCGAGTGGCTCAGAGGAAGGGCTCGCCTGCGATTAGGGCTTGCAAACAAACAGAAGAAGAAGAAGAGGTCGCCTGTGAGCTAGGGCACGCGAACGAATGGAAGAAGGAGAAGTCGCCTCCTGGCTGTGGCGGCTAGGTCACGCGAAGGGGAGAGGAAGGGAAGGAGTCGGCGCTTCGGCGTCTAGGGCACGCGAGAGGGTGGAGAAGAGAGGTGTCGGCGGCTGCGAGTTAGGGCTCGGAATGAAAAGTTATATTAAAAGGGGAGGGAACTTCTTGCAGAAAAGTCCCTGACTTTTCTCAAATTAACCTTCTACCCTTAGGGCAAAGGATTTAACCATTTAACCCTCCCATTTAATATAATCCATCTCAAAAATCTTTATGGTTAAATTATCTACCCTTCCGTAATTTAAGAGTTTACCTGTAAACCCTTGATAAGTTTTAAATTTTTACAATAAAGCCCCTTAGGCTCCTCCCGTAGGTCGGAAACCCTAGACTCTATCCGGAAAAATCCCGAAAAATTTTCTGGTCCGGATTTTCGAATTGCCGTATTTTACAGTTGCAAATCTGCAACGAATTCACATATTCGTTGCAAATCTGCAACAAAAGATTTTCGTTGCAAAATTCTATTTTTTAAATAGATGACCTTAAAAAATTCGTAGATCGCCCTACGAACCTCGGATTTAAAAAAAACAAGTTCCTATGAGACCATAACGATCTCATGATCACGTTGACGGCCTCGAATGCGATTTTTGATAGAGATTCAATAAATATAAAATTTTCTAATAGGAAACAATCTTATACTTCTAACCTTAATAATTTTTTCTAACTTCTTAACATACCTATTATTATAAATATGAAAATTAATTTACTCTATAAAATTTTTGTTTGAGCCCGCTAGTTCAATCGGTACATCGGTACGGACTCATAGAAACTCGTTTCATCTCGATCTAACCTCCGTAGGGCCTTCTATTAAATAAGCCTTTCTTTTTTTTTTAAATTCTGCAACGAATCAGGTTTTACGTTGCAAATTTGCAACGAATTTTTATTCGTTGCAAATCAAAAAAATTCTGCAACGAATCAGGTTTTTCGTTGAAAAATTCTGTTTTTTTTAAATATAGGACATTAAAAAAATTTTAGATCGCCCTACGAACCTCGGATTTTAAAAAAACAAGTTCCTATGGGACCGTGACGATCTCATGATCACGATGATGGCCTCTAATGTGATTTGTTACAGAGACTTGGTGAATATCAAATTTCCTAATATGAAACAAAATTATACTTCTGAAGTTAAACATTTTTTCAAACTTATTGACCTATCTATTTTTTAAATATGAAAATTAATTTATTAAGTAAAATTCATGTTTACGACCGCTAGTGCGATCGGGACGTCGATACGAACCCATAGGAACTCGTTTCGTCTCGATCCGATATCTGTAGGACCTATTACGATATTTAATAAATCTTTTTTATTTTTTAAAAAAATTCATAATTTGCAACGAATATTTTTCGTTGCAAATCTGCAACGTAACTTTTTGTTGCAGATTTCGTTGCAAATCTGCAACGAAAACTAAATTCGTTGCAAAAATTTGATTTTTTTTAAATACAAAATTTTAAAAATTCGTAGATCGCCCTACGAACCTCGGATTTTAAAAAAACAAGTTCCTATGGGACCGTGACGATCTCATGATCACGATGACGGCCTCGAATGCGATTTTTGACAGAGATTTGGTGAATATCAAATTTCCTATTATGAAACAAAATTATACTTTTAAAGTTAAACATTTTTTCAAACTTATTGACCTATCTATTTTTTAAATATGAAAATTAATTTATTAAGTAAAATTCATGTTTGCGACCGCTAGTGCGATCGGGACGTCGATACGGACCCATAGGAACTCGTTTCGTCTCGATCCGACATCTGTAGAACCTATTACTTTATTTAATAAGTATTTTTTATTTTTTAAAAAAATTCATAATCTGCAACGAATATTTTTCGTTGCAAATCTGCAATGAAACTTTTTGTTGCAGATTTCGTTGCAAATCTGCAACGAAAACTAAATTCGTTGCAAAAATTTGATTTTTTTTTTAATACAGAATTTTAAAAATTCGTAGATCGCCCTACGAACCTCGGATTTAAAAAAAACAAGTTCCTATGGGACCATGACGATCTCATGATCACGATAACGGCCTCGAATGTGATTTTTGACAGAGATTTGGTGAATATCAAATTTCTAAATATAAAACAAAATTATACTTTTAAAGTTAAACATTTTTTCAAACTTATTGACCTATCTATTTTTTAAATATAAAAATTAATATATTAAGTAAAATTCATGTTTGCGACCGCTAGTGCGATCGGGACGTCGATACGGACCCATAGGAACTCGTTTCGTCTCGATCCGACATATGTAGGACCTATTACGATATTTAATAAGTCTTTTTTATTTTTTATAAAAATTCATAATCTGCAACGAATATTTTTCGTTGCAAATCTGCAATGAAGCTTTTTGTTGCAGATTTCGTTGCAAATCTGCAATGAAAACTAAATTCGTTGCAAATCTGCAACGAAAATTAAATTCGTTGCAAAAATTTGATTTTTTTTTAAATACAGAATTTTAAAAATTCGTAGATCGCCCTACGAACCTCGGATTTTAAAAAAACAAGTTCCTATGGGACCGTGACGATCTCATGATCACGATGACGGCCTCGAATACGATTTTTGACAGAGATTTGGTGAATATCAAATTTCCTATTATGAAACAAAATTATACTTTTAAAGTTAAACATTTTTTCATACTTATTGACCTATCTATTTTTTAAATATGAAAATTAATTTATTAAGTAAAATTCATGTTTGCGACCGCTAGTGCGATCGGGACGTCGATACGGACCCATAGGAACTCGTTTCGTCTCGATCCGACATCCGTAGGACCTATTACTTTATTTAATAAGTATTTTTTATTTTTTAAAAAAATTCATAATCTGCAACGAATATTTTTCGTTGCAAATCTGCAATGAAACTTTTTGTTGCAGATTTCGTTGCAAATCTGCAACGAAAACTAAATTCGTTGCAAATCTGCAACGAAAACTAAATTCGTTGCAAAAATTTGATTTTTTTTAAATACAGAATTTTAAAAATTCATAGATCGCCCTACAAACCTCGGATTTTAAAAAAAACAAGTTCCTATGGGACCGTGACGATCTCATGATCAAGATGACGGCCTCGAATGTGATTTTTGAGAGAGATTTGGTGAATATCAAATTTCCTATTATGAAACAAAATTATAATTTTAAAGTTAAACATTTTTTCAAACTTATTGACCTATCTATTTTTTAAATATGAAAATTAATTTATTAAGTAAAATTCATGTTTGCGACCGCTAGTGCGATCGGGACGTCGATACGGACCCATAGGAACTCGTTTCGTCTCGATCCGACATCTGTAGGACCTATTACGATATTTAATAAGTCTTTTTTATTTTTTAAAAAAATTCATAATCTGCAACGAATATTTTTCGTTCCAAATCTGCAATGAAACTTTTTGTTGCAGATTTCGTTGCAAATCTGCAACGAAAACTAAATTCGTTGCAAATCTACAACGAAAAATAAATTCGTTGCAAAAATTTGATTTTTTTTTAAATACAGAATTTTAAAAATTCGTAGATCGCCCTACGAACCTCGGATTTTAAAAAAACAAGTTCCTATGGGACCGTGACGATCTCATGATCACGATGACGACCTCGAATGCGATTTTTGACAGAGATTTGGCGAATATCAAATTTTCTATTATGAAACAAAATTATACTTTTAAAGTTAAACATGTTTTCAAACTTATTGACCTATCTATTTTTTAAATATGAAAATTAATTTATTAAGTAAAATTCATGTTTGCGACCGCTAGTGCGATCGGGACGTCGATACGGACCCATAGGAACTCGTTTCGTCTCGATCCGACATCTGTAGGACCTATTACGATATTTAATAAGTCTTTTATTTTTTAAAAAAAATTCATAATCTGCAACGAATATTTTTCGTTGCAAATCTGCAATGAAACTTTTTGTTGCAGATTTCGTTGTAAATCTGCAACGAAAACTAAATTCGTTGCAAAAATTTGATTTTTTTTTAAATACAGAATTTTAAAAATTCGTAGATCGCCCTACGAACCTCGGATTTTAAAAAAACAAGTTCCTATGGGACCGTGACGATCTCATGATCACGATAACGGCCTCGAATGCGATTTTTGACAGAGATTTGGTGTATATCAAATTTCTAAATATGAAACAAAATTATACTTTTAAAGTTAAACATTTTTTCAAACTTATTAACCTATCTATTTTTTAAATATGAAAATTAATTTATTAAGTAAAATTCATGTTTGCGACCGCTAGTGCGATCGGGACGTCGATGCGGACCCATAGGAACTCGTTTCGTCTCGATCCGACATCTGTAGGACCTACTACGATATTTAATAAGTCTTTTTTTTTAAAAAAAAATTCATAATCTGCAACGAATATTTTTCGTTGCAAATCTGCAATGAATCTTTTTGTTGCAGATTTCGTTGCAAATCTGCAACGAAAACTAAATTCGTTGCAAAATTTTGATTTTTTTTAAATACAGAATTTTAAAAATTCGTAGATCGCCCTACGAACCTCGGATTTTAAAAAAATAAGTTCTATGGGACCGTGACGATCTCATGATCACGATGACGGCCTCGAATGTGATTTTTGACAGAGATTTGGTGAATATCAAATTTCCTAATATTAAACAAAATTTTACTTCTAAACTTAAACATTTTTTCTAACTTATTAGCTTATCTAAATTTTTAAAATATTAAAATTAATTTATTCAGTAAAATTCATGTTTGAGGCCGCTAGTGCGATCGAGACGTCGATGCGGACCCATAGGAACTCGTTTCGTCTCGATCGGACCTCCGTAGGACCTTCTACGATATTTAGTAAGTCTGTTTTATTTTTTTAAAAAAATCTAAATCTGCAACGAATATTATTCGTTGCAAATCTGTAACGAAATTTTTCGTTGCAGATTTCGTTGCAAATCTGCAACGAAAAATGATATTCGTTGCAAAAATCTGCAACGAAAAATGATATTCGTTGCAAAAATCTGATTTTTTTAAAAAAAATTATAGGATCTTAAAAATTTGTAGATTGCAAATGTCCAACGACAAATATTTGTTGCAAAATTCGTTGCATTTTTGCGACGATAATATGTTCGTTGCAAATCTGCAACGAATATAATATTCGTTGCGAAATTTGTTGCCAAATTGCAACAAATTTGGCGACGAAATGTTTTTGATGCTAAATTGAGACAAAGAATTTTTGTTGCTAATTTGGGACGAATATTTGTTTCGTTGCAAATTTTATCGCAAATTTGCAACAAAAAATTTTCGTTGCAAAATTTCGTCCCTAAAAAACTATTTTTTTGCATATATTCTTATTTTTGATTTCAACTCTCAGAAATACTATCTGAGAGTTTTGGAGATGATGGATTTTGTTAAAATGTTCTTAGGAATACTATCAAAATGCATCATGTCCCTTTTAGTGGATCTCGTTAGAAAATTTAGATTAATATAGTTTTTTTAGAGAAGATGGATCTAATTAGATCAAATGATGAATTGCTCGAGGATGCAATAGGTAATATAGTTATCTAAATTTATAATTTTGTATGACTGATATAAATTATATTTATTTTAAAGTCTTATATTTTTTTTATAAAATAAATCATATTAGTAAGTGAATTTCTTATTTTCTTTTGCTAAGGGAATTATTGTTTTGCTTAAATGTAGTGTTGATGGTTGTATGTGATATATATTATAATTGTGTGAGTTTTGATTTAATAATTTTATATATGTGGTATTATAATTGTATGTGGTATTTGTGTCACGCCCCGAGGAGCCGCTTGTCCAATACCGACCGGACAGCTACTCCCTCGTCCCGGCGGACAATTCAAAAACCAGACCACCGCGACTACCTCAGTCGGCTTGTACCGCAGCCTATAAGGCTGGAACAAGCGACCGTATAATGAGCAAAACGGAAACGACGATAAAGCTGCGTACCGGTACGACTTACGACAAACGCAAAGCACAAGGCCTGCATTGCTCACAAAAGTACAACTATACCGTCGTATAAAATGACAAAATCAAACACGAATATAGCAGCGGAAAAGTAAAGTAAAAGAAACAGAAAACGGGTACCAGCATATACCACCAACAAAGTAAAAGAGACATCCCGGAATCATCTCGAAGAAATGCGCGAACTGGGACAGGCTGCCGGGCACTCTAGACAATCATCCTGAAATAAAAACAGGGAGCTAACGGGGTGAGTCCTAAGAACTCAGCGAATACAGTCTGATATGCACAGGAAGAAAATAATAGCAGTAAGTCACCGTCTATCTATCTATCACAATACTGAAGATAACTGCAGTAAAAAGAAATGCAGAACTGAACCATAAGCAATAAAGGAACTACATACCTACCTGCGTCGATCCAAACCCGGTAGTATGCATGTCAACCAAGTGCAACAATCAAGTGCAACAATCACAATCATATGCATCAATACACAGTATGCTCATGATGCAGCATGGGTCACCCCTGACGCCTCGGTCAATAATGCACACGCGGGACCATATGGGTAGGGCTCTGACTTGGTCTTCCCTGCACGAACAGACGGTCAATAATGCACACGCGGGACCGAATGGGTAGGGTCGGAGACCATGAACGTACCCCGCCATCGGGTGGAGTAACGTCCTAAACGCCCCTCACTATCATCGGATAGGTAGGGGACCTGCTGCAGCGCCGGGTACCGCCAACGGGGCTGCACGACAGGTCATGTGGCAGGTCTGATAACCCATCTCAACCACTAGGGGAGTCAAAGGTCGCCTACATATGCCCCTACACGAGTAGCAAGTACGACGGCCCATCTCAACCTCCAGGGAGTCAAAGGTCGTCCCCTATGCTACGTGCAACAATGATGCATGTCACTATCCCATGCATCATCCACTATCTATCCCTGCTGTCGTCTACATGATATGCAGTAGTCTAGATAGCCGGTATGCACCAATACCTAAATCCTAGCGTAAGGTATAAGGTAAACTGTGCATCATCAATCCATACAGAAATAGTAAGCAGTAAAGCTAACAGGTACAGCTACCGAAGCAAGAATACAGAGATAAAGATATCAGATATCTCTACTACTAACTATATCTAGCTATGCATAAACAGAGGTACCCGCCTCGATACAGAAGTCCGTGCGCGTCGGAAACTCCCTTCCAAAAATAGTATCTGCAACAAGTAGAATCCAATCAACGTCATGCATCCAAACAAATAACAAATATCACTTAGCTAATTGTATAATTTACAAAATGACCTAACCCAACCAACCAAGGTTGGGTTCAGATTAAGTCTAACCCAAACCAAACCAACCATACCAACACAGATCCAAGCACTCACTCGGCTGACCTGTTTCCTAGGATGTAAACCCATCCTATGCATCATACAAACTGCAACCAATCCATGGCAGATCAGGACACACAACCAATCGACCAAGATACAAGCATCTCCAATTACTGAGGATCAGAACCCTAATCCATAGCTCAGAACTTGATCAAGATGGCTCAGCCAAATAACATTCAAGCATCATCTACTCCAAACCATCGACAAACCTCACAACAACACAAAAATTACAACAACCCCTAATTCGACAGATCGACTCCACAACTAAAATCTGAGCTATCTATGTAATCAATCCAAATCCATTACTTCACTGATCACAGAAACCAATTCCGAGCAACAACCTAGACTCGATCACAGCTCACGATCAGCCGAACTCGCACAGATCAGAATCTTAGCATGCACAACTAGAAATCTTAAACCTAATTGCATCCACCAGATTCACAGCAACAAAGAAGAGAATTCGAATCAATCACTAACAGGGGTAGGGTTTACCTCAGTTGGTATGCGCGTACTCCTCTGCTCCGGCGACGCAGATCAACGCAAATCAAACCCAACAAAGGAGAAACAACCACAAGATCGGAATTAGGCTCAGTCAAATTGCTGCGATCTGAAAGGAAGGCCCGACAGTCTTGCTTGCTCGCGATGGCCACCGTGAGAGAAGGGATCGCCCCAAAGAAAAGGATCGCCCGGTCTCAGGAAGGACAAAGACGAAGATCGGAGCACCAACCGTGCCCTAGATCCACACAACACGAAGGTTCACCCAAATCAAGATCCCGACCACGATCGGAAAGCATTCGAAATCGCAAAACCGCTACACTCACCTTCGATTCGCCGGAAGAAGAAGCCGATCTCAGCCTGTTGTGCTCGCAGGGACACGGAGACGAAGAACTCCGTCAAACACCCGGCGATCTCAGCGGAGAAGATGAAGACACGAGAGAGAGAGAGAAAGAACTCGGGCGGCGAGGGTTTCTGCGGACTGCCAAGGGGAAGAAAAAGAATTTATATATACAAGGAAATCTTGCATTTTACCCCTCCCTTTTCGATCTTTCTCACAGACCCCCCTTAAGTTTCGAAATCTTACATTTTAGTCCCTCAAAATTTTCTGTATTTTTACAATTTGTAAGTGGTATTATAATTGTATAATGCTAATAATTGTACATGATTAAACTCATGCTCTAATAGAACTGCTCCTAAATTTCTAGCATCAATGACAGTTCGAAATCACTCATGTATCCATGACATATAGGAGCAGTTTAAAATTATATATTCTTACACTTAAAGGGTTTCAGAGCGATTTGGAATTCAAGTTCGAAATCACTCATGTATTATCAATGCTATAGGAGTGGTTTAGGTATATCAGTGAGTTTTGAGCAAAACTCACTGGTGGACCTACCATATTTGGAATTCTGAAAACCCTATATCAGTAGACAGGGTTGAGCTAGGAGATGAGATTTTGGATGTCGAAACCTCTAATCTTGCGGTATCACCAATGCTATAGGAGTGATTTAGGTATATCAGTGAGTTTTGAGCAAAACTCACTGATGGACCTACCATATTTGGAATTCTGAAAACTCTATATCAGTAGACAGGGTTGAGCTAGGAGATGAGACTTTGGGTGTCGAAACCTCTAATCTTGCTGTATCACCAATGCTATAGGAGTGGTTTAGGTATATCAGTGAGTTTTGAGCAAAACTCACTGATGGACCTACCATATTTGGAATTCTAAAAACCCTATATCAGTAAACAGGGTTAGCTAGGAGATGAGATTTTGGGTGCCGAAACCTCTAATCTTGCTGTATCACCAATGCTATAGGAATGGTTTAGGTATATCAGTGAGTTTTGCTCAAAACTCACTGATATACCTAAACCATTCCTATAGCATTGGTGATACAACAAGATTAGAGGTTTCGGCACCCAAAATCTCATCTCCTAGCTCAACCCTGTCTACTGGTATAGGGTTTTCAGAATTCCAAATATGGTAGGTCCATCAGTGAGTTTTGCTCAAAACTCACTGATATACCTAAACCACTCCTATAACATTTTATTATTATGTAATTATATATTATATTTTTTTATAAAAATTATAAATAATATGTAATTATATATTATACCTTTTTATAAAAAAGTTTTGCCCTCCTTAGGCCGATGACTTCAGGCCCTCCTTAGGCCTGAAGTCGGATGACTTCAGGCCAAAGGGCATTGAAAATTTTTTAATATTTAAAATATTTTTTATGTTTAACTATTATTTATTAAATTAATTATTTATAGGATATGAAGTTATTTGACTTCAGATCCTCCTGGGATGACTTTAGGCCCTGCGTTTGAATCTGAAATTAAGTGTTTTGATAGATTTTTTTATATATTAATATATTTTTAAAATAGAAAAAAAAAATTAGTTCACGTCGGGCCTGAATCAAAAGATTTCAGACCCAACGTGGGCCTAAAATAAAAAATATTTCTGGCCCAGCATGGGCTTGAAATCTATTGATTTCAGGCTGACGCTCAGTTTTTTTCAAAAAATTTTTTATACATTAATATATTTATTAAATATTATTTAATATATTAATTTCTATTAATCAAATATAAAAATCATTTATTTTTATTTTTAAATCCAACAGTTTATTTCAAAAAACTTTTTATATATTAATATATTTATTAAATATTATTTAATATATTAATTTCTATTAATCAAAAATAAAAATCATTTATTTATATTTTTAAATAACGTTGGATGAGAAATTTTTTAAGTGAAATATTTTTTCAATTTTTACCTTACGTTTTTTAATTTAGCGCCGATTCATAATATATTATTTTAAATTAAAAGTCAGTAATTAAGGCACGTTGCATGTGCTGACGTCTCAGAATTTATTACTGAGAGAGAAAGAGAAAGACAATAGATAACAGGAGGGGTATAATAGGAAGTTCACTATAATGAGTGCGCTTTTTGGTGAAAATAAAACCATAGTATGTCTTTTGGTAAATACCTATTTTTGGGTACGTCTTTTGATAAATTGTAGTATTAATTATGAGTAAACCTATTTTGAATTAAGTATATTCTGTCTTCTATAATAATCCTATTTTAAATTAATTACAAGTATTGGCAAATAAAATTGGATACGTAATAATGAAGAAATTTAAATTAAAAATAGCTAGAGCACACAGACTCGACATCGTCGGAGACCATCCGCAAGTCTAGAGAATAAATCATGATGACGCGGTAGTTTTGGACGAGAGATTTTATGTTTTTTTTTAAAAAAAATAATTAATGAGTTTTTCCAATCTCAGTCGATCGGCTTGACCTCATAAAAATTTTCCATTGACCGTTAGGATAAATCGAGAAGCGCTCACGATGGACAATCCAGAAGTTCAACGTCCCAGAATTCGTGCCCCATTTGAAGGAAAAGTTTTTACAAATACACCGTAGCTGAGGATCAAATCATGAATACCCGAGAAAATATTAATCGCTCGACCGCTACACCATATCCGGATGGTGAGATTTTGTGTTTTTAAGGAATTGTTTCGGGAGATTTGAAGTTTAGTTTTATATGATAATTTATACCAGAATGATAATTAATATTAATATTTAATAAATTTTGCCTTCCTGTAACAAAAATCAACTTTATCTTTATATAACATATTATATTTTAAAACTCGATCACTTAAAACAATCTTGAATCATTTTTTCATATTATTATTCACTAAAAAATCTTATAATTATGATTGAATTTGATTTTAAAACGAGAAGAATTGTTCTATTCCATAAATAATTTTCTCAATTGTTTTGTTAAAAAGAATAAATTTTAATTTAATTTTGATTCTAGCACTTTTAATTAAATTTTTTAATTAAATAAAATTAAGGTAATATTTCAAATTTGGTACATATTTTCGATTAACATTAAAAATATTTTTACATTTTAATAATTTTTTTACTATAGATTATCTAGTGTTGTTAAATGGATTGGCCCGGCTCAAGGCACAGGCCACTAAGGCCTGTGCCTAGGGCCCCAACTAATATAGGGCCTATTATTATTATATATATAATATTAAAATTTAATTATTTTTTTTATCTGCATGCAGGCAATGTCTGCATGCGTGATTGCCGTGCAGTGGCTGCATGCGTGATTGCTTCACCAAAAAATCACGCTTTTGCCACTCAACGTGTGATTGCTTGGAAATTGGAAAATTCATTGAATCATTGCCAAACGCACCAATAATTAATTTGGTATTCATTGAATCATGCAGTCATGTTTGGAAAACTCATTCCAATTTCCAAAATTCAACGCACCAATAATTAATTTCATATTAATTATAATTATTTTATTATCATAAAAATTTTATTTAGGACTATAATAGATTAAGGCTGATCATGTTTTTTCATTCTATTTTATATGTCATTAGCTCAGTTTTCTCAAGAGCCAACAAGCATTAGTTTTCTTTCCTCATCAGTGATTTTTTAAAAAGGCATCCTTCTTCTCAAGGCCCAAACCTCCCTCGCTTGGTATTCGGTAATAATTTTTTACTCTTTTTTTTCTTCCAATCTTGAATCTTCTTCGAAATTATTTTTATTATTCTGCATAATGAATAATGAATACAGAAATTCCTTATTCTGCATAATAAAATTATTTTTATTCTGCATAATAAAATTTCTTATTCTGCATAATGAATAATGAATACGAAATTTCTTATTCTGCATAATGAAATTGTTTTTAGTATTCTGCATAATGAATAATTGTTTTTATTATTTTGCATAATGAATAATTATTTTTAAAAAAAATTTAAACCCATCATTGTCGGTCCCAAGTCCGAATGAAAAAGGGTGAGGAAAAATTTTTATTTTTTAAAAAATAATTTAGCCTAGGGCCTCATGAAAGTTTGAGACGGCCCTGTGGATTGGGCAGCTTGGCATGTCGGGCCTATCTTTATCTGTGTGGCTAGGTCGAGCTTGCATGGTGAGCTAACATTGTAGATCATAACCTGACTATGATGCATGATAAGCACACCTTTGACCTCTATTGTAGATCATGGTTGCTTTAATATGTGAGTTAATTTTCAACTGATAAAATATCTGATATGGTGTCTGATCATTTTCAAGTAAAATATTGATGTATTAGGATAAAACATTTTTTGATTTATCTAGTTATATCTCGATGAAAACAATGATATTATATTATATAGGAGGAGCATTATTAATTTTTACTCTTATAAGTGTTGATCTAAAGCATGAAATCGTGAACGAATCTATGAAATTATAAAACGGTAAATACTTACAGTGATTCTTCGCTCGTCCTTTGTTGGTCTTCACGCTTGTCGTCGGAAGAACGATCACGGAATCGGAAAGCTCTTCCCATCTCGGTATCACGAACCAAATCCCTCGAACTCTTTGAATGTTCACTTCTCGAATTCCTCTTCCTTTCCTTCTCTCTTGGATGCACCCCCTCCCCTTTTATAGTAGAAGGGCTAGGCAAGGGGAGGGGAGAGAAGTGGGGAAAGTGGGCACCCCACGTCACCCCACTTCTCCAACTTCTTACCTCTCCTACTCATCCAAGTCAAGTCACAGAGACTAAAAAAGAATCAGATCACAAAGACCATATCATAACTAGGTTACAAAAACCAGATAGTCACAAAGACCATATAGTCACATAGACTAAGAGAACATCCAATTCATACTTTAGGGAAAATGATTCGTACGACAGCAAGCATACTGAGCAATCATTGCTAAGAAAGTTGTGACACTTAACTTAGCTGCTCTCTGAGCGATCAATACCAAGAAAGTTGTTACACTTAACTTAGTCGCTCTATCACATGAATAAGAGACATCAATCACTTCCTTTTACCCCAGACTAAATCATTTACATCAATATACACATCTCTAATCCCTCGTAATGACCATTAAGTCAAGAGCATGTTCAGTATTTCCATTCAATACAATTATTCACAATCACATTTTAAGTACTCAACAAAAAATGTAATTGGTCGACCAGTGAATAAGTGTCAATGATGTAAATCTCTCTTAGTCTTCCTATTTAACTTGAATCTATTCATTTTAATCAGTTGCTTTCCTAGTTATGCTCCATAGACCGAATCATCCATAGCCAATAGGATACATGCTAAGGTAGCAGACACTGATTAAAATTTCAAGCAGACAGCTAAATAGTCATATAGGGTAAATCTGAGATTAACTTATAATCTCAAGGGTCTCACATAGTAGAGAAGCAGGGATCCATTCTCCTACTACCCTTATTGTCGCTATAGCACATGTGGTATGAATCACATGCTACGATCTTTTTCTCTTTTAACAAAAAAGAGTGCATGTTTTCTCAAAATTAACATCGTACAGATTTGATCTAGACATACCTAATGTCTAATCCTGAATTCAACTTATGAATTCCTATCTGGCTTTAAGCAGATTCAGTAAATGGTGGGTTCATTTACTCCGATCATTACATAAATGATCTCATCTTGATACAAAATCAAGGTGACCCCAACTTATAAGTATGTCTCTATTTATAGCTACATAAGTTATCCCATAAATAATGGTCTTACCTCTATTTATACTCAACAAATAGAGATGATTGTCCATGTGAGTGGACCAATCTCAACCTGCCAACATGCTTATCGAGACTTTTATCCAAAATGTAATACCAATATACACTGAATAAATCATGACAATTTCATATATCTGATTGTTTTACAATGTGTTACATTTTACGAAGTCCCAAAGACTTCACAAAACCAAGAAATGACTTTTTAGTCAATGGCTTAGTAAACGGATCTGCAAGCATAGCACGTGTAGGAATATACTCAAGGACTACCTTTCTTTTGTCCACAATATCCCTTACATAATTATATTTAATTTCTATGTGCTTGCCTTTACTGTGATATTTGGGATCCTTGGAAAAAGCTATTGCAGCTTGATTGTCACAATACAATGTAACGGGACTCCCACTATCCTCAGCAATCTTCAAATGCTTCAGGAACCTTCTTAACCAGACAACTTCTTGTACAGCCATTGCACAAGCCACATATTCGGCTTCCATTGTCGATAGTGCTACACAAGCCTGTTTCTTGCTATTCCATGAGATGGCGCCACCATTCAGCAAGAAAGCATAACCCGATGTGGATTTTCTATCATCAGGGTCTCTTGCCCAATCTGCATCTGTATAGCCCTTCAGACTCAACTTTGATCCTTGGAAGCAGAGACAATAATCTGCCGTCCCTTTGAGATATCTGAATATTCTCTTCACCGCCTTCCAGTGTCTCAATCCTGGGTTTGACTGGAAACGACTAACCAAGCCAACAGCATAGCTGATATCAAGACGTGTACACAACATAGTGTACATTAAGCTACCAATGGCACTGACATACGGCTATTTCATTAGGAGTATTGGTATACATACTTTTGCTCAAAACAGTACCTCTCGCTACAGGAGTTTGTTCAATGTTGTAGTTTGACATATTGAAGTGTTGTAACATCTTAGTGATATAAACTTCTTGAGACAAACTCATAAGTCTTTTTGATCGATCTCTAATGATCTTTACACCTAAGATGTACTCGGCTTCTCCCATATCTATTATATCAAATTGTGATGAAAGCCACGATTTGATTTCTATCACAAACTGTATGTCATTTCCAGCTATTAGTATATCATCAACATATAACGATAATATGACAATCTTTCCTTTATCCACCTTGAGGTATACACAATGATCCTCATTGATCATTTCGAAATCATAAGATAAAATGACTTCATTGAATCTTATGTTCCATTGTCTCGACGCTTGCTTTAGCCCATATATAGACTTTTTAAGTCTACATACTTTTTCCACTTGGCCATCAGCAATATAACCTTCTGGCTGTGCTATATAGATTTTTTCGTCAAGATTACCATTAAGGAAAGCCGTTTTTACATCCATCTGATGTAATTCCAAATCATAATGTGCTACTATAGCTAAAATGACACGTATTGACACAAATTTCACAACAGGGGAAAATGTCTCTTCAAAATCAATACCCTCCATTTGGGTATATCCTTTTGCAACCAGACGAGCTTTGTATCTATTAATCGATCCATCTGCCTTCCTCTTGATTTTGAGAATCCATTTATTCCCAATAGCCCTTCGGCCCGGAGGAAGATCAACTAAATCCCAAACCTAATTCTTTCTCATAGACTCCATTTCTTCATCCATTGTAATTCTCCATTTTTCTCTAACTGAGCATCTCAATGTTTCCTCAACCGTTCGAGGTTCCTCATCGTCAATAGGGAGAATCATTAATGCCTCATTCTCAATGTCAAACATTCTTTTAGGAATAATCTTGCGATTACTCCTTCGCAGGTCTGACTGTTGAGAAACTGAAACTGATTCATTCATTGGCAAATCACTCCCACTGGGTAGACTAGATTCAGGTTTCTCCTGTGATTCCTGATTTGTTGATAAAGGAACAATATCCTCCTCCTCTATAGCAAATAGAGGAATCGATTTATCAACTTCACCTCTTGTTGGGAACTCCGTTTCGAGAAAAATCGTATCTCTTGACTCTATTTCAGAGATGGTTCCATCTTGCTGCTCACCAATAAAAACATAACCCTTAGAAGTATCAGAATATCTTACAAAGATACACTTTGTACCCCTTGGTCATAGTTTTCCATATTTGTGAGTCTTATCATGAACGTAGGCAGCTGACCCCCAAGGTCTCAGATTACTCAAATCTGGTTTTCTGCCTATCCAACGTTCATATGGTGTAGATGGAATAGACTTAGAAGGCACTCGGTTAAGTATATAGGTAGCAGCTAATAATGCATCTCCCCAATAGGAAATATGTAAATTAGCTTGAGTCATCATAGACCTAACCATATCTAGAAGAGTTCTATTTCTTCTTTCAGCAACCCCATTTTGTTGTGGAGTTCCAGGGATCGTTAGCTGTCTAATAATCCCTTTCTCGTAACATATTGTCTTAAACTGATCAGACAAATATTCACCTCCACGGTCAGTGCGTAAGGTTTTAACCTTACGATCCAATTGATTTTCAACTTCGTTTAAATAACGTTTGAAGCAATCTAATACTTCATATTTATGAGAAATCAAATACACATGACCGAAACGTGTGAAGTCATCAATAAATGTAACGAAATAGGAACCTCCATGTCTAGCCTTCACATTCATTGGATCACATACATCCGAATGAATTAATTGCAATGGTGAATCAGCTCTAATAGCCTTACCAAATGGTTTCCTTGTTGCTTTTCCAGCAAGACAATGCTCACATATGGACAGGTTAATCTTAGCATGAGTGCCCAATAGACCCTCCTTAGCTAATCTATTCATCCGTTCTTGTCCGATATGTCCTAGTCTAGCATGCCAAACTTCCTCATTAATATTAGCATCACTAGTAAGAGCAATGTTTGAAAAACAACTATTAATTCCATAATTAATATCTTGTTCTACATCAAGAACCATGAAATCATTCATTACATAACCACATCCAATTAACACGGAGTTAATACGAAGTTCCACGCAACGACTGAAAAAATTTATACAATAGTTTAAATCAAGAAGACTAGTTACAGAAACTAGATTCTGTCGAATCTCAGGAGCATATAGGACATCATCTAGAAACAAGGTACGCCCACCACGAAGGTTGAGTTTACACGTGTCAATTCCTTTGACTTCAATTCTTGCATTATTTCCCACATATATCCACTTATTGCCAGCTGGTACTTGACAGTACTCCACGTATATAGCTCGATCACGAGCTACATGGTTCGTTTCTCCTGAATCTATAATCCACAAAGGATAAGAATCAGCCAACAACACTGAACTAGCAAGATAATGCTCGTGAATAGAAAATAAATATGGATCTACCTTTTTCGACTCAGTACATTCCCGAGCAAAGTGGCCTTAGTGGCCTTTCTTGCCACAGTTATAGTAAGTCAACTTGCTCTTAGGTTTCTGTCCATACTTCTTTCCTTTAACATTCTTCTTGATTGAGTCCTACCCAGCATCAGCAGCTTCTTTTCCTTTTCCCTTTCCTTTTCCTTTCTTGAACCACATTTTCATTTTCTTAGATTTAGAACCTTTAGCTACCAAAGCCTGTCCAGAAATCCTTGCGGATTCAATTCTCTCCGTCTCCAGTTCAACATGGCTTGAGACATCAATGAAAGTCTTAATACTTTCACTATGTGTGAGGTTCTGTTTCATCGATTCCCAAGAATCAGGAAGGGAACGAATAACTGCTTGAACCTGTTGTTCCTCAGTTAACTCATGACCAGCAGTTTTCAGCTCTCGAATTATATTCCCCATTTCCCTCAGATGTTGGGTCATGGAGACATTCGGGCGTTTCTTATAGCTGTCAAACTTGATTGTCAGCTGACGAAGCTTGCTTAAACTAACTCCACTGTATTTATCTCTCAGGGCAACCCAGACAGCATGAGCCGATGGTAATGGCTCATACTCATATACCAGGTCATCTACCATTGAACTAATTAAAATACCCTTGGCAGTGGAGTCCTCTTTCTTCCATGCCTTGTAGGCATCATGATCACGTCTATGCTGAGCTGTAGAACCATCTGCAGGTTCTACCATAAATTGATTAACAACTTCTAGAACTTCTTGTTCCTCAAGTACATACTGTATCTTAAGGTGTCATATTTTGTAGTTGTCCCCATTTAATTTTTCTCCTTTATTGAGTTCAGCTATTATATTCTTCGTTGTCATGATCTAACATAAATAAACGTATTATTTAGTCATTCAGTGTAACTCATATGCATGTAACTAATAACTAACTCATTGTAAATTAGAGTTGGTTTACAAAATCAAGTGGTAACTACATTCCCACTCATCCTCCGTATATCCAATCTAATAAACATTGATTAGTTATTTTACATACATCCCATCATATGAACTAATCATAAATGAACTTATCATTTAAATGAAATGAACTAATCATTAACAAGTTTGTTAACACATAACATAACTTTGCATAAAATAAAACTGTTCGTACATAACGACAGTACCACTATATGACTCTTAAAAAACTAAATGAACAGAAACTGTTTGTACATAACAATAGTAACAAAGACAAGACACTAATAAAATAGATAAGCCAACACCACTCCCACTAGGACAAACACTAGCGTAGTGGTAAACTTCATCCCTTTCATCCCAGACTTGATCTGAAGTAAGCCAACTTCAGGATCTTCCACAGATTCTATAGGATCTTCTTCTGGATCCTCCTCAATTTCTTCAATTGGATCCAACTCGAATTCCTCAGGATCCTCCTTGAATTCTACTGGATCCTCTTCGAATTCTACAAGATCCTCTTCCAAATCAATCTCGGAATCTTCTAGATCTTCTTCTGAAAAATTTTGGCGAAACAGTTCTCTACACAACTCGGTATATGAGATACGACATTCATAGCGTCCTCATATATGGTGTACCACTTCCCTAGCAACCCTTGGCAATGAACGAATCAATGCCCCGATTCTGTAGTCATCCAAGATTGGGAAGTCTTCCTGCTCGAGTTTCCAAAATAGTCGATCCAGCTTACCCATATTTCCTTGGATTCCCAGAATCGGACTATAGTTAACCTCCTCAATTTGCTCCAATAGCTCATTGCGTCGCTCATCACGACGGGTCATCGTGGTAATAAACCTCGGCATCTGGAATTGAAATTCACAATGTTAGTACAAAACCGACAAACCAGTAACAAAACTGGTTCAATTCAATTCACATATATGCATAAACCCACAGAGTCATAAACAAATAAGAAAAACAAATTTTCTTAATTTGAGGAGCTTTATTGACTAACACATTGGACTGATCGATTAGGAAATCGAATCCTTAGTCTGGGTCCATTACCCTCGTTAGAACTAATCTAATCAGACAAGGAAGACTTATCTTAGTTGTTAGTTCATTTAGGCTGTGTTTGGTAGGGTGTAATCCACCCTGTAATGTAATCAAGATTACATGACAGGGTGGATTCCTTTATTTGGAATAACTTTAAATTCGTAATGTAATGTAATCTCGATTACAAAAGAGGTTGATGATTTGTAATCTGGATTACAAAACAAAACCGATGTAATCCGATTACATTACAACTTGTGAAGTTGTCAGTCGGGCAGCGTTGGTCGACGGCCGGCCGTCGCCAGCCGCCCGCCGCCCGCTGCCCGCTGCCCGCCGTCGCTGGCCGCCGCCGGCCGCCGACCGTCGGTCGTCGCCGGTCGCCGGTCGTCGGTCGTCGGTCGTCGATCGTCGTCAACCATAGTCGTCGGTTGTCGTTGTTGGTCGTCGGCAGCCAATCTTTGATTACATTACATGATGATTACCCCTTCACCAAACACAGCGTATGATTATCAAAGATTGCATACAACTCGTTACTAAACATAGTAATGTAATCTTGATTACATTACATTACATTACAATCTTGATTACATTACAGACTCGATTACATTACCCCGTACCAAACGCAGCCTTAATTCAAAGCCAAATCTATTGATCGAACCAAACAAATCGGCTCTGGTTTGTATCAGACTGATCTTGTTAAACCAACTAAGAATTTAAACCGGATTAGGTCTGATTGGACCAATTAGGTTTAGTCAAACCAACTAATAGTTTGAACTCGATTGGGTCTAGTCGGATCAACTTGGTCTGGTTCATATGAACCAACCTAATCGGATTAATTAATTCTGATCTATCTGAATAAATCCAACCCATTTAAATAAGGCCCAAATCCAATTTTATTCATCTATATTGCAATAATTAAAAGCATAAAGTCTAACTAATTAAAGCAATAGTGAATAATTCATTTACGGATTAACCATAACAAAAGACTTATTTCATAATCTTGGTACGACATCATGATAACAAATTTGATAACACATTTTTTTTTATAAACAGAAAAAATGTTATCCGTGTCACTACCCACGCCACCCCGTTGGTGACCGCATTCATCAGCATGACCATGCCCACTGCAATGCGGACGTCGACCAAGGGAGGGGACCAACACAAGAGTCCGTCCCTGCGACAGTCAATACCGCCGTAATTTTTTTTCACCACGACGAACACGATTAATCGCTAGCGTGCAACACGACCGAATGGGATCGTCGGTTCGCAATACTAACGATTAGTTTACTGACTCGAAAGAAATCCGCCGACACAAAATCGCGATTTCCGGTGATGTAATTTCATGCTACTTAGAACTTTACGGCTCTGATACCATTGTTGATCTAAAGCATGAAATCGTGAACGAATCTACGAAATTATAAAATGGTAAACACTTACAGTGATTCTTCGCTCGTCCTTCGTTGGTCTTCATGCTTGTCGTTGGAAGAACGATCATGGAATCGGAAAGCTCTTCCCCTCTCGGTATCACGAACCAAATCCCTCGAATTCTTTGGATGTTCACTTCTCGAATTCCTCTTCCTTTTCTTCTCTCTTGGATGCACCCCTCCCCTTTTACAGTAGAAGGGCTAGAGAAGGGGAGGGGAGAGAAGTGGAGAAGTGAGGAAAGTGGGCACCCCACGTCACCCCACTTCTCCAACTTCTTACAATAAGCACACCTTTGAGAAAAAACCCCTAGATTTATTCTCACAGGTTGACGTAGTTCATACCTGCATGAGTATTTGTTCAAATAGATTTTGGGATCAATTTTTAATAGATACAAAATATTTTATTGAATGTTTGACCTCTCTCATATAAAGAGTAAAATGTCCTATGTAATTTATTATATATACATTTTATTGTAGAGCCGACCATACTCAACTATTTAGATGAGTAATATCACTTTATATTTTTTTTTCTCCCATGATAAGAACACTTTGGGATTCTTATGCACTTTAGATTTGAAATTTAGGGAGAATAAGAAAAAATGTCTCTCGTATTCGAACCAATAAGACCACTTGATCATTATGTGAATTGTGATTAATGAAAAACTCTTATTGAATTGAATAAATTACTAGTCGGAAAGTAACAATTGAGTAGCTATATATCTTTGATAAAAAACTGAGTAAAGTATAATTAGTAGGAAAAAAATTCTATGAAATTATTTTCTTAAAACAAAGATAGGTATCAATTCCCAATATACAAATTACCGAGGGCTCAACCATCGATTCAAAATCGAATCCATTGAAGCAATTAAATCGAAATTCAAATTTTTTCAAACTAATCTTTTCAATAAAAATTAATAAACCAACTTAATAAAATATCGATTAATTTGATCAAAAATTAATTATGTTGATTTTCAAAAATCAATATTAATTTGGTGTTGATGTTCAAAAATCGGTATTGATTTTGCAAATGAAGATTATTATGATGTTGATTTTTGAAAATTAGTATTGGTAAAGCTCTAGTTCAATTGATAATATTAATTTATTCAATTTAATTGAATTAAGAGTTTTAAAATCGAAATAAAATCAAATTATTTGAAATACATAAATTTTTGAAATAACTGAACCGAATTAAAAAATTTAATTTCGATCGATTTAATTAATTTGATTTATAAGAACTTTTACTCAGTCTTCCTCAACTTATGGCAAGCAACCCCTACTTCCCCACAATCAAGACTTAGTTTGAATCATCGAGAATAAAAATGCTCTGTTTTCCCAAGAGTCAAGGTGGAATGTGAAAACATAGGGTAATTGGGTGAAGAAAAGAGTGATCAATCAAATGCTCCTGATCCTCTTGCTTCTCCTTAAATGTTCAACATCACTTTGACCAGGAGCATTAGCTTTATCATTGTTGCCAGGAACATTAGCTATAGCTTCATCGCCGTCAGTAACATTAACTTTATCATTACCAAGGACATTAAGACTGCTAGGATCATTAGCGTTGTCGGTAAATTGATATCTATTCTTCAATTTCACTATCCTATCTAACAGAAAATGTGCCCAATAATCTAATTTTGTACTCAGCAATTATGTTCTCTCTCTAACTCCTCCAATTCTAGTATTCGATCTTTTTTAACTTTTAATATTTAATCAATTTTTTTTCTGTTTTCTCCATTGACTACAAATGTTTTTTCGTTTTTTTAACATATTACAAATATTTCTTAATATGCTCATCTTCCCAACTAATTAAAGTTTCCCGCATCCGCATATATGATGTGCAATCTACAATTTCAATTTAAAACAATATGTCAATAAAATTAAATAAGTTAAACTAAAAATAAATGATATTCTGATAGAGAAATTAAAAGCATGATTCATATTTGAAAAAATAAAATAAAAAAGAAATAAAATTCATACTTAAATATCCTTAATTGCTTACCAACTCTAGCAAACTCAAACTCTAGATTCATAATAGTAATTGGGATTAAAAAACTCACGTTTGAGAGGGATGACACAGGGGCCTTTATTCTTCATTCTCTATTGTTCTTTACAGTTTAATTCCCTAGTGATTTGTCTTGCTATCACATTGAATCAACCATTCCATTGAGATTCAAGTTTGAATTAAATTCATCCATCTCATTTTCTTCAATATTATTCACATATTTCACCTAGATGTAGCTGACTAAGCCTCACAAAATTTGTTCATTGACCATTAAGTAAATTCGGAAAGCATAGATTAGTCACAGGGACGACTCAACATCACGAATGTTTTGAGCATCATAAGAATTTGTTTGCACTATGTGAGAGTCTTCATCTGTTTACGATCACTCCATGCCCCGAAGGACATTTTTTCGTGACTAAACCGTCATCAATGGATTTATCATCATATCGATCAACAAAAAAAATCAATCGTCCAATATGAAAAAAATATATGATTAAAATAGATACAACAATTTCGGGTGGTCAAAAAATTAAGAAGCTCATAGATTAGGAATCTACGTACTCCGTTCAACTTTCTAAGATGGATGATATACTTTTGAGATGATTCTATCTAATGATGGATCGATATGTGAAGTATTTGACCCTAAATCGGTTTTTGATCAATTTAATTAATATTTTATTAGTTTGGTTTTTTAGATTTTTTAACAAAAGTTTAATTTGTTTGGTTAAATATAAAAAAATATGGTTTATTCAATTTTAATTTAAACAGTTCGATCATTTCAGTTATTAATTGATTGCTTATGCCTACCAGAACTATATAATCACCACTATTGAATTCTTTTATAGGTTTTAATATCCTTCAAGAAGACATTTTTTTATCACTTTTCTCATCCATGGAAAATAAATCAAGAGTGATATTGATATCGATAACATACCCTAATGGTCTGGTTGGGAGAAGATGAGAGAAGGATAAATAAAAGGAAGATAATTTTTATCCTTGTTTAAGAAGAAAGCAAGAGAAGGAGGCAAGAGGAGGGTAGGAGAATTTGTATCCTCTCTTATATCTCAAATGACTTATTTCCTTACACTCTAATTTAGGGTGTAAAGAAGTTACGGTAATTTACCAAAAGGCGTACCCAAATATTGGTATTTACCAAAATACGTACCATGGTTTCATTGTTACCAAATAACGTACTTATATTAGTGAACTTCCTCTTATACCCCTTCTGCCAAAGTATTGCATGTCATTTTCATTCTCTTTCTCTTTCTCTTTTTCAATAACGAATTTTGAGACATTTAAAAATATTTTTTCAGATTTTTTATTTTAAAATAATATATTATGGAATCGGATAAAAAACGTACGATAAAAATCGAAAAAATATTTCAATTAAAAAAATATCTCAATTAATAATTTAATATTTTTTAAAAATATAAATAAATTATTTTTTATATTTGATTAATATAAATTAATATATTTAATAATATTATTAAATATATTAATATATAAAAAACTTTTAAAAAAGTTGAAGTTTTTTTTTAATTTCAAACAGCGTGGGCCTGAAATATTTTATTTCAGGCCCTACGAGGGCCTGAAATAACTCAGGGCCTGAAATCTTGCGTCGAATTGAAATCATGTGTTATGATAGGTTTTTTTACGTAGGTCTAAAACTTAAAGAAACATCTCTTTATATTTTTGAAATCACAATAAAAATTATTGAGAAAGACTACCTACGAGATGAATTCTAATTAATATAAAATAAGGATTATATTAAAAATGAACATATATCGATTTTTTGAATAAAAAAGTCAAAATTATTTATTATATTAATTTAAATATTATATATTATATTAATATATTTAATTTTTATAAGTTTTGATAGGAGGGCCTGAAGTCATCTGACGTCAGGCCCTCCTTGGGTCTGAAGCATCTGCGTAAATAATTAATTTAATCAAAATAATTAATTATAAAAAAAACTTCTAATGATTATTTTTGATGTCCAAATTTCTAAATGATTATAAATTATGTTGCAATAGGAGTTTTCTAGGTCTATCAGTGGGTTTCGCTCAAAACCCACTGATATTTTTTTAGAAATTCAGATATGAGAGGTCCATCAGTGGGTTTTGCTCAAAACCCACTGATGGAACTAAACTACACCTATTGCTTTAGGAAAAATAAAAATTTGAGGTTTGGACACCTAAAATATTTTCTTCAACCTCAACCCTAACTTTTGATAATGATATTTCAGAAATTCAGATATGGGAGGTCCATCAGTGGGTTTTGCTCAAAACCCACTGATGGAACTAAACTACACCTATTACTTTGGGAAAAATAATAATTTGAGGTTTGGACACCTAAAATACATTCTCCTAACTCTACCCTAACTATTGATAATGTTTTTTCAGAAATATAGATATGAGAGGTCCATCAGTGGGTTTTGCTCAAAACCCACTGATGGAAGAACTAAACTACACCTATTACTTTGGGAAAATTAATAATTTAATAATTTTTAAAAATATAAATAAATAATTTTTATATTTGATTAATATAAATTAATATATTTAATAATATTATTAAATATATTAATATATAAAAAACTTAAAAAAAGTTGAAGTGTTTTTTTTTTATTTCAAACAGCGTGGGCCTGAAATAAAATATTTCAGGCCCAGCTTGGGCCTGAAATAATTCAGGGCCTGAAATCTTGCGTCGAATTGAAATCATATGTTATGATAGGTTTTTTTACGTAGGTCTAAAACGTAAAGAAACATCTCTTTATATTTTTGAAATCACAATAAAAATTATTGAGAAAGACTACCTACGAGAGGAATTCTAATTAATATAAAATGAGGATTATATTAAAAATGAGCTTTTATATATATATATATATATATATCTCGATTCTTTGTATAAAAAAGTCAAATATTATTTATTATATTAATTTAAATATTATATATTATATTAATATATTTAATTTTAATAGGTTTTGATAGGAGGGCCTGAAATCTTTTTGATTTCAGGCCCACGCAGCCTGAAATCAAAAAAATTACAATTTTTTATTATTTTTTTATATATTAATATATTTAATAATATTATTAAATATATTAATTTATATTAATCAAATATAAAAAATTATTTATTTATATTTTTAAAAATTATTAAATTATTAATTTTTCCAAAGTAATAGGTGTAGTTTAGTTCTTCCATCAGTGGGTTTTGAGCAAAACCCACTAATGGACCTCCCATATCTATATTTCTGAAAAAACATTATCAATAGTTAGGGTAGAGTTAGGAGAATGTATTTTAGGTGTCCAAACCTCAAATTAGTTATTTTTCCCAAAGCAATAGGTGTAGTTTAGTTCCATCAGTGGGTTTTGAGCAAAACCCACTGATGGACCTCCCATATCTGGATTTCTGAAATACCATTATCAAAAGTTAGTGTTGAGGTTGGAGAAAATATTTTAGGTGTCCAAACCTCAAATTTTTATTTTTCCCAAAGTAATAGGTGTAGTTTAGTTCCATCAGTGGGTTTTGAGCAAAACCCACTGATGGACCTCTCATATCTGGATTTCTAAAAAAATATCAGTGGGTTTTGAGCGAAACCCACTGATAGACCTAGAAAACTCCTATTGCAACATAATTTATAATCATTAGAAGTTTGGACACCAAAAATAATCATTAGAAGTTTTTTTTATAATTAATTATTTTGATTAAATTAATTATTTACGCAGATGCTTCAGGCCCAAAGAGGGCCTGAAGTCATCTGACTTCAGGCCTAAGGAGGGCCTGAAGTCATCTGACTTCAGGCCCTCCTATCAAAACTTATAAAAATTAAATATATTAATATAATATATAATATTTAAATTAATATAATAAATAATTTTGACTTTTTTATTCAAAAAATCGATATATGTTCATTTTTAATATAATCCTTATTTTATATTAATTAGAATTCATCTCGTAGGTAGTCTTTCTCAATAATTTTTATTGTGATTTTAAAAATATAAAGAGATGTTTCTTTAAGTTTTAAACCTACGTAAAAAAACCTATCATAACACATGATTTCAATTCGACGCAAGATTTCAGGCCCTGAGTTATTTCAGGCCCACGCTGGGCCTGAAATAAAATATTTCAGGCCCTCGCAGGGCCTGAAATAAAATCTGAAACTTAAGGTTGAAATCAAGGATGTGCAACAGAACAAGTCGATTCAAGCAAGAACGATTTAGCTCAACAAATGAGGAAAACAACAAGACAAAATGACCACTTGTTAGAGGTAGTATTCGCTACTTGGTATTAGGAAAAGGTAGAGCACTTATTCTATTCCTCGGATGCCTCGTCATAGCGGGCTCGTCTGAATTCCATCCATCCTTGGGTTTTGTCCGTAGGATAGAATCCAAGAACTTGGTTTTAGGTCTTAAACAAGGGTGGAAATTACTAGGACTTCCAGCTTTGATAGTTAGAACTCAGGAACGACTTGCCAATTGGTTAATATTTCAGGCCCTCGCAGGGCCTGAAATAAAATATTTCAGGCCCACGCTGTTTGAAATTAAAAAAAAACTTCAACTTTTTTTAAAGTTTTTTATATATTAATATATTTAATAATATTATTAAATATATTAATTTATATTAATCAAATATAAAAAATAATTTATTTATATTTTTAAAAAATATTAAATTATTAATTGAGATATTTTTTTAATTGAAATATTTTTTCAATTTTTATCGTACGTTTTTTATCCGATTCCATAATATATTATTTTAAAATAAAAAATCTGAAAAAATATTTTTAAATGTCTCGAAATTCGTTATTGAAAAAGAGAAAGAGAAAGAGAATGAAAATGACATGCAGTACTTTGGCAGAAGGGGTATAAGAGGAAGTTCACTAATATAAGTGCGTTATTTGGTAACAATGAAACCATGGTATGCATTTTGGTAAATACCAATATTTGGGTATGCCCTTTGGTAAATTGCCAAAGAAGTTATCCTCCCTTTCTTTTTCTTCCCCTCCCTTCCTTTTCTATTAATGAACCTATCTTTATCTCATCCAAACATATGCTAATTGTTGAGTTGAAATAGCAGAAACAAATAGGATAATCATACAAGAACCTTCTGTCTATTACAATGATATCACTAGTATTTTTTTTGTCATGGGCATCTATAATGTTGTGTTCTATTCTAAGCTTAAATCGTCAATCACTTCAATAAAAATGCCAAGTAATATTCATCTTCTTGCATTTTACAACATCCTTGATATAGATGTATACATGATTTGCATTACCAAAGTCAAGCTATTATGGGCCTTAAATCAACACTCGAGTAATCATGGTCTGTGTTAACTTGATTGGCTTAACAAGTAAATAAGATTTTTAGTATAGCAATGACAAACCTTTAGGTGTTCTTTATTTAATACAAGCTTTCTTGATACATATTGAAATTACACAGTAAATCAAAACTAAACAATAGTACTAAAAACAAATAAATCAAATCAATATAAAATTAATTAATTAAATAAATAAATAGATTATAAAATTAATCGAATTTTTCTTATTAGTTGCTGGTGTGTAAATGTTGCACATTAATCGATTATTATTGGACAATCGAATATACCTACTTGAACATCAAATTTGGAAAACCCAATTTAAATATAAGAATGGTAGATGCTCCGATCAAGAGCGCGGGTGGGAAAGAAGAAGACTAGAAGGTGGGGATCGAGAGGTAGCTTTGGGTGGTTCTTGGTCGAGTGGAGGGCGGAGGTAACAAAGGGGAAGATCGACAATTTAGGTTTTAAAAGGAAAAGGAAAAAAAATTATAAATGTATTTATAAATTAACTTTTTCGGAATTAATTAAGATATCCGAATATAGACTTTTCATTTACCCATTTATCCTCATAAATGTTAGTATATAATAAAAAAATATTTATATAAGGGTAGAATTTGTCTAGGGTAGAATTAGTCTTTTAAATTTATTATTACTTGTCTATATATATCTCCTTTTTATATCTAAACCTTAAGTTTTATGAATACAATTATCTAGCCGTCATTTTTTTTCTTGTCTCTCTCTCCTTCTCTTTGCATCAATTTTAGATTATATTTGTATTATTTTCATGGTATCAGAGCACGATCCTACCGAACCGAAAATTTTGAATTTGGAAAGATTACAATATCATCGTCGAGATTTATAATTTTCAAATGTCTGAAGGCTGATCATTATGAGATTTCTTCAGTATTTTCTATGTCATGGTTGGTTTAAAATTGTATTTGTAGAATAATTATAGTTTCTTAAATTTTAACCGTTAGATCGCCTTGAAACTTTGAGAGAACGTTCCTCGCACCCAGGCTACATTTTGAATGGTGGAGATCGGATTTTGAGTTCCTAAAATCTACCTGACGACTGAAAAATATGACTATTGATTCTGTCTTCTCCTTAGAAATCCGATAGTTAATCACAACAATTATTCTATAAATTTGGAGCATCCAACATGGCTGCAGTAGTTCCTCCTACAGTCTCTAGAGGGACTCAATCATCCAATGCCACAATTACAGTTTTTGCCGAACAGTTTCAAATGCTTCTTGCATCTCATCCATATGTCATGTATGCTTCTTCTCACAAAGGTTTGCCCTATAATAGTACCTCAGGTATACCTTCCACTATGTGGATCCTTGATTCTTGAGCTTCACATCATATGTCGCCTAATATCAATTCTTTTGTATCTATAAATTCTTCTCTTTCTGTGTCGAGCATGACCGCAGATGGTTCTCCCATGTCATTAGCTGGTGTTGGCTCTATTTCTACATCTAATTTGTCTCTATCTAATGCATATCACATTCTTAATCTTACTTTGAATCTTGTCTCGGTTGGCCAATTATGTTATTATGGTTTCTCAGTTTCTTTTACTTCATCTTCTTATTATGTGCAGGATCCATTATCTTAGAAGCAAATTGGGATAGGCCGTAGATAGGGGGAAGTTATTCTTATTACAGTCCATTCTATCAATAGAATTTCATCTACTATTACATCTGATTTATCTCCTTTTGAAAAACTATATGGTTGTGTTCCTGATTATTCTGTCTTAAGAGTTTTGGATCCACATGTTTTGTCCTCCGTCCTCATGTTGAACATAGTAAGCTTAGTTCTCGGTAGCTTTTCTATTTTCCTTGGCTATGGCAAGGGTCAAAAAGGATATCGATATTATGATCCAGTTAGTCAAAAACTCTATGTCTCACGTTATGTTATTTTTCTTGAACACATTCCATTCTATTTCATTCTCTTTAACACTCCAAATCTTAGAAAATCTGATCACACTTGTATTCATCCTTTTTGTACATACTCCGATGATATGTCGTCTCATGTTTCCCCACAAGTAGACTACCCTAGCATCTCTTCTTCTAATGATGTTATTTGCAGGATTGACTCTCATACATATTCTGGTTATCAACTTCCCGATGATCCCCCTGCTCCTACTACTTCCCATAATACTCTTGTGATAACGGATGCTCCTCCTTGTTACCCTCAAAGATCTCGTAAGTCTACTCAATTGCTTGATTTTGTGTATTCTACTTATTCTAGTTCTTTTCCTTCCGTTTTAGCTTCTATACACCAATTATCTAAGCCCTCCTCTTATAGAAAGACTTCTCTTGACCCTCTTTGGCAGCAGGCTATGGCGAAAAAACTTTTTGCTTTGTATCAAATAGGTACTTGGGATCTTATTCCTCTTTCTTTGGGGAAGCATGCAATTGGTTCTCGATAGGTGTATAAGATTAAAACTAAATCTGATGGGACAGTTGAGCGGTATAAAGCTCGTTTGGTTGCTAAAGGATTTTCCCAACAATATGGCATGGATTATGAGGAAATCATTGCTCTAGTTTTCAAGCTTGTCACTGTCCGTACTCTTCTTGCAGTTGCATCTATTTGTCAATGGTCTATTTTTTAGATAGATGTTAAAAATACTTTTTTACATGAAGATCTTCAAGAAGAAGTTTATATGATGCCTCCACCAGGTGTTACTCACAATCCTAGTGAACTTTGCAGACTAAAAAAAGCTCCTTGAGCTTGGTTTGATAAATTCTCTATTATTATTGGATCTCTTGGCTTTCTTCCTAGTCAGCATGACTCTGCTCTTTTTGTTCGTCATACTTCGTCAGGTCGCACATTACTCTCTCTTTATGTTGATGACATGATTATTACAGGGGATGATATAAGTGTAATACAAGAATTGAAACTGCATTTGGCTCGTGAGTTTAAAATGAAAGATGTGGGTCTTTTGAGTTATTTATTGGAACTTGAAGTAGCTTATTTTCCTCGTGGTTATCTTCTCTCACAATCTAAATATATTGGTGACATTCTATAGCAAACTCATCTATCTGACACTCACATTGTGAATACTCCATTTGAGATTAATGCTCGTAAATCTCCAGCTAGTGGTGTTCCCTTGCCTGATTCTTCTTTATATCGCACTTTAGTTGGTAGTCTAGTATATCTAACCATCACTAGACCTGACAATGCTTATGCTATACACATTGTCAGTCAGTTTGTTGCTTCTCCTACTTTAGTATATTGGGGAGTTGTGTTTCGCATCCTTTGATATCTTCGAGATACTCAGTTTCATAGTCTTCTTTATTCTTCCACTTCTACATTAGAACTGCGTGCCTATTCAGATGCAGATTGGGGTGGTGAGTCTATAGATCATAAGTCCACCATAGGATTTTGTGATTTTCTTGAGAGATTCTTTTATATCTTGGAGGAGTAAAAAAAGCAAAATATTATCTTTCATTTTTCTACCGAAATAGATTATCGTGCTATGTCCTCTACTACTATTGAAATTGTTTAGTTACGTTGGTTACTTGCTAATATGAGTATTTTTCTCTAAAACCCTACTCCTATATATTGTGACAACTTTAGTGTTATTCAAATTGCTCACAATTCTGTTTTTCATGAATGTTGTAAAAATATAGGAAATCGATGGGCTAAAAGGCAAAGTTTTCCTAAACTAAGGGGTTCTTATGTGAATAGCCGAAATTAGAGGGGCAGATTGTAAAATGGTCAGCCTTATATCATCTCTTATATGGCAGATCGCGAACCAGGATCTCGCGAACCTTTTCTTTTCTTTTTCCTCTTCTTCTCCGCCCAGCTCCTCTCTATTGGCGATCGACGAACCACGTGAGGATCTCCTCCTTCTCCTCGCGCGATCGGCGCCGGCAACCCTTCGAGCCTTCTTCCTTGACCAGCGTCTGCGATCTTGTGAGCCGTCTTCTTCGGGTCCCTCGTGCCAAAGAGAATAGAGGTAAGGGTTTACCTCTCAACCTCGTCGAGTAGAGCCGATTTCGAGCTCACATGACCGCGATCAAGATCCAGAGCCTCCTCACCATTCCTTTCCCTTGCTTCATAGTTCCCCTGTACCAACCCTCCATCGTTCGATCTCTCCAGACGAAGGGCCATCGATCGCGGAAAATTTCCATGAGGGAGGGGGACTCCATGCTAGGGGTCGGGAAATTATCTCGCTAGATCAAGATACGACAATGCCTGTTTTGGGTTTCCGACGATCACAAGTCCAGCGCAAAGGTAAGAAATCCTTGTTGTGTGAGGTTTTGTTTGGTTTGATTCTGAGTTTCTCTTGATTTGGATCTGTTCAATTTCGTTTCTGTCGATACTTGATTTATGTTCCTGAATCTGTGGTTATAGTGGGTTGATCGGGTTTCTCGGATGTTGATTAGGCTTGGTATTAGACTATTTGAATCAGTAGTTGTTGGAAGCAAAATTGGGAATACTTGGATTCGAATTTGGTTCAGTGAATTTAGGTGAATTGGGTAACTATTCGAATGCTCTTTGGATCTGTGGTTTTATATTGGTTGTTGGTCTTGTTTTTAGGAGTTTTGTTGGATCGCTGTGCTTGTTGGAGATTTTCGTGTGGGATTTGGTTAATCGATTCTACTCTGTTATTAGCATGGATGGTTTGGCTGTAGTTTGAATTTGTGCGGAGTTAGATCTGTTCGGATTTAAATTTCCAATAGCAATTCAGTTTGTGCAGCTCTTAGTGTTGCTCTATTGTGGATGAGCATGTGCCGTGGGTTTGTGATATGGTTCCTTGACTTGGTGATGGTTTATTAATCGATTGCTTCATGGATTCAGTGTAGATTTATAAGTGGATGAATTGAGGTGATTTTGATTAGTAGAGTATTTTCAATGATGTTAGATTGTTGATGATCAGTGTGAGGGAGGTTTGATTGGATGAAGATTTGGTTTAAGTAAGGATTTAACCTAATTAGGATTAACTTAATTAACTTCCAATATTTAGGTTTAAAATTGGAAGTTAATCATTATAATTAGTGCGATCCTAGTTAGGTTGTGTTATACTTAGTTATTTGGCATTTGTATAAGTAGCTAAGTTATTCCTTTGATGCAGGATATTGATTCGAGCAGATACAAATACTTGGACGCGAGAAGGTTCTCTTTGGGGCTTGGATTTCACTCTAGAGGTGGGTATTTCTGACTTATCTATTTAGACATTGTCACAGATTTTATGCATAGTTAGTTATAGATAGAAGTAGAGTTTTACTTATTTCCTACATCCATATATTTACACTTGATATTAGCTGCTTGATTAGACGATATGTTGTGTATCGTGATTAGAGATAGGATACTTTATACCCAACACTAGGGCTAGAATATGGTGCATGATTATTCTTGGACCTCTGCATATCATGTTGATGATTGGAAGACTAGTTGGGTAGGTGTGGTGTATGATAGTGTCATGCATCGTTCTTGCATGCACATGGGCTGGCGGCATATGACTCTTAGTCATGTGGTTGAGACATGTCGTCCACCATGACGGTCATGATCTGCACATATTGTCATACGCGGTTAGTGGCTATTGGAGGGTGCGCAAGTTGCCCTGCTGAGACTCTACACGATCACTCATGAGCAGTGATTCCGGTGCATCGTAGCAGTCAGGGACCCCTCCGGGTGTGGGCAGTAGTTCTGTCGTGTCTCCGCTCAATCACTGATGGGTAGTGATGCTGGAGCGTGGTAGCAGGCAGCAGTAGTATAGAGAGCAGTTGGTTCCCCCATTCGGGCTTTGGGTACATATCATGATGGGTTGTGTGACCCACGAGCAGTTGGCTCCCCCTTGTTGGCGTAGGGGTGTTGGGGAAATCTATGATCCGGAATGACCATGTGTTTTGATGTTTAGGCAAAGGATTTAAGTTAGATTTACCCTTGTGAGCTAATATGTGTATGTGAGTGTGCTGGATTTGCAGGTTACACATATTGACTTGGCTGGACGGCTTCGGTACGGTGAAGGGTGGCATGGAGACAAGCTGGAGGCTTGTGTGCACCCGAGGGACCATGGATAGCAGGGACGATGAGCCGAGGGGCGCGGACTTCGAGGTATGCGTGAAGGATGACATAGAGACAAGCTGGAGGCTTGTGTGCATTCGAGAGACGGGAGCCAAAGATGAAGAGGGTGCGAAGGCAATAGTCGAGGCTGCTGGTGAAGAGTCAGCTGAGTCATGAAAGGACGAGAGCCGAGGGAAGAGGACTCCAAGGGCAAGCTGGGAAGTGGACTTCAAAGGGCACATGTGAAGGGTGGCATGGAGGCAAGCCGAGAGTTTGAGTGTGCATTCGAGGGACGATAGCCGGTGGAAGAGGACTTCAAGGGGCAAGCCAAGGGAGTGAACTTGAAGGCACACGTGGAGGAGGGTCTTCAGAGTGAGGAGGAGTGTTTGTATAAGCTGGGCAGTCGACTAGTAATATAACAGTCGACTGCCAGCACGAACAGAAACTCACAGAAGGTAGTCGACTCTGGACCAGTCGACAGCTCCCAGAGCAGTCGACTGGTAGCGACTGGTTATGTTGGCTGAAAAATCGAACGTTGAGTTGCAACAGTCGATTTTCAGTGGAACCAGTCGACTGCCCTGGGGGCAGTCGACTGGTAGGGTGTTTTCCATCCTTGAGCTTTATTTAAAGAGGCTCGGGTTTGGCTGGAAACCTCTGACGAAACAAGCTTGGTTAGTGCTTGTTAGTAGTCTTAGTGCTCAGAAAGTGTACTTGGGTTTGTGGCAAGGTTTCTCCATCCACAAGGAGCTACACGAGCTAGCCGGAGGGCATCCAGGGAGTGATCCGCCGAAGGATTGAGGGATCGTCCACCTCACGGACTGTCGTGGAGTAGGAGCTTCATCTCCGAACCACGTAAATAGGTTTGTTAGCGTTGTTTGATTGTATTATTATTGTTTCCGCTTGCACATGCTAACCTTGTAGGAAGAAAGAAATCAAAAGTTGCTATTCACCCCCCCCCCTCTAGCAAGCCGTCAACGATCTAACAAAGGGTACATGTCATGATGGATTTTGTGATCCGCGAGCAGTTAGCTCCTCTAGTGCCTGGTTTTGGGGTTATGGTTGTTGGAGCGGTTGGCTCCCTAACATCCTGTCCACTCAGCCACCCAATGTAGGGGTAGCTTGAGTGCATACAAACATCATGTGCACATGATGTATGATTGCATGATTGTTGTTGTTTGTATTATCACTTTTGCCCGTACTCGCTATATTTGGTTACAGTATATGTATTTGACCTGCACCTTCAGGAGGTATGTGTACATAGGGTCTGGTGACCCTACTTTACTCGTGTGATATTTGGGCCTTTATATCTTCAGGATTGTCTGGCTCTGATATGTATCATTTATTCAGTATTCTAGTTTTAGCATTTCCTACTTTTACTCCTGTTACTGTTGCTAGTTTGACTCTTATTGCTAGTATAGCTTACTATGCATATCAAATATATGTATTCGCTTAGTTCTTGGACTCACACCGTCAGCCTTGTTTTTATCATTTCAGGTTGATCGTCTGGAGTGCCCGACAGCCTATCCCAGTCCTTCTATTTCGGGGCAACTCATATTTTGGTTTGAGTTGGATTCGCGGTTATACTGTATTTCCATTTGCTTTCGCTGTTTTTGTTTCCGTTGTGTCGTGTGTTGTGTTTGTGTTTGTGTCCTGGAGGCTTATGTTTTTGTTTTGTTTGTCGTAAGTTGTACTGATACACGACTTTTGATGTGCATGATGTCATGACTTTTCTTTTATGTTTACATTTCCAGCCATGTTGGCTGAGGGGTTGTGGCGGCCGTGTAGGCCTTGTACTCATGCCTCAAGTGTCCGTCGTACAGGGGAGGTGCTGTCCAATTCTATATTGGGTCAGCGACTCCTCTCGAGGGCGTGACAAATGCACTAAGCATATGGAGATTGATTGTCATTTCACTCGACATCACTATCAGAAGGATACCATCACTTTGACATTTATCTCATCTTCTATACAAATTGCAAACTTGCTCACCAAGGCGCATTCCACAGCACGTTTTCAATTTCTGGTTAACAAACTCTCGATGTTTTCTGTTAAAGCATCGTGAGTTTGAGAGGGATATTAGTATATAATAAAAAATTATTTATATAAGGGCAGAATTTGTCTAAGGTAGAATTAGTCTTTTAAATTTGTTATTACTTATCTATATATATCTTCTTTTCATATGTAAACCCTAAATTTAATGAATATAATTATGTAGTCGTTGTTTATTTCTTCTTTCTCTTGTCTCTCTCCTTTTCTTTGCATCGGTTTTAGATTATATTTGTATTGTTTTCAATAAACTCCAAAAAGGTTCTAGAAAAATCCATAATTTTTTTTTAAAATTCTCGATTAAATACTACAAGGATATTTCCTGATTTAACTCTTAGAATTTAATTATCATATTTTATATTCCCTCACTAATAAAAATTTAATCATCAAATTTACTACTTAAGTGTGATAGATAAACAATACTATGTTTAATCAGCTCATCAACTGATAAAATTGTATGCACTTTAAGTAAACAAGTGAGGTTGTCGAGCTTGAACCTTCCATTCAGATTCCCTAGTTCTATCATCCGACCTTGCCGAGTCGGATGATTTTGTTCCACACCTGACGTTCCTTGTGACCAAAAATCTGTTGGTGCCCCGGTTGGTTTTGATGCAATCAACCAAGTTAGGTTAGGTCCTGTTGGTTTTAATCCCTTTGCTAAGTGTGCAGGAACTTAGGTACGGAGGAAGTCGAGCGTAAGACGCAGTGGACGAGAAGGATTGCGTGGGGAAGTGAGCCGACGGGCTCAGTACAATCCGAGGGACGTGGAAGCTACGGAAGAGTACACCGGTGGAGCGAGAAGGACGTGCGCGGTGTCCGAGGGACGAGAAGCCGGGAGGAAGGACGCTCGAGGGGCGAAAGGCCGGAGTCAGGTTCGGGTGAGCCTAACTTCGGTTGGCCGGAAATCACCCAGAAGACGAAGAATCAAAAAGACTAGTCCAAGCGCCCAAAAGAAATGAGAAAGAAAAAATTTAGTGCCAAGAAGGATCAAACCCACGTCCTCACCAACAAACACCAAGCAACTAACCATTTGGGATGAAGGGCGACGACAATTAAGTATTGCCGAGATTGCTACTTATACATGATAACAGCGATATGGAGATAACAGCCATCTCGTGGAACGAAAGATAATGTTTTAATTAAAACAATTAAAACTTAAAGGATAATGTTACATTATCCTTTAATCAAATCCAATGGATGCAGTTTAATCCCATCCAAAATCAACCATCCAGATTACATCCATGAATTAACGGCCAAGAGAAAAGTGATCAACAATCAACAATCCAGATTTATTCTCTTAGGCTATAAATAGACTTAGAGGTTTTTCTTTAGAAACAATTAATTCAATTCTTTCTGTAATTTCTTTAAGTCTAAGTGTGCTTCAGTTGTAAGGCTTCTCCGCCACAAGGAGATTTTTTGATTGAGCGTTAACCGTCTTGGAAGCAACGACCAAGTTGCAACCAAGTTTTTCTTAAAGACGAGTGCCCTCTTGTTTTATTTCTTAACCGTCTATTCACCCCCCTCTAGCCGGACTAACCCGATCCAACAAGTGGTATCAGAGCGAGGCCGCCGCAGAAGGACTAACCGCCAACTGCAGGAAATTTTAAGATGGTTGGACCAGCGATATACCCGCCTAAGTTTGAGGGGGAGTTCGCGGCATGGAAACGGAAGATGCAGGTATTTTTTTACTATGGATTATGAATTATTAATTATTATGAAAAATGGCTATGCAGCTCCCAAAGACAATGAAGAAAAGATCAAGGATCCTGATTCTTGGAACAAGAAAGAACAAGTTGATGTTGTAGCAAACGCAAAGGCAGAATTTCATCTGCTGACCGTCCTCCCAGAGCAAGATGTGAACCGGATCGGTAAGTACGAATCGGCGAAGAAACTTTGGGAAAAGTTCTTGGAACTACACGAAGGAACCTCGGAAGCAAAACTTGCGCGACGAGATGTTCTTCGAAGCCGACTGACCAATATACGGATGGAAGAAGGAGAATCTGTTGCGAGATTACATGCAAAGGTAAAAGAACTAATTACAAGCCTCGAAAATCTCGGAGAAAAGGTAACTAACCGCGATGCTCAAAGGTACGCTCTAAACGCGTTTCCGAGAACCCCGGAATGGACCTCGGTAATCGATGCGTATTATATTTCAAAAAATCTAGAAATAAGTACTTTAGAACAGTTATTTTCTACTTTGGAACTTCACGAATCTCGCTTTGTAGAAAAGAACAGGAAAGCTGACAACATTGCGCTAAACACAAGGAAGATCCAACTTGACGAAGAATCTTCAGCGGATGATGAAGAAACAGCACTAGCGGTAAGAAAATTATGTAAATTCATTAATACTAACCGCTCAAAATGGGTGCAGAGAAAGAAAAAACGAACGGTCCGATGCTACAACTGCAATGAGGAGGGACACCTAAAAGATCAGTGCCCTAAACACAAGAACCAGCCAAAGAAGAAAAAAGCACTAAAAGCCACTTGGGACGAGACCTCGTCAGATGAATCAGAAGCCGGAGAGTTCGTCGGACTTGCACTGATGGCAAGCCACCAGGACGAAGATGAAGAAAGCACCTCGGGAGAAAGCAGCAATGAAGAGAAAGATCCTAACTTCGAAACCGACCTGGTAAGTGAGGTATGCCTACTTCCACCTGCTCGAATCTACTCGGTAATAAAATCCATGCTTAAGTCGATGAATAAATTGGAGATAGAAAACTCTGAGTTAAAAGAAAGATTTGACACTGTATGCTCATCTGTTCTATCCGATCAACTAAAAACAGAAAATAAAAATTTGAAAAATCTAGTGGAGAAATTAGAAAATGATATTGCATGTTTAAGAATTAAAAAGAATTTTTATCCTGAAAATTTGAATTGGTATGTTAAAAATCATAAGGGCCAGATTAGGAAAATTCCTAGAAATTATATTCCTCCAATGTTTTTGATTAACCCCGTAGATGAAAATTTATTTTGGGTTCCAAAATTTATTTTAAACTGATAAGTTTTTTTGTGCAGAATTCTTTTACAAAAGTTATATTAATATTTTTCAAATATTTTCGGTCAAAATTTGAAATTAAAATTTTTAAAAGAAATAGATAAATAATTTAAGCATGATTCGTCATCGACGAAAAGAACAGAATAAAGGAAAGAAGAAAAAGGCCAAAAAGACTGAAAAGAAACCAAAAGGAACTTGCCATCATTGTGGCAAGGAGGGTCACTGGCGAAGAAACTGCAAGGCTTATCTTGAGTCCTTGAAGAAGAAGGCATCTGATGCCCCATCCTCTTCAGGTATCTTCGTTATTGAATGTCACTCTATTTCCTCAAATACCTGGGTACTTGATACTGGGTGTAGCTCACATATATGTAATGACATACAGGGGCTAAGGAATAGAAGAAGACTCGTCAAAGGAGAAGCGAATTTGCGAGTTGGGAATGGAGCAAAGATTGCTGTTGTTGCCATCGGAACATATTTGCTAAAGCTCCCCACTGGACGTGTCTTAGAATTGGATAATTGTTATTTTGTTCCTTCATTAATAAAGAACATTGTATCTATTTCATGTTTGAATGAAAAAAGTTATCATTTAACTTTTAGTAACAATTGTTGTTACATAACTTTAAATGGCGTTCTTTATGGGAATGGAACTTTGTGCAATGGCATCTACACGTTAGATTTATCCAGTGACGTTTTCAATATCGAAGTTAGCAACAAAAGTGCTCGAATAGATAATCGAATAGACTCCTACACTTGGCATTGCCGTCTTGGCCATGTAAGTAAGAAACGCATGACCGAATTACACCGATGTGGAATTCTGGAATCATTTGAACCCGGTTCATTTGATACATGCGAATCATGCTTAAAAGGCAAGATGACCAAATTACCCTTTTCCGGAAAAGGTAATCCAGTGGGAGACTTGCTTGGTCTAATACATACTGATGTATGTGGACCAATGTCAACTCTTGCACAAGGAGGCTATAGCTACTTCATTACCTTTATCGATGATCACTCACGATTCGGGTATGTGTTCTTGATGAAACACAAATCTGAAGCCTTTGAGAAATTCAAAGAATTCAGAAATGAAGTAGAGAAACAGCTTGGCAAAAGTATTAAGATACTTCGATCCGATCGGGGTGGTGATACTTAAGTCAAGAGTTTCAAGATTATCTTAGGGACAATGGGATATTGTCCCAATGGACTCCGCCGTATACACCACAGCATAATGGTGTATCTGAGAGGCGCAACCGAACCTTGATGGACATGGTTAGGTCGATGATGAATCGTGCAACTCTTCCAAAATCCTTTTGGGGCTATGCACTAAAGACAGCTGTTTACTTGCTAAACAGAGTCCCGACCAAGGTAGTCTCTACTACTCCGTATGAGATATGGAATAGTAAGAAACCTCACTTAACTCACCTTAAGATATGGGGTTGTCCTGCTTATGTGAAGCGGGTTGTATCAGACAAATTGGATGCTAAGTCTGATAAGTGTCTATTTATTGGATACCCTAAGGAAACGAAGGGATACCAATTCTATCATCCCTTAGAACAAAAGGTGTTTGTTTCAAGGCATGCTGTATTTCTGGAAAAAGAATTTCTTTTACAAGAAAACAGTGGGAGTGGCATTGAACTTGATGAAGTTCAAGAAACTCCAATAGACATTACAGAGACACTTAGTCTAGACCCACAACCGATAACTCATAGTGATGAGCTATCAGTTGAACCTAAAACTACACCACCTCTTCGTAGGTCTGATAGGACACGCAATATTCCAGAGAGATACGGATTTCTCGTAAGTGAATCGAACGACGTGTTACTCATAAGCGATGATAAACCTATCAGTTATGAAGATGTTCTGAAAAGTTCAGAAAGGGACAAATGGCTTGATGCCATGAAGTCGGAAATGGATTCCATGTACGAAAACCAAGTATGAGACTTGGGTAACCCACCTGAAGGGATTAAGCCCATAGGGTGCAAGTGGGTTTTCAAGAAGAAAACCGACATGGAAGATAAGTCCATTCGGATGCTCCTAGCCATAGCAGCTCATTATGATTATGAAATATGTCAAATGGATGTGAAAACAGCTTTCCTTAATGGAAACTTGCTTGAGGGCGTATACATGATACAACCTGAAGGTTTCACATCGGTTGATAAAACCAAAGTATGCAAGCTTCGATGATCCATATATGGACTGAAGCAAGCATCTAGGAGCCGGAACATCCGTTTTGATGAGACAATCAAAGAGTTTGATTTCTCACAAAATCCAGACGAACCTTGTGTGTACAAGAAGGCTAGTGGGAGTGCAGTCGTATTCCTAGTATTATACGTCGATGACATTTTACTTATAGGAAACGATATATCAGTCTTACAGACAGTTAAAATTTGGTTGTCCAAAACTTTCTCCATGAAAGACCTGGGAGAAGCAACCTATATCCTTGGGATTAGAATCTATAGAGATAGATCAAAACGGTTGCTTGGTCTTTCGCAGTCTACATATATAGACCGAGTGCTAAAAGGTTTAGCATGTCGGAATCCAAGAAAGGTTACCTTCCCATCAGGCATGGGATCAACCTTTCAAAGTCTATGTGTCAGCGCACAGAAGATGAGAGGATTTGCATGAATAAGATTCCTTATGCATCCGCGATAGGATCTATCATGTATGCCATGTTATGTACTCGGCCAGATGTATCGTATGCTCTGAGCGTCACGAGCAGATACCAGTCTGATCCAGGAATGGATCATTGGGCGGCTGTCAAAACAATCCTTACGTACTTAAGAAGAACTAAGGATGTGTTCCTAATATATGGAGAAGGAGATTTGTAATACGTAGGTATATAGATGCCAGTTTCCAGACAGATAAGGATGACTCCAAATCTCAGTCTGGATTCGTATTTACTTTGAATGGAAGCGCAATAAGTTGGAAGAGTTCCAAACAAGACATAGTAGCGGATTCTACCACGGAAGCAGTTTGGATCAAGAAGTTTGTCTCGAAACTTGATGAGGTTCCAACCATTGATAAAGCAGTGCCGGTTTACTGCGACAACAATGGAGCTATTGCACAAGCGAAGGAACCAAGGTCTCACCAGCGATCCAAACACGTGCTTCGCCGCTATCATCTGATCAGAGAGATTATAAGTAGGAATGACATATAAATTGAGAGAGTTCCCACTGAAAGGAACATAGCGGATCCTTTAACTAAGGCCTTGCCTCAAAACAAGTTTGAGGGTCATGTTAGAGCCTGTGGTATTGGATACCGTAGCGATTGGCATTAGGCCAAGTGGGAGTTTGTTAGTGATATGAGAGAAGTGTCCTAAGACAATCGCCTTATGATTGTAAACATTTATTTTAATAAATGATAATTCACTATTTGAGTATACATGTTTGTGTATTTGATTGGGATCTTAAACTCATCTACTGAATGTCCGCAATACAATTCACAGCATAAGAGAATTTGTGATGGGATCACAACTAGTGATTATCTCTAAATGTGCAATTGTGAAGTATTGAAAATATCCCTAGTCGATGAATTGATAAAAACGGACACTATCAATTCTGTTGAGACTAGCATGGGTTATTCTCTAATCAGCTGATTCTCACTGGCTGGTGACATTGGGATGTCCGGAGATAAACATGGATGCTAGTTAAGGGAACTAGTTCATTGGAGTGACTAGCTGTAAAACTTCATATGGTTATCTATATAGATATGTCAATGAAGTTCTTACTGCAGCTTAAGTGCGATGTTCCTTTGACTTGCGGTGTTCAAGTCATCTTGGTCATGGAGACTTATACTTTAACATCTTAAGCAAGCATCTCCAAGGAGGTGTGGACCCAGGATGATTGGGTATAAGCCAAAGTGCCCGAAGATATTTGAACAGCCTACAAAGGATTCACCACTCCTTGCGAGGAGATGTATACCCAGGCCTATTATCGGATTGTTACTCAAAAACCTCTGGCCAGAGTATATCATGTTAAGAGTGCGAGTCTCTTAAATACATGAGAGTAATTAGAAATCCAAAGGACGAGAAAGACATTACTTGGGCTAGGTGTGACGTAGTCAGCCTAGTGGGGACTGACACAAATAGACCGTGTCCTGAACCAAGTGGGTGTAAGATGGTGAAGGGAATGGGGCACGATTCATTAGAGCTGCTGAAGGGTTTCGGAATTACTTCTGAGGTCAAACCGTTGATCTTTCGATTAATTGGGGATCATGATGTACTACTAGGTGTCACTCATGATCGTTCTATAATTAATGGGTTAATTATAGACGGCCAACATAAATCGAAAGCCTATTTAGTCACACGCAATACGAGTAATCCGAGGGATTTAAAACGAGTTGAAAATTGGATTTTCCGATCAAGAGAAATAAGTCGAATCTGAGTTAATCAGAGGCGCAATGGAAGCTGAAAATGGCTAAGTCTTTTGAAGGCTTATTGGGCGAATTAAATGAGTTTAATTCGCGACCGGTTCGGGTGGGTTTGGCCGGCCAAAGAGGGTGCTAACCCTCCTTGTGGTGGCCGGCCATTAAAGGGAATTAAATCAATTTATTTGGTTTAATTAATAAAATAAATCTAGTGTGATTTGTTTTATAAATTATGGATAAATAAATTTGTATAAAGAAATTTATATAAATAAATTTGTAGAAATTTATTCCTTTTATAGAAGTTAAAATAATCCATGAATTGGTTTATTTTAATTTTATAAAATCAATTAAGAATTGATTTTCCATAATAAGAAAGTTTATAAATTTCTTATAAAATTTATTCCATAATTTAAAGAGAAGAAGAATTTGTTTTATTATAAATTAGTTATAATAAGACTCGGCTTAAACGGAATAATTAATAAGAGAATTTATAAGATAAATTTCTTATAACTAATTCCGTTAATTCGGTTTAGAGGGAGACTTAGCAAATGAGTTGCTACTATATAAAGGAACCAAAGGCAAGCCCTAATTCCTAATCAAGTAATTGAATAAGAGCTCTCCCTCTCTCTCTTCTCTTCTCCTCCTCCCTCTCTTGCCTAGGGCCGGCGCCCACTTGGTGAATTAGGGTCGGCGCACCTTGAAGCTTCATCCTCCATCTAGGGCCAGCACAACTCCTCCATTAGAAGGTGTTGCCGTGAGCTTCAAGAAGAAGGAGAACCCGAACAAGAAGAAGAAGAAGCGGATAGCGACTCCTCTCTTCTCGGAATTCGATTCCGTTACTTCGTTGGTTAGTTTCCTAATTTTTCTCTTGATCTTCTAAAGTTGTGCCTATAGAGAATCTAGTAGTTCTCGTCGGCACAAAACTCGTGACTTTGCGAAGTCATCCCGAAGAGAACTCGGCGTGGACGCGAATAGAGGCGGAGCTTCCAAGGGACGCTACGGTTGGATCTCGTCCCTTACTTCGAGTTACGAGAGGTATAAGGTAAATTAGTTTACTTTTCCGCAAAGTTTTATTTTATGATTATGTCAACACATCATAAGGTTGCATGCTAGATACGTGGTTAAAATAATTTAGGAAATTATTTTATGCTAATTCTTCCGCTGCACGTAAAAATTTAAAATTTTACGAACCCGTATCCTTGTCGACATGCGCCCGGTCCCAACAGGACGCTCGAGGGGCGAAAGGCCGGAGTCGGGTGAGCCTAACTTCGGTTGGCCGGAAATCACCCAGAAGACGAAGAATCAAAAAGACTAGTCCAAGCGCCCAAAAGAAATGAGAAAGAAAAAATTTAGTGCCAAGAAGGATCAAACCCACGTCCTCACCAACAAACACCAAGTAACTAACCATTTGGGATGAAGGGCGACGACAGTTAAGTATTGCCGAGATTGCTACTTATACATGATAACAGCGATATGGAGATAACAGCCATCTCGTGGAACGAAAGATAATGTTTTAATTAAAACAATTAAAACTTAAAGGATAATGTTACATTATCCTTTAATCAAATCCAATGGATGCAGTTTAATCCCATCCAAAATCAACCATCCAGATTACATCCATGAATCAACGGCCAAGAGAAAAGTGATCAACAATCAACAATCCAGATTTATTCTCTTAGGCTATAAATAGACTTAGAGGTTTTGCTTTAGAAACAATTAATTCAATTCTTTCTGTAATTTCTTTAAGTCTAAGTGTGCTTCAGTTGTAAGGCTTCTCCGCCATAAGGAGATTTTCTGATTGAGCGTTAACCGTCTTGGAAGCAACGACCAAGTTGCAACCAAGTTTTTCTTAAAGACGAGTGCCCTCTTGTTTTATTTCTTAACCGTCTATTCACCCCCCTCTAGCCGGACCAACCCGATCCTACAAAATCTACACAGAACCTCATCAAAGACTACCCCTATTTGGAGTGAGATCGACTCTTCTCTCAAGTTGTGTGTAAGATGCAACACATACTTACGCAACATAGATACGAAACATATCATGTATATCGACCAGAGTTAATGGTAGCACCAATCTAATCGATAGGCTACGTCACCCATCCTCTCAAATGCCTAGAAGGGTCACATGTAACAAAGGTTAACTTACTTTCAGTCCAAATCTCATACTCGCCCCATGGATGTAACACACAGAGAAACTTAGTTGTCCACCATAAACCCTAATGGTCTCCGTCTCGACCACGCACACTTTTGACAGATCCACAGTGTCTATATAATATGCTCCGACTATCCATCCATCTTAGGGTGGTAAACAAAATAGAAACAAAGCTAGATACCCAAGACCCACAGAAGTCTCTACCTGAAATAAGAGGTGAAGCGTAGGTCTCTAACCAATATGATACCCAAAGATATATCCTGTAGTCTAGTGATCTCTGCCAATCTCTGATGGTGATCCAATGGATCCGCCCTATGGATTGACAACAATGGGCAGATTTGGCTAATCACTTGACGATCACCCAAATCAAATGATGTGCCCTCTGAATATACATAGTAGTATGCCTCCCTTTCTACTCATTTCCAAAAGTCCTCCAAGTGAGTATGTCCATCTTTGACGCTCTTTGTGGGTTATGAACCCACTACACTTTCACTGTGTCAACCCAATGTCTTGCCTTCCCTACTTGACACACCCAGTATTAGGATACAAGATCCTCAGTGTCTTTTTCCATGTCGTTCCACTAATATGAACGCTTTAGATATACACTCAGTCACGGTCTGATCTCATAGGTGTTAAACAAGTAACACCACATTCTCTGCATTCCCACAGGTCATATATCTCGGTATACCATCGGGATTATTCAATCATGTACGACCAACCCATGAGTCAAAATCTCTCATAGAATAGCGCCAAGCGAGTCGACCAACCATCGGTTTATAACCCAATATGCTCTGATACCTCCGCTCAAGGCTCTGAAACTCCTATCGCCAAACACTACAAAAGGAGATAGCGAAATGCTATTTCCTTATTTTCCAAAGATCGTCTTCAGTGTTTTACACCCGGAGGTGGCCTAGTCCCGCATGTGATTCGCATCGTGAATCCGAGAGTATCTTCTTGGTTATCAAAACCAAGTAAAAGTGATCCATGATCAAACACCTAATGTAATAGGATACATCGATCCTCTATCAACTGAGACGATAAGCAGTTGGCACTATTCCTTATGTATCATAGCAGATTATATACCTGTGTCCTCTAGATTAGCTACCCAGGCAAAAACAGCCTATAGGTTTGAAACCCCATGACCTAAGGTAAACTGATCTTATATCAATTGAACCAACTACAATGTACAATCCCTAATCCTCACCTTGTTGTTAGTAGCTGGTACGGGGACTACTACTAGTATAGTAGAAAGAGTTCCAAAAGACGGAAATCCTTATCCTCTAATAGGTCGTGAATATGTTCGACCCTAGCTCTCGGACTCATTAGTCGACACTGCTAAAGAATCAACATTCTCCGCTGTAAAAGCGTGTCCGTAACCTATCATCCGATCGCTCCCATGGTCAATCTAGCCCATGTTTGTGAATAAGGTTGATAAGCTACAAGCCATCATACTAGTACGGAAATCAATAAATACCTACCAGATAGGTATAGAAACAGGTACACAATCCACCTATAGTGGAAAGTGGCTAACCATAACCTAACCAAGGTAATGAATACGAGAGACAATATAATTATTAGAGGTATACCTTACCAACTTATTTTCTCGTCGCTCGGTGAAGTCTCGTTGCCATCACGTCCTAAAACACACCACATCGAGAAAATGTCTCTGAAGAAATCTGAAAACACCCAGGTAGACCTCATAAACTGGGCTCTGATACCAAATAAATTATCACGCCTCGAGAAACTGCATGTCTGATAGAAAATCAAACACGATCTCCCCTGTACGGGGAACAATCTAGGATCATAAATACAAGGCCTATATGACCTCAACATAACTCATAGCTAACATGGCTGGAAACAATATCAAATATGAAAGCAACACATGACAACTATTGTAAACTTACCAAAGCCGCATATCAGTATGACTGACAGCCACATAACATCACCACAAGACCTACTCGGGCATACAAAACACACAAATCGTATAGAAACACATCACAATCCACAAGTACTAAACTAATACAAATACACCAACCGAAGTACAAAGTCAAATCACACTTGACTGGTAAGGATTGATTGTCAGAGCTCTCCTAGCGACTCCAAGTATAACAATATTATCCTGAAAACAAAAACATAGCAAATGGGGTTGTGTCTGGGGGAATTCTAAAGGTATAGAGATAAGATATGTATGGCGATAAAAAACTATACAAGCAGTATAAAAACAAGCAAATATAGTCTCAAAATAATATCAAAACCCTAACTAAAGTATTGTATGAAATATACATACCAGAGTTAGTTAATCCTGTCGGGATATAAATAAAAAATTCTCAATAAACCCACCATGGTAGGCTCTACCACATGAGCAATGCAAGGTTACATAACCGTATGCAATATACCACCTGTATCTGCATGTTCAACACATGCAACATCTATAGCTCAGCAAATACAACAAACACATGCATATGCAAATAATGTATCATATGCATATGATGCAATGTCACAAGTCGCCCTTTGTAAGTACTCTGGCTATCGCTACACTGAGTGGTTGAGCGGCCAGAGTGCCGTGGAGGAAAAATTGCTCGAGGACCCTAGAGAGACCGCAAAGGAGTGCTACTACTCTATACATCATACTATGGAGGAAAAACTGCTTCAGGACCCTAGAAAGACCGTGGGAGAGTGCTACCACTCTATACATCATACTATAGAGGGAAAACTGCTCCAAGATCCCGCAAAGACCGCAAGGGAGTGCTACCACTCTATATAACAAGCTATGGAAGAAAACCCACTCCAAGACCCCAAAAAAACCATAGGGAATACATGATAAAGCCCAACACTTGCGGCTATGCAGGAAACTAGGACATGACTAACGATCTGTCTCAACTACCAGGAAGCCAAGAGTCAATAGTTATGCAACATCTCCAGGTCCATGCTTGTCAACCCGTCTCAACTACCAAGGAGCTAAGGGTTGACAGCATGCAGCGTCACCAAGATATGACTGACGACCCATCTCAACAGTTAGGGAGCCAAGAGTCGCCAGCATGCAATAACACTAGGATAATGACTGACAACCCGTCTCAACCACCAAGAACCAAGGGTCGCTAGCATGCAGCAATTCCAAACGATGACTGACAATTCGTCTCAACCACCAGGGTGCCAAGGGTCGTCAGTATGCAACACTCCAAATGATGGCTGACGTCCTGTCTCAGCCACCAGAAAGCCAAGGGTTGCCAACATGCAACAACTCTGATGATGACTAACGACCCACCTTAACCAGTAGAGAGCTAAGGGTCATCAGCATACAATAATACCCAGATATGGTGTATGATACTAAATAGACATGACTCCAACCATATCAACATACGGTGCATGATAATATATGCATGTAACTCCAACTTGACCAATCATCATGCGACCATAAGATGTACACAAGGTGCAACTAGTACACTTTAAACAGATCGATGTACCCTACAAGTAACATGACCTATCAACCATGCAACTAGGTATACTGGTAAAGTAGCTAGTGTTCAACTAAATGTCAGGTCAAGTAACTCCTATAACCACTCTTATGCACATGAACACACGTGCGTACTCTACAAAATAAGAGTATCGAAGTTGAGACTGTATAGACATAAATTCGAATATCTTAAGGTCAAATAACCAAGTATTAAGCAGTGATATAAAACTAAAACAAAATCAAGATAATGCAACCTATAACAGATAACAACAGCCATATATAAAGGTAAATGATCTACAGAAACAAGTAAGAAGTACCCACCTCAATATGACATCCATGCCCAAGAAGAAACCCATCCAGATCTTCGAATCCAATAAATGTCCTGTATCAAAGGACGTGGTGTTAGCTACTATACCAAATGATAACTAACTAAACTAAATATCAAGTCGTATAGGATTAACCCAACTATCGAGCTTAGGTCTAATTCCCAAACTAAACCAAGACAAGGACTTATCCCCAAGTCTAGAGTAGCACACGACAAAAGCGATTACCCTATCACAAGATCAAAACTACCTATCCAATTGGATAGCAACCGCAACACCCAAAACCAAATCCAAATCAAGTGGACACCCCACATGAACACCAATTTACATCCAACCGCAAACCCATTACAAATGCCATAGCTCACAGCACCACACAAAACTCACAGAAGAGAGCTAAACACAGCTAACACACAACATTAACCAATCAAAAATCCAATTACTATCTAAATGCCAATTCAATCCAAACACTCTTACCATCAATCAAGCTCGCCATCAACTGCCAATTGATTAGATCAGCTAAGTATCATACAGCAACTCCTCAGAATCAATACATCAAAGCTTAGAGAAGAAATCATTCTCCTTCACAACCTCCAAGGATAATCACTGCCCAAACTTGAAACTCACAATGGTAATCGGCACCATGTCAACCAAGCCACGCAAGAAAGCTTAATTCAGACGAAATCCTCCCAACCTAGCAACCCACAGCAGTGCACCTCAAATAACGACAGGATTCCTAACAGAACAATCCCCAAAATTGAAACAACATCAAAATCTCATCCCGATCAAAAGGAGAAATACTAGTTTACATCTACTGGTCTAAATAGAAACTATCATCAAACTCATCTCAATCAATTGTTAAAACCAACCAAACCTTACCTTTGTTGCACCGACAACATCCCCTTTCTTTCCCCCTCTATCCTAATCAGATGAAACCCAGCACCACAACGAAACTAGGTGGAGACCTTCTCCGATGATCCCACCCCATCACCCATCTCCATCTCCAAGCGGATTGGGCAGCTCGCTGCGGTTCAGTGGCTCTGGATCGAAACGCGAGATCGAGTTTACGAAGGGGACAGAGATGAACACTAAGAACCAGAGGAGGCATACCCCAATGGTGGCAGCTGACGACGATCCTATGCCGTGTGCGATGCCACCCTAAAGGTCATCGTGTGAAAACTCCGCCAGACTCTGCTGCCCATGTAAGACCCCCAACGATTGGCTGGATCAGTGAGGAGGATGGCAGATGCTCGAATCAGAGGCGCGGGTGGGGAAGAAGAAGACTAAAAGGTTTGGAGCGAGAGGTAGCTTCGGGCGGTTCTTAATAGCAAAAGGCGATTCACTCGCCTTAGTGCCCCCGTCAATTCGTCCCAGGTCAACACGGAGGAGGTAAATCATGCGGACTACTAGCCCAGATATTGTGGCTAGCACATGAGGAGGATGGACGCATTGGCTTTATCAAATTTTGACCTCATACCTCATAGTGGTAATACCCATGTGCTAATCATACTTCGGGCGGTTTTTGGTCGAGTGGAGGAAGGAGGACCGGTGGACGAAAGAAAGGGGAAGATAGGCAATTTAGGGTGCATTTGGTTTGTATTTTTCAGTCTGTTTTTCATTTTCATTTTCGGTAGAAAATACGGTTTTCTGAAAAATATGTTTGGTTTACATTTTCCATCTTTATTTTTCAGAAAAAAACATAGCGTTTTTTGGAAAACTAGAGAATGAAATAAAGTCATTTTCCAGAAAACGAGAAAATGTGGTTTTCTGGAAAATGAAAATGAAAAATGAAACAAACCAAATGCCCCCTTAGGTTTTAAAGTGAAAAGGAAAAATATAAATGTATTTATAAATTAACTTTTTCTCAATTAATTAGGAATTCAAAAAAGATTATCTCTTAAAAAAATATTCAAAAAAAATTCTAAATATTCTCGATTAAATTTTAAAAGGATATTTCGTAATTTAACCCTAAAATTTAGTTGTTAATTCTATACTATCTCTATGCTTTATGGCATACAATTTATATATATATATATATATATATATAGATATATATATATATATATATATATTTGTTTACAAATAATAGGAAATAATTAATGAAAATATATTTAGATTCAGTTAGAGAATTATTCTAATAATTAAAAGAAGAATTTAAATTTTTATATTAGAGAAAATTATGGAAAATATTTTTAAAAAAAGTTGGATTTTATTTGGTTATTTCAAATATTTATTTTTAAAAAAAATATCGACTATTTAACATAATTCAATTCGGCCTCAATTTTAAAAGTTTAAATTCGATTAAAGTATAAATCAATATTATTAGTCAACTGTTAAGTTTTAACAATTGATTGATATGACATTGGATTGTACTCACACAGTCCATTGCTATTAATTGGTATGTTCGAATTGGATTTTAAAATTCTTAATTGTTAATCGTGAGTCACATAGTTGAATTATCATTCAACTGAAAGAATTGATTCATTTTGAGGCTCTATAATAAATCTATTTTTAAAGTAATTACAAGAGTTGCCAAATAATTTGAATTCATAAGCATGAACAAATTAAAATTACATAATTTCTGAGCTCGATCGATCGGAAGCGGCGCATGGACTCGACACTTCCGTCGGGGACGCGCCATGTCTGACAGAGTCACCCGTGTGTCCGTCTCGATGTTGTGGGCCAGCGCCGTTCCCAGCTCTTGCCCTTGCTCGTGGTGCCCGCCGGCCACGAACACCACGACGATTCCGCTGAGGCGGCACGCGTGAAGGAGGCTCTCCCAGGCCCAGCATCGGCGGCCCCGGCCACCAAACGCTGGTCAACAAATCATGCGCGTGGGGCGTGGGTCATCGTCATCTCGTGCCCAACTGCCACCGTTGGTATATGATAAATATCATCTTCAAATATCCCCTATTTAATGTCTTTCATAAAATATTAGATTGGATAGTAGCCTCCGAGGCTATGGTACAACAGTAAAATACCTAGTTGTTAATCTAGGCATCCGCAGTTCGATCCTCAGTTACGGCACATTTTGCAGAAATTTTTCTTCCAAATAGGGCGCGAACCCTGGGACGCTGGGCTTCTAGATTGCCACCGCGAGCGCTTCCCGATTTACCCTGGTGACCGGTGGGAAACTTCTGTCGGGTCGGGCCGGTCACACCAGGTTCAATTTGTCTGCTGCCTGATTCATCATTTTTTTTTAGATTGGATAGTAGACTAATTTGGAATGATTAGCCTGGTCCCATAGATATTTACCATCGGTCAGTGGTCACAAAAATAAATCGAGAAACGCTCACGATGGACGGTCTAGAAGCCTAGCGTCCAGGGTTCGCACCGCTTTTGTAACACTAAAAAAATCATTTTAAACCCTAAATTTTAAAAAGAAATTTAAGGGCATTTTTGTTGATTTTATGTAAAATTACTAAATTATTTCTAAATTATAAATATTACTAGTAAATATGAATGAATTATCCGAAAAAAAAAACAAACCAATCTTTTATTTTAGTTGATAATTTTTTATTTTGATCCATAAATAATTACAATTATTGACCAAAGTTTACTTTGGCAAGTGTTTTGAATATTTTATAGGACAAAATTATGATTGACTACTAAATTATCGGTAGATTCATTATATATTTATTAATTTGTTATATAAAGATAAATTTATTTTGGTATAGAAAGTCGAAATTTATTTCTAAATACAGATGGATGAATATAATTATTATTTCTAAATTAATTTTAACTGCGTAAAATAATTGCTAGACTAATTCTTATGTGAGACTAAATAACAATTTCCGATATTTTTTCTCTAAAATTTATATTTAAAATTTTCTCATAATTAATTTCTATTCCTCTTTTATATATATATATATATATATATATATATATTTGCGAACGTTTGTAAGTACTTCAAAAAATAGATTTATCATAGGAGAAATAATTTGCACAGTGAAAGTGAATATCTCAGTAAAAAATATTTCTCTTAATGGGTTATACGTCTGATATCCGATCGTCGATCAGACAACACCAACCTTCGATCGCCGTCCCGAATTAAACTATACTTGGGGGACGATGAACCCGTCAAGATCGTCGGCAACGATGAACCCGTCGAAATCGACGGTGAATGATGCGAGATCGCAATTGTGGTGATCCCGACGGGTTCACCATGCTCCCAGGATATAATTTGGTTCGGAACGGCAGCCGACGGTCGCCGATGGTGTCCAATTGACGATCGAACATCAGACATGACACCGATTGACGGTCAAAATTTTCACTGAGACATTCACTTTTACTGTGCGTATCATCACCCTCATATCATCACCCTCAAAATATAGACACAAACATGCAACAAACTGCACCCAACAGAAGACAGAAACCACCTCCAATATAGTTCAAGAAATTCATAGCAAATTGTAAAGAAAGAAGTTACTTAAGAAAACCCTACTTCATTGTACCCAAAATATTATTCACGAAAGCTTCCTGCTCGAATTTTAGGGTTATTATAACCAAGCATCGCTACTAACTTATTCTACCTAAACACATCATACCATGTAGGATGAGTCCATTTAGGAGATGTAGATAGCATGGACTAGAGACATATTACAGAATCCTTAGTTGAAGATCATGGTAACCAGTTCTGCTCTTGTACTTGTCAAAGAGCTCCTGGAGGGCACGAACAAACCGAGCATGCGCCTCATTTATCTGCCAAATCAAGAAACAAGACCAACATACATGTTTTATTCCAATGCAAAAAAATTTTGCCCAGAAGATTTGGTTTTGGAAGCATTGGCACACTCGATGAGTGAAGTGCGCCATCTTTGTTTACCTCTTCTGCGGTGGGCTTTGGATTCTTCAATAGCTTGATCGGTCTTCCAACTACAACGTGCAATGGATGCCGAAACGGAATTGGAGTTCTGCGTAACAGGAAAAGGTTTCTTAAGATAAGATCGAGACAAGAAAAACCAGTCCTAAAGCTAAATTTGGAGGGCAAGCCTACCCAAATCTTCCCCAGAAGGCCAATGGAGTAAATTTTAGTGATCGAGCAATCTGGAAAAACATTTTCCCACTAGGCTTCCACCACCGGTATACATAGCTCTGTCAAGCCAATAATTAATAAAAGATTATTTTCGCAATTCTTTGTTTTAAAACCTGACCATATCATCATAATTCTGGCAATGCAAGATTCAGATGCAGCATAGAGAATTCATGTGATCGAATCATCATACTTGATACGGATAAAAAATCAAACCTGACCAAAGCAAAAGACAGGAACTAGAGGGCATCCTGTCTCAATGGCAATTCGCACGAATCCTTTTCTTGTTTTAAGGAAAGCAACCTATTAACCACATGGATTAGAAATGTTCAGATGATCCTTTTTATCTGAAATCCATATAAGGAAATAGACAACTGAAATATCAGGAAAGCATACGATAAACACTGGAGGAGACTAAACTTTACTCTCAGAGGAAACAACAAAGTGATTGATGGAAATAAAATAAAACCATGTTAAATATCAGTTAAACCTTATATAACGGAAACCAATATCGCGAGAAATTACCAAATGAACTAGGATTAGATAATGTTATGTGTCATTCAACATGCTAATCCTAGATGTAACTACTTTGACTGCACTATTAACCTGAAAAAAGTATTGAATTGAGAAAGTAATTTGAATTTATAAGAAATGTATAGCATTGAGAACAAGATCAATACATTAGTCTGCAGTGAAGTATTTGATTCAATGCAGAAGTCAGACCTCAGTGTCATGGCTCAAGTGAAGTGTCTCCTGAACACCACCAGGCACAATGATGCAGCTGTACCCAGCTGCTAAATATGCATAGAAGTTCTTCCTTGATGCAGGGATTAGCCCAAGCCATGTCCAAATCTGCCTCAGAAAAGGGGTGTAGAAAACCTGACAAAGGATTCACATGCAGAGAATTAGAAGACGCAGATGTATCAAAAGAAAAGAAGAAAAATGTTCAAATAAAATTAATTAAATCTACTGGAATGAGGGAACCTTACTGCACTGCTTGCGAGAACCTTCATCTTACGCAGTGGCATGAACCTCGCGTCTTCGGCAAGAGCACAAAGAGCTATTGGCAGGACCGAGTGTGGCTCATAACCAAACACTGCAATATGAACATTAGTGGCACTCACCAACTCTATAATTCTAAACAAAGAAATCAAACATATCTGCTGACTATTGGTGATTTGTTTTTCTTTAGCGGAGGAAATTTTTTGATTCAGGAAGGCAAAATTGCAAGTAGGTCTTCCAGAAAGACATCAAAATAATACAAACAGGTCGAGAAAAGGGTAGCAGAGGCTAGTTTTTGCTGTGATTTTTATTTAATATTAAAAAGAATATTTTCGAATAACATTAGAACATGAAAAGTAAATTAAACTGATCTAATATACAAATGAAACATGAAACTAAATAATAATTAAAAGTATAACGAGGATGCCTTGAGTATATAATTTTAATCAAACATCATTAGCACTAGTTTGTTCAAACTAATTACATTGATGAGAGACTTGCAAATTTCCGAAGACATATATAGAATATTAAGTTTCATAATGACAAATGTATTTCTTTGTTTTGAAAGGATAGCTCCCCACCCAGCAATAACAGATGTTGATATAGGCCTAATTTATGTTTTTGGAATCAGTCAGCTATAACGGAAATGAAGATGAAACCTAAGAATTTAGTGGTGGATAGGAGCTTACCGTAGGCCTGATCCGGGTCGAAAGCCGTGATATCCTCCAAATGAAGGGTGATGGGAAAATATCCACACGCATACTTACAAATATACCTGATATTTTTTACACGAATGGGAAAAAAAAGACAAATCGCAAAGGACATTAACCAAAGTACAAACTAAATTAGGGTTCCACAAAATTGATGGAGAAATTTGATACCTCGACAATTTCCGACCCAAATAATTTCCATCGTCGAGAGGAATCACCATGAAGATAATCAGAATCGCAAAAACCCTGTATCAATCGAAAGAAATCAAAACAATAAGAACCATGCGCGAGCAGAGATACCGAAGGAGCGCCGGGAGGATACGAACACGACGGCGATGTGGGCGGGGAAAAGGAGGAGGGCGGCGAGGACGAGAGCGACGTTGAGGTGGATGGCGCCGAGCCAGAGGACGAGGGCGACAATGGTTCTGAGGAGGGAGTAGTCCGTCCCTTTGAACACCGCCGGTTTCCCGGCCGCCTTCCCGTCGTCCTCATTCAGCACTTCGATCGACATGACAAGGAGAGAGAGAGAGAAGGGAAGAAGAAGAAGAAGAAGCTGATGCAGCTCAGCGCGGATCGCCAGGTGTGGTGGCTCTGGTCTTTATATAGCGATCCGTAGGCGGTGCCCGAGGTCGGAGCGTCTCAGTCAGCCGTCGATTTACGATCCAACGGCTGTCATCCATTCCACAACGCGACAGCGTTGACCGTCGGGAAGAGGATGCCGATGACACGTCAGTGGAATTTCGCTTCCCATGAGCTTAATGCAGTTAAAAAAAACAAAAAAGAAGTGTTTGGAACGGAAAGAAAACACGAACGAATTAAAGAACAATTGAAATCAATTTCTTAATACGAGAACAATTAAATCAATTCATCCCTTCTCTTTTGGGCAAAAATTAAATGGCCATTCATTGCGTTTTCACGTCTCAGTTTTTTTAATTAAAGTTCAATAATTATTCCTAGGTGCCACTTTTAAAATGACATGCTCTAAATAGTTTAAATTATTTTTATCATTCGATCATCTAAGCTTTTTAAAATACGTAGCTATGTTATTTAGTCGGGTAAAAATTAACATCAAATTTCTATAACATGTAGAAATTAATAATTAATTTTTGTCGTCCCAGGATTAGAGTATACTGAAAGGATAATTAATTATCATTTCAAATATTTATGATTCGATTTTTAATTATGATATATTTTATAAAAAAATTCCTCTAAATGGGATATGAATCCTAAAACATTAGATTTCTAGATCATTCGCCTTAAGCATTTTCCAATTTACCCTGTGACCGATGAAAAATTTCTATAAAACCGAATTAGTTACTCGAGATTTAATATTACCCAACAATGTAGAAAGTAATAATTAATTTATAAAATTATAGAAGTTAGTTGCTAACTTTTAACCCGATAATTTTATATTATTTTAATTTTACTAATTCGAAAGATAATTTAATTAAAATAATATTTGAACGAGCAAAATATACAATTAAAACTCTAACACATCTATTATATTTCAAATAAATATTATTTAATTATGATATTCATAATAAAAATTAATATTTAATTTCTACAACGTGAAAAATTAATTACTAACTTCTCGAAATGATAATTCGATTAAAACAACATTTTAACAAGAAACCAAATGATAAGGACATCATACACTCATTATGTAACAAAATCTAATTGCGATGTGTGTAAAACTAACATGTCAGTTCTACCACGTGTAAAAATTAATCGATTGCTTTTCCAATAATATTAAATCCAAAAATATTTTCGAGATAAAATTATGCAAAGAAACATGAGAACCCTCATTTGATTTTTAGTCTCAAATTAAAAGATGATGTTTATTAATTTGGTGCGCCTTTAGTCTCGACGACCGACTAAGCGGAAAACCCAAAGAAACGAAGATACAAAGAAAAGGAAACAAGGCACAGAAACTCGGCATTAAAAGCTGAGGTTTCGTGAAGAAACAAAGGAGAAATAGTTTACCGAAGAAACACGGCAATGACCAATGGGTAATGCAACAACTAGGAACAAAGAACACAAGAATGTAATAGTTATGAAACAACCATCTAAACTCAGAAAAGGAACAAAAAGTACGCATCGAACCACATAAATACATCAAGTTGCAAAACAAAAAAACTCAGGTAGATGATGCATCTTTGTACAGATCAAGACAGCGAGAAGGAACTCTTCGTGCCTGAAAATGCCTTCTGCAAGATCCCATCCATATCCCTGAAACCAGGGAATGAAGATCAAAACACCATCTTAAGAATGAAAAAAACCATAGCAAATATGAAGAAAAGATTGAACATGAGGAAATATTCTGTGATCATTAAAGATACCCAACCAAAAAGACGATGTACAAATATATATACAATCGGTTCAATCTAATCTAGAAAACTGAATATATTATTAACCATTCAAATCGAATCGAATCAAATCAACGTATCTCTTTCCTTGATTATGAGATCTTCAATTCTTTACCCATAATGAGCCTATCTCTTTCCTTAATTATAAAATCTTCAATTCTTTACCCGTAATAAGATATCACTTTCCTTAATTATAGATCTTATATTGTTTGCCCATAATACTCCCCCTCCAGTTGGAGTGTATATATCAAGAACGCCAAACTTGCCAAGTAGGGAATGGAAATTTGATGAACTTAACGGCTTAGTGAACAAGTCTGCAAGTTGGGAAGTCGATGACACGGGCAGTTTCTATAGCACCTGATTGAATTCGTTCTCGAACTACATGACAATCAATTTCTATATGTTTGGTGTGTTCATGATAAACTGGGTTGGCAGCAATGTGGAGTGCTGCTTTACTATCACAGAATAGCTTCGCCGGTTGTTGATGGATCACCTTCAAATCATCCAACAAATACTCGAGCCATATAAGCTCACATGTACCTGAAGTCATGGCTCGATACTCTGATTTTGCTGAAGATCTTGAAACTGTAGTTTGTTTCTTAATTCTCCATGAAATAAGTGATCCCCCAAGGAAAATGCAATAACCAGTCACAGATCGTCTGGTGATTGAGCACCGAGCTCAATCAACGTCGCAAAATCCCTTTAAGAGCAAATTACCTTGGCTGGGAAAAATAATCCTTGGTCGGGTCCACCTTTAAAATATCACAAAAGATGGTGAACAATATCTAAATGAGGTTTCCTTGGTTCTTGCATAAACTGACTCAGAATGTGAACTGCATAAGTTATCTCTGGTCTTGTAATGGAGAGATAAATCAGTCGTCCCACTATTCTTCTAAAAACAAATGGATTCTTTAATGGCTCTCCTTCCATAGGCAGGAGTTTGACATTTTCTTCCATAGGTGTAGACAATGGTTTGGCTCCAAGTAAACCCGCTTCATTTAAAATGTCAATGGTGTACTTTCGTTGAGATATCGAAATACCATCGGTAGACCGAGCAACTTCAATACCAAGGAAATATCGCAATTGTCCAAGGTCCTTGATACGAAATTTGGTGTGGAGGAACTTCTTGAAGGCATTGATTGCACTGTCATCATTGTCAGCTATGATCATGTCATCCACATAAATAAGTACAGCTATGAAAGAATTACCAGAAACCTTTGTGAAAAGTGAGTAGTCGGCCTTAGATTGAAGAAAGCTCACTTGCTGAATGCTTTCAGAAAATTTGTGAAACCAACTCCGTGAGGCTTGTTTAAGACCATATAATGATTTATTTAGTCAACATACCATAGGTGTTTCCCGCTGTCGATGAAAATCGGGAGGTAGTTGCATATAGACTTCTTCAAGCAAATCACCATGAAGAAAAGCATTCTGGACATTCATTTCGTGAAGTGACCAATTACGAACAACAGCAATAGCAAGTAAAATACGAACTGTGGTCAACTTGGCTACAAGTGCAAATGTTTCCTTATAATCAATCCCATCCCGTTGAGTGAAGCCCTTTGCCACCAATCCGGCTTTGTATCTATCAATTGTGCCATCTGAGTTATGTTTAATCTTGTACACCCATTTGCATCCGATTGGGCGATGACCGGAGGGAAGTGGCATGAGTGTCCAAGTATTATTTTGTTCAAGGGCAGTTAATTCTTCAAGCATAGTTTTCTTCCATTTTGGATCTAAAATTGCCTGCTCATAAGTCTTAGGTTCCACATGCATAGTAATGGCACAAGCGAAATTCAAATATTTATGTGAGAGTTGTCCATAAGAAACATACCTAGACAAGGGGTGACGCATGCCAGCGGAGGAAGAAGATTGACTTGGGTTAATTGTGGAGGTGTGGTAGAGATGAAAATTTTGGAGTTTGACACTTAGTTGCCTTATGCGATCAGAATGACATGTGCTAGGAGCTATTTGTGTTGTGGAAGTGTCTGAGTCATGGATAGTTTCAAGGATGAAAGATACAGATGATTGTGAAGGAGGATTTGTGGTTTGTGTGGTGTTTGTTTTTGTGAGGGTTGAGGCAAGGGAAGAACTATCTTATCATATTGTTCTTCTAATGGTTTAGTATGGAATGGGAAAACTTGTTCATGAAAAACAACCTCTCGAGAAAAAAAAAATTTGTTTGTTTCTAAATTATAAACTCGATAGCCCCTTTTGCCAAATGGATAACCAACAAATATACACCGATATGTTCTTTGATCAAATTTATGTATAGGCTGAAGATTAGTGGCATAGCAAAGGCATCCAAAAATTCAAAGATGAGTGTATGCGGGTGATTTGTTATAAAGTAGTTGATATCGGGATTTATGAGAAAGGAGGGGTGTAGGCAAACGGTTTATCAAATAGCAAGATGTTTGAACGCTTTCGCCCTAAAACTTTAGAGGTAGGTTTGCCTGAAATCGGAGAGCCATCCCTACGTTTAAAAGATGACGATGTTTTCTTTCAACAATTCCATTTTGTTGTGGAGTTGAAGTGCGATAATTGATGCGATAATTGTGTTTCCTTTACTATGCAAATAATCTCTCATGGAAGATATTTCGGTACCATTGTCGGTTTGAAGAGTTTTAATTCTAGATCAGAATTGTGTTTCCACCCAAGAAATAAAAGACTGTAGAATTCCTTGAGTTTCAGATTTAAAACTCATGAGATGTATCCAAGTATATCGCGTATAATCATCAACAATTGTTAAGAAGAAACGAGCCCCAGAGTGAGATTTTATTTAATGCGTTCCCCAAATGTCACAATGAATTAATTCAAAAGGTGATTGAGAAGAAATTGAACTAGATAGAAACGGTAACCGTGTTTGTTTAGCAAGAGGACAAATTTCACAAACATGCTTAGAATCAAAATAAATTGCAGGGTTGGTGTTGGAGAGTACTTGGGGTAGACGAGACGATGGGTGGCCTAGACGTTGGTGCCAAAGGTTGGAATGCTTGTGGATGACATTAGCAAAAGTTAGGTTATGGTCTTGTGCTAGGTAGTAGAGGTCATATGTTGCTTGCCCAGGCCAATCATCTTCCCCGTAGCTGCGTCCTGCACAACACAAAAATCTGGAAAGAAGGTAACTGTGCAGTTCAATGCTCGTGTTAATTTACTAACTAATAGCAAATTAACTTGAAATTGTGGAACTTTGAGGACTTCATCAAGTTTAATCTGAGGTATAATATGCAAAGAACCAATTGATTCAATAAATGTTTGACCACCATTCGGCAAGCCAATATTTGTTGTTTCTGGCAATACCTTAGGGTTCAACAATTCAAATGAGGAAGTCACATGATCTATGGCTCCACTATCAATAATCTAATAAAAATTCAAGTGTGGTGTAACTAGAGAAATTTGATATGATGTTGTGACAATACCTGTGGTATTTGCAAAATATTATGTGTTACCATCTTTATTTTTCTGAATCATAGCCATCAATTGGTTGTATTCTTCAATTGTGAACATTGGTCCATCATATATTGAAGGAGATTTCCCTTCTGTCTCCAATGTTTTGTTCAACTCCGCCTTCACATTGTTAGCCCTAGTTTGGCGTTGATTGGGTGGCTTCACATTTTTTCCATGAAGCTTATGACTAGCAGGAAAGCCATGCAAGTAATAGCATTTTTCAATGCTATGGTAATCACGATTGCAGTAGTCGCAATGTAGTGGCGTCTTTTGTCTTTGAACTTGATTTGCTTGGCTTGTCTTATTGTTTTGATCTACAAGCATAGCATGATGATTCATGTTTCTACGGTTGAGCGAGATTTCAGCTTGCTTTTCTTGTTGGAGGACGAGAGAATAAGCTTGACATGGATTAGGTACGGGATGCATCAACAAGATTTGTGCACGTATAGCAACATTACTTTCATTTAATCCCATAAGAAACTGCATCACCCTCTCTTTATCATCTCTTTTCTTGAGTTGCTCTAATCCACCACACGTACAAATTAAAGGCTCATGACAGGATGAGTATTCATCCCATAAAGCTTTGAGTTGTGTGTAATAAACAAAGACCGATTGATGCCCCTGCACATGCCCCACAATATCTCACTTAATTTGAATAATTCTGGAATCGTTTCCTTGTGAAAAACGTTCTTGTAAATCTGCCCAGATTTCTGCTGCAGTTTTGGCATAAATCACGCTGCTTGCTATGCTTGGGTGAATAGAATTCAGCAACCAAGAGATCACCATGTCGTTGCAGCGTTGCCATGAAGAAAGATTATCATCTGTTGAAGATGGTCTTTGGATTGAACCTGTGACGAATCCAATCTTGTTCTTGGCACTCAGGCTAATTCTCATAGCCCGATTCCATGTATTGTAGTTGTCTCCTTCAAGTACTTTAGAGACGAGAATCATACCTGGATGATCTGAGTGGTGTAATGAGTAAGGGTCTAAGGCTTCTCCAGTAGCCTTGGAAGGCCTTGATCCTTTTTCATTGTTGTCTTGGTCTGCCATGACAACAACTCAAACAAAGAATCAACGTTGCAGAAGCGTTGGAAGGATTTCACCAACCTCAACCTTGCTCTGATACCATGCAGAAAAGATTGAACATGAGGAAAAATTCTGTGATCATTAAAGATACCCAACTAAGAAGATGATGTGTATATATACACACACACAAACGGTTCAATCAAATCTAGGAAACTGAATATATAATTAATTATACAAATCAAATCGAATCAAATCAACATATCTCTTTCCTTGATTATGAGGTCTTCAATTCTTTACCCATGATGAGTATATTTCTTTCCTTAATTATAAGATCTTCAATTCTTTGCCTGTAATAAGATATCTCTTTCCTTAATTATGGATCTTATATTCTATATTCTCTGCCCGTAATAAATAGCTTTATGGCAACTTAAAAACTTGAAAAAGTATCTTTCACTATCTGATGATTTGACCTGAATATGTATCTATTAAGCAAGACTGCCTGATCACCTGGGTTATCGATAACCTCCAAAAGGAAATTTTCTTGGTAATTCACCTTCTTAAAAATTGCCAATCTTACTGAGCATACTTATTAAGCAAAAAACGGTGGGAAAGCAGGAAATGACCACGATATTAATGACATGATCATAATCGAATTATCAGGTAATGCACTTAATTAGTTCTACATCAAAATTAATAAGAATGTACATCATAACTAAAATATTGATACAGGGATAACACATGCAAGGTATAGTGAACAAGTAATTGACTAATTACATTTTACCAATTACAAGGCAGAAATAATCGGATTCTGTAGTTGATTTAATAGAAAAAATAATCAATTGAGTTAAATAAACACAATTTGATTTAATTTCAGTTGTCCTGGAGCATCAAACAATCAAATAAGCACATGAGTCAATGAAGCATATGAGACAAGATAGATACGAACAACTTATGAAATAAACTTTCACTTTATGGAATAAATGTCATGATAACATATTTTTAAGCAATTTAACTTCTGTTTAAATAATATTTTCTTTCGGTATGCTCTAACTATCTATATTTTTTTATGTGGATGACAATTATTATAATAACCTAATTCACACTTCATGGGAGAACTAAGTCCAATTATGGTGAGACATTTGGAAAGGCCTTGTGTATAGCTAATTAGAGATGATTCACGATTATGAGTTGTACTTAGGCCTAGATTTGATGTCTGAATAGAGGAGATTGTGGCAATCTAATTTAGTTTCATACGAAAATTATGAGCTAAGAAAAAGGATTAATAAACATAGATTGTTGAAGTATTATTATTTTTTTTTTTACCTATGTATTGTGGATCTAGCAACCATCCCAGAACATACACAAATTTCGTGAAAATTTACATGATCCAATGCACTAACAAGACTCCAACACCACAAAACACTTCTCTAAGATTGGAATAGCACACGTGCTGAGACTATTCATCAGAAAGCCAATTAAAAATTACAATAATGAATTAACAAGCTGATAAAACTTGACGCGATAAAAGATGAACAACGAGAAATGACCTGGCTGCGAGTAGCCGACTCTTTGCCACCGCGAGGATCTTGGGGGAAGGGGAGCCGAGGGAGAGACGAGAAGGCAGCTCCTTGAGGTCATGAGGCGCCGCTGCTCGGGCCAATGGCGGAAATGCGGAGAGATCGGCGGAGAAGAGACCGCCGCGGAGGTTCGTGGCGTCGCTCCGTGCAGGGTTTCTTTCTAGCAGTGCCCGGCCGGCGAGTCCGGATCGGTTTTGCATAAATCGGACCGGGCTGGATCAAATTGGACCGTCTGATTCAGCTTACTGATTGAGTTCAGTATGATTTTCAAGAATCACCACCACTTATCATATTAGTCATCATGTCCCAGCCGCTACCCGAATTATGGAGTAAGAGAATAACAATAGTGTTAATGGGAGAAAACTCTCCAATCTCAAATTGATCTTTGCATAGACTCTCCACTTAATAAATTCTTTGCATTCACTCCCTAATAGATTGAGTATAAAAAACTAAAAATTCAGTATACATTGTAAAGATTTAAGTATAAATTGTTTAAGATTAAGTACTAATTTAAGAAATTTGAGTACAAAGTTTCGGTGACCTCTCATGTAAAAATCTTGATATCGTGAGTATAAAAGAGTGAAAACTCAGTATACATTATAAAGATTTGAGTATAAATTGTTTGAGATTGAGTACTAATTTAAGAAATTTGAGTATAAAATTTCGACGACCCCTCATGTGAAAATCTTGATGTGGTGGATGCAACCTCACATACTCAAATTTCTAAATTTTATACTCAAATTTTTTCAAATAATACTCAATCTAAATAAATTCATACTTAAATTTTGATAATGTATACTGAAATTTTTACTATATACTGAAACAATATATACTCAAATTTTTTCAAATAATACTCAAATTTCTTAAATTAGTACTCAATCTCAAACAATTTATACTCAAATCTTTACGATTTATACTGAATTTTTACTCTTTTATACTGATAAAAAAATAACACACAAATCTATCTTGTCAATCCCATCAGGGAGTGCATGCAAAGATATTTTTGATTCGGGAGTGCATGCAAAGCCTACTTTGATGTGGAGAGTTTTCTCAAATTTTCCCATAACAATAAGTTATTTCTCAAATATTCACGATTTAAATTTTAATCGTCCTAAATTTTAAAGTGGTTTTTTCTTTAAATGGGACGTATAATCATAAAATATTAAAATTTTGAATTATTTATCGTGGGATTTCCTGATTTATCTTGACAGCTGTTAAGAAATTTTTATAAAACTAAGCTAGTTATCCCAAATTTAATATTATCTAATCTGATGAATTATTTTTTATTAAATCCCAACAGCCGTCAGACTATGATGTTATCATTAGATTTTTCAGATAGATTTCCAAATTAGAATTCAAGTTTGAGCTGTGATATATTGTTAAAAAAATTTCTCTAGTGAAAGTTAAGAATACTCATTATTAAAATGGATATATATATATATATATATATATATATATATATATATATATATATATATATATATATATATATATATATATATATATATATATGGTAACAAATTTTATGTGGCCAAATAAATCCATAATCTCAAATTCAACTGTTACCTAATTAATTTTTTTTTTATATAATCCCTGCCAACAACTCCGGCCTTATAAGATGGCGTCTTCGATTTCTTTTACTTGGCTCTCAGGTCCCTGCCAACTCCAGCATGATCTATGAAGTGGAGAGAAGGGATTCTGCCATCACAGGGAGTAGGAAGATCTTTCACGGTGAGGGTAGATTCTCTGTTCCATACTAGCCTCTGGCCTTGTCCCACGTCTGTAAGTGACGATCGATGAGTCATCCGATCATCAATCGGATATCATTGGTGGTCTTCTGTCGTCGTCCCAAACCAAATTATATCCTGAAGGGTACGGTGAATCCATCGGGATCGCCACAATTGGGATCTCGTTGGATTTCGACGGATTCACCGTTCCCAGAATATCGTTTGATTCAGAATGACGATCGAAAGTCAATAATGATATTCGATCGACGATCAGATAACTCGTCGGCCGTCGCCGATAAATGTGGGACATGTAATTCGGATTATTAGCAGGAATATACACTAAAGCAGACAATAAATATATAGATACAGCAGTCTGATAAGAAAATAGCAGCGTTTAAGAATAGTTATCTGGTTGAAGCGCCGACGTGCCGACTGCCCTTAGAGAATTGATTGTCGTCCTACGGTGCAAAGGCTCCCGGCAAAATCCTCCCAAGATCCGACAACCTCGCGATGTTCGTAGGTGCACTCCAAGACGAACGCTGCCTTCGGACACAACCTCTGATCGCACGAGAAGAAGTCTCAAGACACACAAAACCGGAACAGAAAGAAGAAGAGAAGAAAATCGAGAAAGAGATGATTCCGTAAGTCCCTTCTATTCCCCCTTTCCTTTTATAGATCCGAAGAGGCAGTCTATTGCCTCTCCGCCTGAGGAGTCGCGGCCACTCGAAGGGTCGCTTGATTCCTCAAAAAAATAGAAAAGGTAATAAACCAAATTGGTTTAGGAACCAAACCGAACCGGGCCGCCCGCAAGTGTGAAGCCCACGGGCTAGGGATTTGCACCCCCCTTGCGCGCGATAATCGTGTGCGTCGCGCCAAGTTTATAGATTTCCGGCCCAGACCCTCTGAAACCACCTGGTTTGGGCTCAGTCCGCGCAGGCGTGTAGGTCCCCTTAAGATTTCTAAACATATTAGGAATGACTTCATATATAAGGCCTTCCAACTCTCTTAACTTAGCAATGTGGGACTAAACGCATACACTATCTCCTTCAAAATATTTGAAATTCAACATAAAAATTCAAACACACGGAACATGGATGAGGATCCCATCTGCTTCACGGTGACCATTTCAAGTACTGTTTCTGAATTGATCAACTATAAATATAGAACCACGTCTGTGAAGATTATTGCGAACTACTTTGCTGTAAAAAAAAACATGCAGGATTGCTGGATAAGGCAGCAGTTGTAACAGCTGAAGAGGTCGGGAGAGGTAAAATGTGAGTTGAAAAGATGCTCCTCGTTCGGCTCTGCACCATCATCTACTCTGTAGTCTTCACGCAAATGGCCTCAATTTTCTGGAACAAGGAACCGCCATGAACACAGAGATCGGTGGCTTCCGCATCCCGGCGGCGAGCTTGTCCGTGTTCAACATATTCAGCGTCATCATCTTCGTCTACCGAAACCTGCTGATCCGGTGATGTCGCGTGTCCAAGCCGGTGAAATATTAGGGATGTTTGGCGCTCTGTTCAAGTGCATTCGTTATAATTTTTATTTTTCAAATCATATACTCCTCAACAATTTTTTCCCAAAGGCACACTTTAGGATTGTGCAAACAAAAATGATAGACAACATAAATTTTTGAACGTGAAACCCAACGTGAATGACATGATACCCTAATTGCAGCGATTCTTGACGAGTTCACCGTGCCCCTCAGGTTATAGTTTTGTTCGGGGTGGTGGCCGAAAGCCGCCGTCCGTGTCCAAACGATAATCGAACGTGTACACAAAAAATGTCACATCATTTACGTTGAGTTTCACACTATAATTTTACGCTCTCTATCATAACTCTTGTGCAAAATACACTCCAAGTTTTGAAACTATCCAAAAGACATCTTTTTATCCATTTTTCAAAATTAATTTTTTTTCCGTCCAATGGTGGTATGGGATGATATTGATTTTTTTTATAAAAATAATAATACAGTATATTTGAATTTCGAGAATTAATCTATAAGTCCTGGAATGAGTCCAATTTGAGATTTCTAAATTCATTAATGAATTTTGACCGAACTTATTAATAGACATAAGAGCTTTAGATTTTTAAAAAATTGACATATATTAGAAGAGAATATTAACATCAAGGTATTTATGGGATCTATATTTAGTTCTGACGTCCCCGCAATAAATTTTATGTATGTGTCAATTGCTTTAGAGTCATGAACTTTGAAAAATTTCTAATCAGTAAGGTTAATGACTTCAAGTTGATCTTTTTGGGCATATATAGATTTCAGGATATTTCAGAAACCTGTAATACTTGGAATGAATTTGATCAGAACTCTCTAGGTCTATCAATGAATTTTGACTAAAATTCATTAATGGATGTAGAAAATTTTTATAAGTACTCCAGGTTAGTTTTGATATAATTGACCAAGTCAAGTTAGATCCTATGTGTTTTTGATCCTTATGTCTAAGTGTGTAGGAGCTTAAGAGCACAAGAAATCGAGCGAAAGACGTAGCAAACGAGAAGGATGACACGAGGAAGGGATCTGATGGGGCTGGTGCATCCGAGGGACGCAAAGATTGTGGAAGAGTACACCGGTGGACGAGAAGGGCGTATGCGACGTCTAAGGGACGAGAAGTCGGGGAGGAAGCCCGTTCAAGGAGAAGGCTGAAGTCGAGTTCGGGTGAGCTCAACTCTCGATGGTCGGAAATCACCCACGTAAACGAAAGGCAAAAAAAAGTCAACACAGATGTTGACTTTGACTAAATGATCAACTGAAGTGCCTCAATTGCCTCTGGAGGTGGCTCAATTCATTCGGATCAGTTATGCGCTAAAACAAATTGAGGCGTCTCAATTGGAACTTAAGATGCCTCAAGTCAGAACTGAGGTGTCTCAGATCGAAAAGTTATCACCATTTATGGTTGGAGTCATGGATAAATTCTTATCCAACTGAGGCGTCTCAAATCACAATTGAGGTGCCTCAAATTTATGTCACTATAATGATAACTTCTTGTTTTGGGCTATAAATAACCCCCTAGAGCTAGGAAGAAAAGAACAACTTATATTCAATTTCTAATCTTTTTCTGAGCTTTCCAAAAATTATAAGAGGTTTCTCCGTCTACAACGAAGGAGACATTTTTAGTGTGCTTTTCCATTGCCTTGGATTAGCAACATCATCGGTTGCAACCAAGTAATTCTGACACCTCTTTATTTTTATGTTGTTGATTTGTTTATTATTAATTACTATATAATCTGACATCTTTGCTAAGATATTGCAAAAGATATAATTTGTAATTGTAGGACTATTCAACCCTCTAGCCGGCTTATATGGGACCTACAATTAGTATCAGAGCCCAAATGTTTCAAGAGGACTAACAACCGCTTAAAGCAATAAGACGATGGTTAGACCGACTATCCACCCACTAAAGTTTGAGGGGAGAGTTTGCAATGTGGAAACACAGGATGAAGGCTATCTTTAAAACTGATTTTGAATTGTTATTAATAATGAAAAATGATTTTGTAGTATATCGACAAAAGAACTCTAGGAGAAGTTCTCGAACTACACGAAAGGACCTCGGAAGTAAAGCTCGCTCATTAGGACCTACTTAGAAGCCAACTAAGAGTCCTTCGAATGAAAGAAGAAGAGACGGTGGCTCAACTTCACGCAAGGATCAAGGAGCTTGATCTCCGAACTCACGAATCTCGGATAAAAGGTAACAAACCAAGATTCACTAAGGTATGCTCTGAACGTATTTCTAAGAACACCGGAGTGGATGCCCATAGTAGACTCATACTATATCTCTAAAAACCTCGAGGTAAGTACTGTTGGGACCTTGTCGTTTAGTTAGAGGGGGGTGAATAGCTACTTTTTTGATTTTTCCTCCTACAAGGGTTAGCAAGCCAAGCGGAAATCTCAAATCTAAACTAAAACAATGCTAGCACATCACCTTTACGTGGTTCGGAGATGAAGCTCCTACTCCACGGATGTCCGTAAGGTGGATGATCCTGATCCTTCGGTGAATGACTCCCCGGAACACCTCCGGCTAGCTCTTGTCGCTCCTTGTGGGTGGAGAAACCTCACCACAATCCTTGGACAAACTCTAAGCACTTGTAGGCTACTAACAGACTTTGACCAAGCTTGTTTCGCCAAGAAAGAATAGTAAAAAATAAGCCCTCTTAAATAGTGTTCGATATTGTTCTGACTGTTACCAATCGACTGCCCCTGGAGCAGTCGACTGGTCCTCGCGAATTCGAATGTCACAGCCTGACAATTCACATTCTGGTCGACATCAGTTGACTGCCCAGTCGACTGCATCAAGCATCAGTCGACTGATCTCTCTATGCTCTACCTCAGTCGACTACCCTAGTACCAGTCGACTGTTACCTAAGGTTTTCCTTTCCCGAGTACAATTCTCTCAACACTCGAATCCTAAGATTTCCCTTCCCGAGTACAGTTCTCTCAGCACTCGAATCCTCACGACTTAGCTGACTCTTCATCCAGCAGCCTCGATCTGTTGTCTTCAAGCCCTCTTCGACTTTGGCTCTCGTCCCTCGGATGCATGCAACCCGCGGCTTATCCCCCCATGCCATCTTTTGTGTATGACTCGAAGTCCTAGGATTTCTCCTTTGATGATGGCAGAAAAGCCTCTTACAATCGTTGAAAGTATAGAACATAATTCGAAAGAAATACAAAGTGTGTTGTATTTCTTTCTGAGCTTGAGGGGTTGTATTTATAGCCCCCGGAAGAACTTATCCGTTATTGATGTGGCACATTCGGGGTGCCTGGAGTTTCTCGGGGATCCTGAAGTATGGTCAACTTTGATTCACTCCACAACGGCTATAAACAACTCTTTCTGCGATAAGGCAGACCACTCCGAGCACACAGAATAGCTACAGGCAGCCCAATGTCCGGGAGCCCCTACTGGCTTGGGGTGTCCCAAGCCATGTCAACCCCTAGTTGACTAGTAGTTTTGGGGCTTTAGGTGATTCTCCAATCTTCTAGAGTTGAGCTCACACAAATCCAACTCTGACCTTTTCCTTAAACAAACTTCTTCCCTAGCTTCTAGTCCCTCGAACATCGTGCACGTCTTTCTCGCTCCACCGATGTACTCTTCCATAACTTTTCGTCCCTCGGATGGATCGAGCTCATTGGCACCCTTCGCATGCACTCCTTCTTGCTCGTTGCGTCTTCCGCTCAATTTCTTGTGCTCCTAAATTCCTGCACACTTAGGCTATATTTGGTTAGGAGTAATGTAATCAAGCCTGTAATGTAATTGGAGTTAGAATGTAATCCAGGATTACATGCAGTTTGCTTTATAATCCAGATTATACAACTTTAACTAGCTTTTGTAATCCAGATTATATTACATTATAGTTTTAAAACTAAACCAAACAAAGTAATCAATCTCGTAATATAATCTGGATTACATTACAAAATAGATTATCCCTTACCAAACGTAGCCTTAGACATAAGACATCAAATATAACAAAACCTAACTTGAATCGGTTGACCACATTAAAATTATCCTAGGGACTTATAGTCTCTCTCTTTTTGATATACATCAATCAGAGTTAAATTAGAAAAATACAAACAAAAAAATAAATTAAAAGCAGTAATAATATTTGTAATTAAGTAAAAAAAAATTGTAATAAAACCTCTCCCTTAACTTAATTCTTATGTTCTCCCCCATTGATCACATGAAAAATTTGCTCAATTAGAAAAATTTACTGAGTTATATTAAAAGATATATCTAAAAAAAAATTTATCTTTGTGAGATACTAGTTTTGAAAAAAAAATAAATCTCTTCATCCAAAATAAATTGTTATTTTTCTAAGATGGTGAAATCCAATCAAGATTCATCGAAAAATTGGTTTCATCAAAAATCTATTTTTGAGAAATTTTTAAATTTAAAAACACAATTTTTGATAGAAAAAATCATAGGAAATTATCCATTACTCAACAAATTCTATAAATGTTTGTGAAAACTTCAAAATATTAGATGTGACTATTCAAAAAATTTCATTAGAAAATAATTTCCCTTTGAATGTGAAATATTATTTTTTTTTAACGGAAGCATTAATTTTTAAAAATAAATGTTTAAAAAATGAATTTTAACTTAAAAATCTTGATAATTTTTTAGAATAATAAAAATCTAACGGCTAATATCAAAAAAATTTGGTGTTTCAAAGACAAATTTTGAAGTATTTATATATTTAAATATTTAATTTTTAATAAAAATTCTTAAAAATTTATTAAATGATAAAAAAAAACTTTGAAGAAATTTCTGTGGAGCTATTAAATCCCAAAAAACGAAACATTGAGAGATTTTTTAAATTTCAACAATTTAAAAAAAATAAAGAATTTTTAGAAATTAATAAAATGTACAACAATATTATTTAACAATTCAATATTTATTTTGGAACTCAAAATAAATTTTTATCTATCGGATTGATCAAGAATTTTGGTAAAATATAATTTTTGAACACTTTTATAATTTGACCTCTACGATTCCTAATATACCAATTCAAATATTCCATAAAAAAATTTTCAATTTTCAATTTGAAGATTATATGATTTTGAGCGTGCAGAATTTTTTTTTGTTCTTTTAATTAACTATTTTCAACTTGAAATTTGTTAAACTGTTCTAATGGATTTGCTAAATTCAATTTTAACTTAATGTTATCCTTTTTCAAATTAGCATATTTGGTTCATAATTTGCATTAGATTCTACTTAACATTTGAATAGCATCATATAGTTGATCAAGAAGAGGTTATGTACCTCGCTTCCCATGTCAGATTCGTAATCTAAATTAACACTCCCCTTCGTCAATGCTCTCAATTTCGTTGTCTTTTCGTTGATAGCTTGCCATTAGAGCAAGTCTGGCATACTCCTCCAGCTTGGACTCCAAGGATTATGACTTGATCCACGTCACATTAAGGTTCTTGTGCTTGTTCCGTCTTGATCATTCCTTATCTTTTTCTTTCTCCTTGTTTGTCATCTTTGGACAGTTATTCTTGTGCCCTTCTTCTTGTAGTATCGAACATTTCTTTTCCTTTGAAGTAGCTTCGTTGCTTATAACTTATTAAAATTGTTAGATTTTAAAAATTTTGAAAATTTCCTTACCATGTATGCTTTTTCATCCTTGTCAAGAGATGTATCTGTGTCGGATTCGTTTTTTGGGCTTTCAGCCATAAGTTCTTGCATGGATGTTCTTTTCCATTTCTCAGTTCTGCACATTGGATTTCATGTAATTCTACGATCGAAAATAAATTTTCTAAGATACTTACCTTAAGGTCCTTAGAGATATAGTAGCAGTCGACGATTAAACTCCAGTCCAGGTCCTTGGGAAGGCATTATGAGCATATCTTAACGAGTCTCGATTGGATACCATTTCTCCGAGGTTGGTAAGTTCGTATCAACTCGTTGAGTTTGGCTTCTTGAGGTGGTAAAATGCTCAGCAGATGGAACTTCGCTTTATTGTTGACCACGGATTCAACCTGCTCCTTTTTGCTCCATAGATTCTCCTCCTTTGCGTCTCCATTATGATCTTTAGGTACTACAAAACTGCACTTAATTGTAAGAAAAATATCAAAATTGGTCTTGAAATATACCTCCATTTTTTCTTCCAGTGCGAACTCTCTCTCGAACTTTGACGAGTGAATGCTTGATCCGACCATTTTTTTGTTGTTTTAGGTGGCAGTTAATCCTTCTAAAGCGACCTTGCTCAAATACCAATTATAGAATAATGTGAACCGGCTAAAGGGGGTGAGTAATCCAGAAAATAAAAACTAACTCTCTTGCTTTGGAACTTAGCAAGGACACACTATTAATCAAAATAATAATGTAAGAATAAAAGAAAGAAGCGAGTTTACTTGATTTGCAACCTGGGTGGTTGCTAATCCAAGACGATGAATGTTCAATAGAATTTCTCCTCTGACAAAAATAGAGAAGTCTCTTACAATCGTTGAAAGTACAGAACAAAATTAGAAAAAAGTATAGAGTGTGTTGTATTTCTTTCTGAGCTTGAGGGGCTCTATTTATAGCCCCTAGAAGAACTTATCTGTTGCTGACATGGCACATCCGACGCGCTTGGAGTTGCTCTGGGTGCCTGAAGTACGGTCAATTCTAATCCACTCTGCAACGGCTGAAAACGACTCTTTCTGCGATAAAGCAAACCACTCCGAGAGCCAAGACTAGCTTTGGGCGCCTCAGAGCCCGAGTGCTCGAACAACTCTAAGCTCCCTAACTGGCTTGGGGCGACCCGACTTGCTCTAGGCACTCCGAGCCAAGTTAACCCCCCGATTGACCAGCAGTTTTGGCGCTTTGGGTGATTCACCGATCGTCCGGAGTTTAGCTCACCCGAATTCAACTCCAACCTTCTCCTCGAGAAGACTTCCTCGCTGGCTTCTCATCCCTCGGACATCATGTACGTCTTTCTCGCTTCACCAGTGTACTCTTCCTCAGCTTTTCGTTCCTCGGATGCACCGAACTCGTCGGCTCTCTTCCAGTGCACTCCTTCTCTCTCGCTGGGTCTTTCGCTCAATTTCTTATGCTCCTAAGTTCTTACACACTTAAACACAAGGTATGAAAATATAACATGACCTAACTTGACTCGGTTGACCATATCAAAACTATCCAGGATACTTACAAATTTGATATAATGTCAAACCTTAGTTCAGATCATGGAACATTTTGGGCCTGGTGTTGGGAGACCAAACCCAACTTGGTCCTGGTCTGCTCTCATATCAGGCCCAATATGGTCTTGGTCTCTAGGAGCATACCAGGACCAAGTTGGGTCTAATCTTCCCACATCGAGCTCACAGTGTTCCTTGAGCAAAATCAAGATTTGACACTATATCTACTTTCCTTTTACTCAATACTACCAGATGGGTGCAATTTTACAAAAATCCATATAGCCTAGGTCTATTAGTGGATTTTGTTCAAAACCTACTGATCGATACAGAGAGTTCAGATTGCATCTATTTTAGGCCTTGTGGATTTCTAAGATCTTAAGGAATCTAAAGATATATTCCATTATTTATTTCAGGCTTACCGGAGATGTTTCAGTATTATACTAACTTTTAGTTAGAATGCTTGAGTTTGGTCTCCTAGAGACGAGGATCTCATTGGGCATGATCGGAGAGCAGACTTAGACTACGTTGGGCCTGGACTCCCCACACCAGACCCAACGATTTTGAAATACTCTCAGATCAAGTTCAAAGTTGTCCTGGTCTCCAAGAGATTAGGCTCAAGCGTTCTAGCTAATGATTTTTTTTCTCCATGGTATTACTAGAGAAGTTCGAAAATAGCAAAGGAGAACACATTTGGATTACTTGACACTTCAGAAACTCACAAGATTTGAAATGAATATAATCGAAATTCTCTAAGTTGTTCAGTGTGTTTTGATCGAAATTCACTGATAGATCTAGACTATTTAAATTTTCATGAATTTGTAAGTAGTGTAGATTCTGGAAAAGATAAATTTGATATTAAATTTTGATTCTGATTTTTTAGTTAAATTAAAAAAAATGTGGTATAAATCAAAGATAAGAAAAGGGAGAGAAAGATTTCGACGAGTGGAGAGAAGATGAGAGAGATGTTGAGATTTTATATATTCAAATTATATAAATAATTTTTATATTTAATCTGTTAAATATTTGTTCGGATCCTCTACGGGTAGGAATTGAATTATGTAATTAACTGTTGGCATCCAGCATTCTCGCCAATTTATCTATGATCAATATAGAAAAAATAAACACAGATGTTATTAATTTGGATATTATGGTTAATACGTAAGAAAAATAGATATATTAATTTTATCAAATTTTAACTTTTCAATCTTTTATTAATAACATCTAAATTTTAATTATCAATTCATCCCAGAACGAAATATGTAATTCACTAGAATGATAGAACGGTGGCTGATTTAAAAACAAATTAAATCAAATAAAAAAAATATAAGGACTCGTTCAACCCCACTGAGAGACTTTTAAATGACTTTGACTCATTGCGTGTCGTTTACTTGGGCAAAAGACAATCAGTTGAGACCCCAACGTATTCGACAATCCATCACGTGGAGGGGATAAATTATGAAATTACTCATTGAAAAAAATAATTAATGAAATTATTTTAATCTCGAACGATCTTATTTTAAAAAAAATTCATGAATGGTCAAAATGAACGATCTAGAAACTCAACGTCTTAAAATTCATTCTCTATTTGAAGAAATTTTTTTTATAAAATACATCGTAGCTGAAAATTCAATCATAAATATCTAAAATAATAATTAAACGTCCTTCCACTACACTATAACCTTGGAAGCATGAAATAACTCATTCAGAACTAATATATAATAAAGAAAGATATCTAATTTCAATAGAATTTGATCCCAGAATTTTAACTGTAATATCTCCTGTAAGTCTAATATGTGGAGGACAAATTAATATCCATTGATGACAACTTCCTCTGAATTCAACAGAGGATTCGATATCCGATCAAATAGAGGAGGATATGAAAAGACTATCGATATCCAATATCTATATCCAACCTGAATATCTAATAAAATAAAAAATAAACATACATTAAAAAAAATTTTTCAAAATTCACTAACAATTTGAGTTGATATTAAGAATAAATTATATAAATATTTAATCTATTTTTAAAATTATAAATATTTTTTAAAAATATGATATTAATTTTAATATATATTTATTAAATAATATTATTAAATTAAAAATATTAATTTATAAGATATTTAATTTTTTAATAAAAATAGATATCCGTTGATATTCGATATCTATGAATCTGGAATAAGAATTGGACTCATGATCGTCCCTGTTATGAACGCGGGAGCGCATGATTGAGAGAGAAGCATCGCGGAAATTGCACCGCTTTGACTTGAGAGCGACGTGGTAGATGGGGGCTGACAGTCAAATCTGTCGAAAATCCATTGAAAGTGGAAAGTGTCAAACATGGAATCTATCGGTCTCTGTTATAATCCATTGAAAGTGGAAGAGGCTCCAGCTGCATCAAACATGGCTTCAGCAATTGTTCTCTTACAGATCCCTTGTGCCCTGCTGCTGCTGCAGTTGTTTCTTTGTCCTCTCTATGCTCAACGGCACAGCAACATAAGCTTGGGCTCCTCCCTTACTCCTCTCGGGCCAAACACTTCTTGGCTATCCCCTTCCGGCGAGTTCGCCTTCGGCTTCCGACCCCTTCCTTCGGACAGCAGCAAGTTCCTGCTCGCTGTCTGGTTTGAGAAGATAGCGAGCAGGACGATCGTATGGTACGTCAACGGTAACGACCCGGTGCAGGACGGCGCCAAGTTGGAGCTGACCTCGGACGGGTGGCTCTCGCTGGAGGATCACGCCGGAAGTGTGGTGTGGAGCGCCGGCGTCTCCAACGCCTCTCACGCTGCCATGCTCAACACCGGCAACTTCGTGCTCGTCGATGCCGAAGGGCAGCCGCGTTGGGAGAGCTTCCGGTTTCCTTCCGACACCGTACTGCCGTCCCAAGTGCTGCGTCTCGGCACACATCTTTTAGCTCGTTTGATGGAAGACGATTACTCCGATGGAAGGTTCACCCTCCAGGTCCAAACCGACGGAAATCTCGTGCTCTACCAAGTTTCTGTCCCGTTTAGCAATCAATATAAAGCTTACTGGGCTAGTAACACTGTTGGGAATGGAACACAACTCACCTTCAATGAGTCGGCGGGCATCATTTACTTCGACCAGAGTGACAATTCCAGTCGACCCTTTACTTCCGGCAGCCAAAACTCGATGCGAGATTACTACCAAAGGGGAACACTCGATGCGGACGGGGTGTTCAGGCAGTACGTCCACCCGAGGAACAACTCGAGCACGAGGGCTTGGGCCGACGGATGGACATCGGTCGATTTTCAGCCTCCAAATATCTGCGGCGTAACCAACTCGCCGGCAGGGAGCGGCGCCTGTGGATTCAATAGCTACTGCAGGTTCAATGAGAATCAACAAGTCGACTGTGAGTGCCCGCCGCAGTTCTCCTTCCTTGATCCGGCCAGAAAGTATAAAGGGTGCAAACCGGACTTTGCTCTCCCGAGTTGCGAAATGGATGCGTCGTCGCAGACGCAGGAGATGTACGAACTGTCAGAGATGACAAACGTCGACTGGCCTACCGGAGACTACGAGGAGTATAGCTCCATAGCCGAGGACCAGTGCAGGCAGGACTGCTTAGCCGACTGTTTCTGTGCAGTAGCTACTTTCAGTGATGGGGATTGCAAAAAGAAGAGACTCCCCCTCACGATCGGGAGAACTGTTAGCGATGGAAACATCAGAGCTTTCTTCAAGGTACCCAGAGGTAATAGTTCATCAGCACTGCTTCCTCCATCTACCAACGATAAACAGAGCAATAGTGTTTGGATATTGTTAGGTCCATTGCTTGTAGGAGTCTCTGTTTTCGTCCTCCTCGCGGCAGTCCTTTTCGCGCTGTGCCGTTCCTCTTCTTCTAAGAGGTCGCGCGAGGTAATCAGCAATGCCACGAGCTTGTCGTCATTGAGCCTTCGGTGTTTCACTTTCGGCGAGCTCAAAGAAGCCACCGACAACTTCAGAGAGGAGATAGGCCAAGGCGCCTCCGGTATAGTTTACAGGGGATTCTTGCAGGATGAAGAGGGAACTTGTGTTGCGATCAAGAAACTGGATAAAGTCTTACAGGAGACCGAGAGGGAATTCACGAACGAAGTGAAAGCCATTATTAGAGTAATGCTCTGTTTACTTGGGAGAGCGGAAAGTAAAACTAAGGGAAAATTTCCGCAGTGGAAATTTTTCCATTGTTTACTTCGTTAAAATTTAAAAAAGGAAGAGAAATATAATCCATCCGCGGATAGTTTTGGAGCCAAAATCGATCAACTCAAAATCGGACGGAAAGCAACGGATGGATAAAAAAATGACGCATGTACTCCTTTTCATTTACAAAATTACATCATAAACCAAAAAAAAATAACGCATGTACCTTTTTTAATTCATAAAATTACACCATATACCAATAAAATGACGTATGTACCCTTTTGTATTAATAAAATTACACCGCATATGCCCATCTTTTTCAATCATGGTAAACAAGCATACAAAGGAAAGGATTTCTTTTCCTTTCCCTTCTCTTCCCATGCCCCTAAGTTTGTTTAATTCATCTATCATCCACTCTTTCAGGTAAACATAGCATAAAAGAAGTAGAGAGAGAAGAGAGATAGAAAGAAAGAAAGAGATAATAAAGTAACTTTCTTGATTGAAAAACTTGTCCATGAGATACATAATTTATAGGGACCTTAGGAGACCTAGTCAAATGAAAAATTAATAACGAAACTGTTAATTAACAGATTTATAAAGAATCTGTCAATTAACAGATTAATTAAGAAAATGTCTAATAACATAATAATATAAATTTATTCTAATAATATAATAATATAAATTTGTTATATTATTATATTATATAATCTCTTTTACCCCCCGACAAACTTAACGGGAGATCTCGGACGTTGAGTTTGCATGATAATTTGCTAAATCGTTGTTTGGATAATGGCTTGGTAAAGATATCAGCAATTTGATCTTCTGCAGAGATATAAGAAACAGATAATTGTTTGTTTGCCACGCGCTCTCGAACAAAATGATAATCAATTTCAACATGCTTTGTACGAGCATGAAATACTGGATTTGATGTAAGATATGTTGCTCCAATGTTATCACACCAAATTTTTGGTGCAATATCTGATGCAAGATGAAGTTCCGAAAGAAGGGATTGAAGCCAAATAATTTCTGACGTTGCATTGGCTATAGCTTTATATTCAGATTCAGTGCTTGAACGAGATACTGTAGGTTGCTTTTTCGAATTCCAAGAAATAAGATTTCGTCCAAGAAATATTGCATATCCACTAGTAGAGCGTCTATCTTCAAGAGAACTAGCCCAATCCGCATCGCTATAGGCATGTAAATCTCGAGATGAGTGTCGATATAAAAGAAGACCATGTAGAATTGTGCCTTTGAGATAACGAAGTATTCTCTTCACACCTTCCCAATTTTGTTCAGTAGGAGTATGCATGAACTGACAAGCACGATTTACTGCAAACGTAATATCAGGGCGCGTAATAGTAACATACTGTAAAGCTCCAACAATACTTCGATAAACCTGGGGATCAGCCATCACTGAAGAAGAAGAAGGTGTAGAGACATTATTTGGAGCAATAGGTGTAGAGATCGGACGTGCTCCATCCATTTTAGCTCTTTGAAGAAGCCCAGTAATATATTTGCTCTGAGAGAGAATATAACCTTCTTCATGTGGAATAAGTTCAATACCAAGAAAAAAACGAGCATTTCCTAAATCTCGAATAGGAAATTCCTGATTGAAAAGACTTAATAAATTTGAGATGCCCTTTTGATCATTGCCAGTTAATAGAATGTCATCCACATAAATAAAAAAAATATCATAGATCCATCATTATGTCTGTAGAATAGAGAGGAGTCAGTTTTTGATCCAGAAAAACCTTGAGCATGTAACCATTTAGATAATCGATGAAACCATGCACGAGGAGCTTGCCGAAGACCATATAAAGATTTCTTGAGATGACAAACATGAGATGGAAATTGTGGATGAATAAACCCAGGTGGTTGCTCCATAAAAATCGTTTCATCAAGAATACCATGAAGAAATGCATTAGAAATGTCTAATTGTCGGATAGACCAATTAGAACTAATAGCTATTGATAACAATAATCTGACAGATGTAATTTTGATGACTGGGCTGAAGGTGTCATTGAAGTCAATACCTGGTTGTTGACTAAATCCTTTGGCTACAAGGCGAGCTTTATACCTTTCAAGAGAACCATCAGCTCGATGCTTAAGACGGAATATCCATTTTGAGCCCACAACATTCATAGATGGAGTGCGCGGAACTAGGCTCCATGTTCCATTGCGAAGAAGTGCATCAAATTCTGTAGCCATTGCATTACGCCAATTTGGATCCTTGTTTGCCTGTGTAAAGCAAGTTGGTTCAATAGTTTTTGAGGAAACCACTAGAGCTCGAGGAAGAGGATATCGAGTAGCCATTGGTGGACATCGTGCATATATGTCACTTAAGGGAAGCATGCGACGAGGAGCATTATCATCTGAATCACTTGTTGATGGTGATGAGGAAGTGGGTTGGCATGGTGAGTTTGTTGCCGGACTTGAATTATTCGAGGATCCAGGGCTAGAGAGCATATTATTATTGGCGGGTGAGTTTGTTGCCGGGCTTGAATTATCCGAGGATCCAGGACTAGAGAGCATATTATCGTTGGCTGGTGAGACTTCTAAGATTGGAGCAGTAACTTGAGGTGATTCTGATGTTATAGGAGAGTTATTGGGGAGCTCCGGAGCAGGACCTAGGATGCCATCTCTTCTGATAATGTTGGGTGATATCAAAAAAGTACCACCTGTATCTGGAGGAGAGATTGAAGAGGCTGCCGAAAAAGGGAATAGAGTTTCATCAAAAGTAACATGTCGTGATGTATATATCCGTCCAGTTGGTATATGTAAGCAACGATACCCATGATGCATATTACTATAACCAAGGAAAACACATAATAATGAACGAGAGTCAAGTTTGTGTTTAGAATAGGGGCGTAACCATGGATAACATGCGCAACCAAAGATTCGAAGAAAGGTGTATTCAGGAGTTTGATTATAAAGTTTTTCCAAAGGACACTTATGATTGAGTAATGGAGTAGGAAGTCGATTTATGAGATATACTGCAGTACAAACAGCTTCATCCCAAAATTTACGCGGAACTGATGCATGATGAAGAAGAGCTAAGGCAGTTTCAACTATATGTCTGTGTTTTCTCTCAGCAGAGCCATTTTGTTCTGGAGTGTGAGGGCAGGAGACTCGATGAACAATCCCACAGGAGACAAGATGACGATGAAGAGCTTGATATTCTCCTCCCCAATCAGAATGAAGAGAGAGTATTTTACGATTAAAATATCGTTCAACTTGTTTTTGAAAATGACAGAATATATCAAATAAATCAGATTTTCTTTTCATAGGATAAAGCCAAGTGTATTTACTAAAATGATCAATGAAGGTAACATAATATAAGAAACCTTGGTTAGACAAGATAGGTGCAGGACCCCAAATATCCGAATGAATTATTTCAAGTGGAAAATTGGAAACGCGTTCAGATGAAGAAAAAGGTAACTTATGACTTTTAGATTCCATGCATGCCTGACATGAATGAGATGGAGATGAAGTAAATGAAGTAGGTAAATCATACCTATTTATGATCGATTGAACAATACGAAGGGAAGGATGACCAAGTCGAGCATGCCAGGCTGGTTTATTTGCACGTTCACCAATAAAAGCTTTGATTGAAGAATTTTGAAGATAGTAGAGACCGTTTTTTATTTTTCCAAGAAATACAGTAGTATTTGTTCCTCTATCTTTTATAAGATAATGATCATGATGAAATTCAAAAAAGACATTGTTATCAAGGGAAAACTGACGTACGGAGAGTAAATTTTTAGTAATGGATGGAACATGAAAGATATTGCGCATGTGAAAAGTACGATTAGATAAATAAATGTATGTGTTTCCAAGATTAGTAATATGCAAACCTGAGCCATCACCTACTTGTACCGTATCCGAACCAGTGTATGGTAGTACTTCTGTAAAGATATTGTAGTCTGATGTGACATGATGAGTTGCTCCAGTGTCAATATACCATTCAGTAGATAAAAATTTTGAAGGTTTGCCATGAATAGGCACAGATGAGAGAGCTTTAGGACGGACTTGTGAAGTTAAAGATCCTCTTAAAGCTGAAGGGCCACCGATAAAGGTTTTGTCGAGTCTTTTAGGACATTGAATACCAGTATGTCCAATTTGGAGACAAATTTGACATCTTCTTAAAGCTGAAGGACCGCCGATGAAGGTTCTGTCAAGTCTTTTAGGACATTGAATACCAGTGTGTCCAAATTGGAGACAAATTTGACATCTCTGAATATTCGACATCAAAATAATAATAAAGAGCCAAAAATTGTTGTAACTTGGGCCAAAAGGCACGGAGACTATTCCTCTTTTCCCCTACTTTCCCGTCATGAGTTGGCGGGTGATAAAAACGAGGAACGAGGATGACAAGCCAAAAAAAAAAAATAGAGGAGGAAGTTTTTTTTTTTTTTCGAAAAAAAAAATGACGATCGCAAGCGTCACATCAAGAAGAAGAAAGATGTTGCATAAAAATAGCGACACGTCAGGTATGAGGAGCTATGGCTCTGATACCATATTAGAGTAAAAGAAGTAGAGAGAGAAGAGAGATAGAAATAAAGAAAGAGATAATAAAGTAACTTTCTTGATTGAAAAACTTGTCCATGAGATACATAATTTATAGGGACCTTAGGAGACCTAGTCAAATGAAAAATTAATAACGAAACTGTTAATTAACAGATTTATAAAGAATCTGTCAATTAACAGATTAATTAGGAAAATGTCTAATAACATAATAATATAAATTTATTCTAATAATATAATAATATAAATTTGTTATATTATTATATTATATAATCTCTTTTAGCCATCGCCCAGACCCACCATAAGAATCTGGTGCGATTGCTCGGATTTTGCTGCGAAGGAACGGAGCGGCTTCTCGTTTACGAGTACATGCGCAATGGCTCGTTGATGAGCTTCCTCCTCGAAAACGAGCGACCGGACTGGAACGCGAGGATCCAGATTGCACTCGGAATCGCGAGGGGTCTCCAGTACCTGCACGAGGAGTGCTTCAGTCAAGTGATTCACTGCGACATAAAGCCTCAGAACATACTGCTGGACGAGAACTTCGCCGCGAGGATATCCGATTTCGGATTGGCGAAGCTTCTGAAGACGGGCGAGACGCGGACGAACACGAACATCAGGGGAACCAAAGGCTACGTCGCGCCGGAGTGGTTTAAGAGCACGAGCATATCGGCGAAGGTGGACGTGTACAGCTTCGGGGTGGTGCTGTTGGAAATCGTATGCTGCAGGAAGAATGTTGACATGCAAGATGAGGAAGACTCCGTGCTGGTGTTCATGGCAAATGACTGCTTCAGAGAGGGGCGACTGGACATGCTCGTCGAGGGCGATGAGCAAGCGATGCGGGACATGAAGAAGGTGGAGAGGTTTGTGAGAGTGTCCCTTTGGTGCATCCAAGAAGATCCATCACTGAGGCCGACAATGCAGAAGGTAACACAGATGTTAGATGGTGCCTCGCCGGTGCCTGTGCCACCGGATCCTTCATCGTACATCAGTTCACTTTAGATGGATAGATCAGGTAAACAGGATTGTTGGAAAAAGTAAAAAAAAAAATTGTAAGAAAATAAGAGAGTATTTGGTATGGGAGGTTTTTTTAATATATATATATATATATAATTTTTTAATTTTTAAAAAATAATTTTTAGATATTTTTTAATTTTCAGAAAATAATATCTCTTTTTTACAGATGTGAAAAATATAAATCGAACATTATTTTTTTTAAATTATATTTTCTCATAAAATGAAAATTAAAAAAAAAGCTTAAACTAAACTCTGCCTAAATTTCTTGATGGATAATACTTAATGACCACAGAGAAAATCTATTGTGTATTGATATTTTAAGATAAATATAATAATAACAATATATATAAATAATAATAATATGATTGTGATTGAAATCTAAACATAATAATTCATCCATAAGACATTAATTTTTTATTGATATCCTGAATTGTTTCTGATCCTGATTGATGACGAACTTGTATTATCTTAGGATCCAGAGCTAAAAAATATATTAATTATCTTTGACTATTGTGGCTTTTGAGTTTGGACACAATGCATTCCAAAATATTATTCTTTTTGTTATTGTTAGTGCATCATGGTCTTATTGGAGCAACAATTTGAGATGATACTGATAGTATAAGGTAGTTATCTGATAGTTCCGAAGTAGGACTTAGAATGTCATCAGTTCCTACAATATTTGGTGTCATCAAGAAGATTTATGGAGGAGAGATTGAAGAAATTACTGAAAAAAATAGAAATTCATCAAATGTAATATGTCATAAAATATATATTCTTCTGGTTGGTATATACAAGTAGCGATGCTCATAGTATAAATTTCTATAACTAATGAAAGTACATTATAGTAAACGAGAGTCAAGTTTGTATTTAGAATAGATGTGTAACTACAAATAACATACACAACTAAAAATTTAAAAGAAAGTATAGGGAGGTGTTTGATTATGAAGTTTTCCCAAATGCCATTTATGATTATGAAATGGGGTAGAAAGTTAATTTATGAGATATATGGCATATTATTTCAGAGTGTGAGGGCAAGAGATTCAATTAATGAACAATTCTACAAGATACAAGATAATAATGAAGAGCTTGATATTTACCTCCCCAATCAAAATAAAGAGTATTGTACGATTAAAATGACGTTAAACTTGTTTTCTAAAATAACAGAATATGTCAAATAAATCAAATTTCCTTCTCATAAGATAAAGTCAAATATATTTACTAAAATGGTCGATGAAGGCAATATAATATGAGAAATTTTGGTTAGAAAATATAGATGGAGGGCTCCAAACATCAAAATAAATTATTTCAAGTGGAAAATTAAAAACATGACTAGATGAATAAAAAGATAATTTATGACTTTTAGTTTTCATGCAGGTCCTATATGAATTGAATAAGATGGAGAGGAGGTGAAAGAAGTAGATAAACTATATCTATTGATGATCGACTCAACAATTCGAAGAGAATGATGACTAAATTTGGCATGTCAAGCTGATTTATTTGTGTATTAATCAATAAAAATTTTAATTGAAGAAACTTTTGAAGATATATATATGTCATTTTTTATTCTACCATGAAATAAGATAGTATTTGTTCCTTAATCTTTTATAAGATATTCATTATGATTAAATTAAAAAAGGATATTGCTATCAAATCAAAATTGACATGTGAAGAGTATATGATTCGATAAATGAATGTACGTATTTTGAATATTAGCTATTTGTAAACCTAAATCATCGCCTACTTGAACCGTTTCCGAGCTATAGTACGACATTATGTTTGTAAGGATATTATAATTTGATATGACATGATGAATTACTCAGGTATCAATATATCATTCATTAGATGAAAACAGTAGTGGTTTACCATGATTAGGCACAAATGAGATGACTTTACGACAGACTTGTGAAGAAGTTAGTTGTGTTAAAGCTCCAAGACCATTAGTGAAATTTAAATCAAATGGTTTAGGATATTAAATATCAATATGTCCAACTCTAAGATAATGTTGACAGCTTATTCGAGTATATGACTAATCAAACCTTCTAGAACATTGATCATTAGTATGACCAATCATGCAACAGATTTGACATTGTTTTGAATTTTGTTTTTGGTCGTGCATGTTGTTGATTATCTAATATCGTAAATACAATCAAAAAAGGAATGAAGGTATGGGAGGAGGAAGAGGTTGGCTGTGATAAAGCTACAGGACCACCAGTGAAATTTAAACCAAATGATCTAGGATATTAAATACCAATATGCCCAACTCTAAGATACATTTGTCATCTTTTTTGAGTATATGACTAATCAAACTTTCTAGAACATTGATCATTAGATGCAACAGATTTGAGAAGAGATTTCAATAGCAGGAAGTTGAGCGGGATCAAAATATCATATTTTAGGAGTTGGATATCGAAGATGTTAGAGTTTAGTGACCCGAATTCAGTTTGATCCATTAATTTATTATTAGATATTTTCCTATTAATATGTTAATTAACAGATTCTTTATAAATCTGTTAATTAACAGTTTTGTTATTAATTTTTCATTTGACTAAGTATCCTAAGGTCTCTATAAATTATGTATCTCATGGACAAGTTTTAATCAATCAAGAAAGTTATTTGGTTACCTCTTCTTTCTTTCTGTCTACCTCTCTTTTCTCTCTACTTCTCTTTACTTTATCAAAGTCACCGACCTTGTATTCCACTGTTCATAGTGATTTTTCCTCCTCTGCCCGTGATTTTTCCCGTCAAGGGTTTCCCACGTAAATCTTGTGTGTGTTCTCTATTGTTCTTGTTGTCGTTTTTCGTGCTAATCTCGTTTCAAGTGGTATCAGAGCCAAGTTGGTTTTGATTTTGTGGATTTCAACTGGGATTAATGACAATGGCAAGCATGAAGTATGATATTCCGCTTTTGGATCGCAACACCGGGTTTACGCTGTGGCAGGTTAAGATGTGAGCAGTGCTAGCACATCTGGACTTGGATGATGTACTGTTCGGGATAGACAACATGCCCTCGACATGGACAAAGGAGGAAAAGGAACGTAAAGATCGAAAAGCCCTATCTCAGATTTACCTTCACCTATCGAATGAGATTTTATAGGATGTTTTGAAGGAGAAATCCGCTGCTGCACTATGGCTAAATTGGAGCAGTTGTGCATGACAAAAAGACTTATGAGCAAATTCGGTCTGAAACAACGTTTGTATTCTCATCGCATGGCAGAAGATACATCATTAAGAGATCACTTGGTCGTGTTTAAGGAAATTGTCTCTGACCTAGAGGCTTTGGAGGTCAAATATGACGATGAAGATTTAACATTGATCTTAATGCGTTCTTTACCCTCGTCATATATGACTTTTAGAGATACTATTTTATATAGTCGTGATACTCTTACTTTGAATGAAGTTTATGATTCATTATTTTCAAAAGAGAAAATAAAATAGCTTGCCGAAGGATCTGAGGCTCAGGGTGAGGGTCTTATTATTCGAGGAAGGACTCAGGAGAAAGACTCTGATGGTAATATCAGGGGCAGGTCGAAATCCAGAAATAGCGATAAGATCTGTAATTATTGCAAGAAGAAGGGTCACATCAAATCAGAATGTTACAAGCTGCAGAATAAGAATAAAAGGGCAGGTGAAAATTCGAGTGGAAAACAATCAGAAGAATCTGGTGAGACTGATATTGCCGAAAATTACAATGATGGTGAACTTCTCGTTGCATTTAATGCTAATTTAAAGCTAAGTGAGGAATGGATTCTTGATTCTGGCTGTACGTTTCATATGTGTCCCAATCGGGACTAGTTTTCAACATATGAAACGATTTCGAGTGGTGCCATTTTGATGGGCAATAATACATCCTGCAAAATCGCTGGTATTGGTACGATCAGAATTAGGATGTTTGATGGTGCCATTCAGACACTTGGTAATGTGAGACATGCCCCTGATTTGAAGAGAAATATGATCTCTTTGAGTATTCTTGATTCTAAAGGGTACAAGTACACTAGTGAAGGTGGAGCTGTGAAGGTCAGTAAAGGGTCTCTTGTTGTGATGAAGGGACTAAGGAGAACCGCCAGTTTATATATTCTGCAGGGATCTACAGTAATAGGTGATGTTACCGTCACAAGGTGACATTGATAAAAGAAGATCACTTACGAGAAGCTTGTAAGGAAGCTATTTGGTTGAAAGGACTTCAGTGAGCTTAGCAAAAACTTGCAGATTACTACACTCTTTTATGATAGTCAGAGTGTCATTTTCCTCACGAAGGATCAGGTGTTTCATGAGAGGATAAAGCACATTGATGTGAGTCACTCCCTATAAACAAGTTTAAGCATTGCTTAAACTTGGTTAGTGCTAGATGCTGAGATTTGTCTGTGGGGTTTTTGTGGAAGAGGCGGAGAATGTTCTTTTGAAGATTTGTGGAATTCGCGTCAAGGTGGAGATTGTTAGAGTTTGGTGACCTGAATTCAGTTTGATCCGTTAATTTATTATTAGATATTTTCTTATTAATATGTTAATTAACAGATTCTTTATAAATCTGTTAATTAACAGTTTCATTATTAATTTTTCATTTGACTAAGTATCCTAAGGTCTCTATAAATTATGTATCTCATGGACAAATTTTAATCAATCAAGAAAGTTATTTGGTTACCTCTTCTTCCTTTCTGTCTACTTCTCTTTTCTCTCTACTTCTCTTTACTTTATCATAGCCGCCGACCTTGTATTCCACCGTTCATAGTGATTTTTCCTCCTCTGCCCGTGGTTTTTCCCGTCAAAAGTTTTCCACGTAAATCTTGTGTGTGTTCTCTATTGTTCTTGTTGTTGTTTTTCATGCTAATCTCGTTTCAGAAGAAAATGATGCAAAGAGCAAAATCAAGCCGAAAAGTGATGATTTTGAAGTTGAATTTGGGAAAGAAGGATACTAACGAGAGATAAGAGCAGAATAAGACAACGGAAACAAGAGAAAAGAAGAGAGAAGAGAGCTTTGCTGAAAAAGAGATGAAGTAGAACTACTAACCAAAGGAATTGAAGAAGAATAACTACTGCTCTTGGCCTGAAGAAGAATTCACTGGATAAGGGTAGCTATTGAATTTTAGTGCTACTATAGCGGCTAAACCTTGGACACTAGAGTATAGGAATGACATATGTCAGCGACCGGAAGACAACAAAGATGTCGCAGACAAGAAAAGATGTGAAAGCCTATTGGTAGGTAAGATCGTAAATGAATCGAGCGTTCGTGAATAAATTTAGTGTTTGGCTTGGTAAGAATTTGTTTATGTTCATTCACTACACACAAAATCGATTAAATAAATAAGCTTAACAACTCGTTAAAGTAAACAAACAAGCTTGAACACATATGTATTCGGCTCATTAATATTCGTGAACAATGTTTGTAAATAATGTTTATTAATAAAACTTTTATCAACATGCTAAATAAAAAAAACTTTAAAATAAATAAACAAATTTGAATTATCAAGTTAAATAACCAATAAAACAAGTTTAAATTGAGAGTTTAATAACATTTAAACGAACCAAGCTCAAGCCAAGCTTGAATTGAAAGCTTGATGCCCCGAGGGCGTAGTGCAAGCGATGGCGCACGATATCTCACGCATAACAGTTAAAGGTCGATTTTCGAGAAGTGATGACCTAATTTCACTCACCTTGTGTCTAACGCATGTGTACTTGAATTAATCTTTTTTCATATCCGTGGGACCGACTCTAGAGAGTAGCGGATCTATCTTTAATTGCTGGATAACATCTAAACGAACTAAACTCAAGCTCATCCAAAATAAACGAAGGCAAGCTTGAATAATTATTTCAAAAGTTTTGTTATTTTAGGTTTGACTCATTCAGCTCGATTGCTTTATCAAATAAAAATTTGAACACCCTAAAATTTAGTTTGGCTCTACTTGTTTACCATCCTATTAATATTGATAGGAGGAAGAGAAGAGTAATTGCTCTGATTTCATATTTGAAAAAGAAACGGGAGAAAAGAGAGATAAGAAACTTCTTGATTGATTATATGCCCATAAACAATATAATTTATTAATGTATTTATAATATATTGACAATTTCCTCCGGTCTTATTAAATAAATAGTTTTCTTTTAAACAGATCATTTAGTTGCATTCACCACTTTGCATGAGTTTTTGCGAAAACACAGAACAATTTTCTCTCACCAAACATTATTAATGTGAGAGTAGAAGAAGAAGAAAGATGCATCGTGTCCCAGAGCATGCTGTCGATCCGCGAAGGGAACCTGTTGAAGAAATTGCTTGGCACCGACGGTTTGCTTGCTCCGGAACTTGGGGTGGCGCAGCACGTACAGGGCCACCAACAGCGCCACCACCAGGAACGGCGTCACCTAAAACAGCACCGCTGCAGCCAGGGCTTAATGAAGTAAGAGAAGTAAAAAGAGAAAAGAGGTAGAGAGAGAAGAAGTAACAAAATAACTTTCTCAATTGAAAAAGTAATTTGTCCATGAGATACATAATTTATAGAGACCTTTAAATGCTTAGTCAAATAAAAAATTAATAATGAAACTGTTAATTAACATATTCATACAGAAATTGTCAATTGACAAATCAATAAGAAAATATCTAATACAATAATATAAATTTAATAAGTAAACTGTTAATTAACAGATTCATTAAAAAACTGTCAATTAACAGATTACTAAGCAAAATATCTAAAAATATTTGACTCGGCCAATAATTCGTTTCCTCTTGGAGCTGTGGAAGACCCCCTGCCGTGAGCTTCCTAGATTGGTGGAGTTTTCCTTCTGACTGCTGTGGGAGTGCTGCTCAGGCTCCAGGTAAGGGATGGATGATTTGGGTTGATTGTTGTACTGATGCTTGGGTAGTAATCTGTGGAAGGAGCTAGATAGTTTGCTGTGGCTATTTAGTTCAAGTAGAGCAATAGGTTAATTGCTAGATTGATACCTTGAAGGATTGAGTGATTGAGTTGAGATTGGGTTTAGCATGAAGCTTAACCCTAATAATCTACGTGTGGTGAATGTGAATTTAGGATTGGGCCTAATTTTAATTACAATGAGTAATTAGAAACCTCTTCATTTAATTAGACGTAATTAAATGAAATGGGATAACTGGGTTAGCCCTGATATGGTTTAGGGATTAATTAGCACGTAATTATCTTTTTGTATAATAGCTAATTAAAATACATCCCTGATACAGGAGTTTGATCGGATTATTGGCGGGTGGTCCTATCGCGTTTGATACGGATTTCCACTCTTGGAGGCGTGTACCCTTGACTTATCTCTTTTGATATTGTCATATTGTTATGCATAGACTGTTATAGATAGCAGTAAGTTTATACACTATCCTTGTTTATTATGCCTGTTCTGGATACCTGTTGTTTATCCCTGAGTTATTATGCTGTTAGTTCCATACAGTCTCAGCTGGTATTGCTATATCTATTTGTATGCTTAGATATCGGGATGTATCTCTTGCATTTGACCTTGAGGGATCTGTAGTTTCCGACCAGTATACCTTGTAGGTTACCTGTATTTCCTATTATAGGATTTTAGACTGAGACATAGTATCCTGAGGACTTGGGGAGGGAGGTATGTGTATCTATCATACACCATCCTTGCATTGTTGCATGCCGGCGATCAGCGACTCCCTTGTGGTTGAGCCTATCGTCTTCCGGTACATGATATGCACACACGACCACTCATGGGTTAGTGGATACCGTAGATGTGTGCATTTGCCCTGTATTGCTCCGTTCGGCCACTATTTGGAGGGTGAGCGCGGGCGTGGTAGCAGCCAGGGATCCCTTCTCATACTGAGCCACGAGGAGATGAGAGCTTGACTCCCCCATTGCTTGGGGTCGGAGCGGAGTCTCCACCAGCATCCTATCCACTCAGTCGCTCAGGAGCAGTGATAGCAGGGTACGTACAGTTGTCATAGCCCTACCCATTCAGACGTCACCTATGACAGGTGTACGATGATCTGTCTGGTGTCAGGGGTGACACATGTCATTGCACCATGTGCATATTTTGCATCGTGCATTGTTTGCTACACTTGATTTCTACACTTGTTTGACATTGCATATTCTGGAGACTTGTTATCTGAGATTATATGCCTATTGTTGTTCCATTGGTATTTATTACCCTCTTTTCAGGTTAGATGGATTCTGGTATGTATCTACCTCAGTATTTTCAATTCTAGTCTTTCCCTACTGTTGATATGAGACTATATTAGCGGAACTCTTATTGTTAGTATAACTTTCTATGCATATCTACTCTGGGTATCCGCAGAGTTTTTTTGGACTCACACCATGGTTATTTTTCTTAATTTCAGGTTGATGGCTGCCAGGAGAGCCCTAGCCGCCAGTTCCCAGCTCGCAAGGAGCTCTGTTTTGGATTTATTATATGTTGTTTTTCGGTTATGGACCCTGTAGTATAGACTTTGCTTCCGTTGCCATGTTTTGGACATGTATTCATGTTTTATTCGATGGTATTGTACTTTTGAGTCCTATGTTAGACTTCGTGGGGTTTTGGCTTTGTTCCTGTCCCCTGGCAGCTCAGGTGAGTTCGTATTTGGTTTTACGATGGTTATAGTTATATAACTGCTGTTTCTGCATGGATTTGAGGCCTGAGGCCATTTAACTGCGTGGTTGTGTTATTTATATCTGCGTGTTTGTGTAAATTATCCGTCGGACAGGGGAGGTGCTGTCCGATTTTCTATTGGATTAGCGTCTCCTGGGTCTCGGGGCGTGACAATAAATTGGCACGCCCTGAGACCCAAGAGCCGCTGTTCCAATATAAAATCGGACAGCATCTCCCCTGTCCGGCGGACAATTTACACATACATACACTATCCAAACATACACGCAGATAATAATTTGGCCTCAGGCCTCAAAACTAAAACATAATCTGACCATAACACAAAATAAATCATACTTGACTGCGGACCGGTCCGACTTACGACGAAACAATCAATACACAAAAACCCCTAGGGCACACGACACATATGACATATACAAATCACTAAAAGGAATATAAAACAATGCACTACATAGGACAAAACGAAATCCTGCGGTCGCGATGGGTAGGGACTGGCTGCTGGGCTCTTCTGGCGACTCCAAATATCTCAACCTGAAATAAAAATATATGGCAACGGGGTGAGTCCATAACTCAGCGAATACCCAGCAGATATGCATAATATGTTATAATAACAATAAGCATCTACGTTAATACAGTCTCATATCAACAATATGGAAAAACTAGTACTGGAAATACTGAGGTAGATACATACTATAATCCAGTTAACCTGAAAAGAGGATAATAAGTACCAAGGAAATATCATTAGACATATAATCTCAAATAACAAGTCTCCAAAATATGCATGTCAAACAAGTGCAAGAATCAAGTGCAGCAAACAATGCACGATGCAAAATATGCACATGGTGCAATGACATGTGTCACCCCCTAGTCCCAGTCAGGATCATCGTTCACGACGTCCGCGTGGGTAGAGCTGTGACAACCTGTACGCACTCTGCCATCACTGCTCCTGAGTGACCGGGTGGACAGGATGCTGGCGGAGACCACGCTCCTAACCCCAAGCAATGGGGGAGTCAAGCTCTCCTCTCCTCGTGGCTCAGTACGAGAAGGGATCCCTGGCTGCTACCACGCCCGCGCTCACCCTCCAAATAGTGGCCGAACGGAGCAATACAGGGCAAAAGCGCACATCCTACGGTATCCACTAACCCATGAGTGGCCATGTGCGCATATCATGTACCGGAAAACGATTAGGCTCAACCACAAGGGAGTCGCTGATCGACGGCATGCAACAATGCAAGAATGATGTATGACATGCACACATACATCCCTCATGTCAAATACAAGAGATACATCCCGATATCTAAGCATACATATAGATATGACAATACCTGAGACTGTATGAAACTAACAGCATAATAACTCAGGGATAAACAACAAGTATCCAGAACAAGCATAATAAACAAGACTAGCGTATAATCTTACTACTATCTATAACCAACCATGCATAGCAATATGACAATATCTAAAAGATAAGTCAAAGGGTACCCGCCTCCAGAGAGTAGAAGGAGTCCGTATCAAATAAGAATCGCCCGTCCAGAAGTCCGAAAGCAAGTCAGTGCCCTGTAGCAAAGGCATAGTGTTTAGCTATAATAACCTGATTCTTAGCTAAACTAACTTCTGTAATTAATTAGGATCGCCCCAATTTATAACGTTCGTTACATAACTCTTAATTAATGATTAATCCTTATTTGATTAATAACCTCTCAATTAAACCTAGGTTTAAACAAACCTTAATTAGCAACCAACCCACTGTTTCGATCCATTAAAACAGATTTTCAAATAAGAAGAACCTATGGTTCAATTCATACACTATAACCATCTCTAAACCCAAAATCCAATACCAAGATAAATTATCCATAACAACATATTCAATCATCTAATCCTTTTAGTTAATCATTTCTTGTTCTAATCCAACTACAAGGTATTACCAGACAAGAAAACACCACCTGAACATAAACTCGATCCACAGCCAAAACCCAAATAGAATCAATTGCCAAAATTGAAAGAGAATCAAAAATCCGAGCCATCATCATATACCAACCCAAATAGCAATCTGAATCATCCCTATGCTCCATTCCATAAAATCATCAACCAATCTCTCCACCACAACATTGACCTTGCCAGAAGCATCCTATTATCAACCAAGCATACTAATCCATGGCAGAGGACAAATTTGAACAGAAATGAAACTCTATAGCTAAGACCATCATCCCAAACAAAACAACACAGGGACTCACAACCTGCAATATGATTCCGAAATTTGAATCATAGTATAGAAGCTAAAAGAAAACTAAACAAACATCCATGGATCAAATTAGTAACATCATCCTCAACCATTATTGGAAAATCCACACCATACCTCAGCCAATTGCTTGCAAAGCAACTCCGATCCAGATCTCAGTTCAAATCATCCCAATAGCCCACTGATCACACGCATGAACAAATTCCAGAAATAAATTGCTTCCCAGACCTTATCTCTACATAATTTCATTCCAAGATCCAATACTAAATAATAGTCCAAAACCTGAGTCAAACTCAACGATTCATCTAAACATAATAGCTGTCTGAATTCAACACAGAATGGTGTACCCAAATAGGATAGCTCACGGCATTACAGTGGAAACCAAACTACTTCACAGCAAGGTAAGACAAAGCACAGGGCAGATCTTCAACCTCTAAAACTAATCAAATTATCAAATCCAAAAATCTCAACTACACCGTAAGGCCAAATCCAAAAACCAAGGTCGTAATTAGTAAGAACAACCCATCATCCATTCGAAACCAACAAGAGATACGAAAACCAACAAGGGAAACGAAAGGCAATCAATAACCATGTAAGCCTTCCAAATCTAAACACATCTAACTCTTACCCGAGGTGGTCGGTGTTGCTCCTTGATCCTCGGTTCAAATTCCCGCTAGGCAAGGAATAGCTCGGCCAACGCTCGGCGATGGAGAGGAAATATGGCGTCAATGCTGCACAAGGAGACCGGTTGCCGATTCGTGAAGAGAGATCGAGAGGAGAGGAGTGGCGTGGGCTGCTCCGGCGGCTAGGTCACGCGGTGGGAGGAGACGCGAAGGGGAGGAAAGGGTCGAGTGGCTGCGATTTGGCTGTGGCTAGGGCTTGGCCGAGGCTTTTAATTAAAGGGAGCGGGGTCTTTTTACAAAAAGGTCCTCTAACTTTCAGTAATTTTAATTCTACCCTTAGAGTAAGGGTTTTAGCTATTTAACCCACCAATTTATTTGTAATCCACATCACATCTCTAGGATTATATAGTTTATCCTCTTAACCCCTAAGCTTTAGCCAAAACTCGAACAAGTCCTCAAATATTTAGATACATTTTTAGTTTAGACCTTTAGGATTAAATATTAAGCAATTTAACCCTTCATAGTTTAAGAATTCACCTTAAACCTTTTTCCCGAATTTGATAAACCCTAGACTCAATCCAGAAAATTTTCGAAAAATTTTCTGGTCCGAATTTTCGAATTGTCATATTTTACATTTATTCTCTTTTACTCCCGACAAACTTAACGGGAGATCTCTGACGTTGAGTTTGCATGATAATCTGCTAAAACGTTGTTTAGATAATGGTTTGGTAAAGATATCAGCAATTTGATTTTCTGCAGAGATATAAGAAACAGATAATTGTTTACTTGTCACGCGCTCTCGAACAAAATGAAAATCAATTTCAACATGTTTTGTACGAGCATGAAATATTGGATTTGATATAAGATATGTTGCTCCAATATTATCACACAAAATTTTTGGTGCAATATGTGATGCAAGATGAAGTTCCAAAAGAAAAGATTGAAGTCAAATAATTTCTGACGTTGCATTGGCTATAACTTTATATTCAGCTTTAGTGCTTGAACGAGATACTGTAGTTGCTTTTTCAAATTCCAAGAGATAAGACTTCGTCCAAGAAATATTTCATATCCACTAGTAGAGCGTCTATCTTCAGGAGAACTTGCCCAATCCACATCGCTATAGGCATGTAAATCTCGAGATGAGTGTCGATATAAAAGAAGACCATGTAGAATAGTGCCTTTGAGATAACGAAGAATTCTTTTCACACCTTCCCAATTTTGTTCAGTGGAAGTATGCATGAACTAACAAGCATGATTTACTGCAAACGTAATATCAGGGCGCGTAATAGTAACATACTATAAAGCTCCAACAATACTTCGCTAAACCTGTGGATCAGCCATCACCGAAGAGGAAAAAGATGTAGAAACATTATTTGGAGCAATTGGTGTAGAGACCATACGTGCTCCATCCATTTTAGCTTTTTGAAGAAGTCCAGTAATATATTTGCTCTGAAAGAGGATATAACCTTCATTATGTGGAATAAGATCAATACCATGAAAAAAACGAGCATTTCCTAAATCTCGAATAGAAAATTCTTGATTGAGAAGACTTAATAAATTTGTGATGCTCTTTTGATCATTGTCAGTTAATAGAATGTCATTCACATAAATAAGAAAAAATATCATAAATCCGTCATTATATCTGTAGAATAGAGAGGAGTCAGTTTTTGATCCAGAAAATCCTTGAGCCTGTAATCATTTAGATAATCGATTAAACCATGCACGAGGAGCTTGCCGAAGACCATATAAAGATTTCTTGTGGTGGCAAACATGAGATGGAAATTGTGGATGAATAAGCCCATGTGGTTGCTCTATAAATACCGTTTCCTCAAGAATACCATGAAGAAATGCATTAGAAACGTCTAATTGTCGGATAAACCAATTAAAACTAATAGCTATTGATAACAATAATCTGACAAATGTAATTTTGATGACTGGGTTGAAGGTGTCATTGAAGTCAATACCTGGTTGCTGACTAAATCCTTTGGCTAAAAGTCGACCTTTATACCGTTCAAGAGAACCATCAACTCGATGCTTAAGACAGAATATCCATTTAGAGCCCATGACATTCATGGACAGAGTGCGCGGAACTAGGCTCCATGTTCCATTGCGAAGAAGTGCATCAAATTCTGTAGTCATTGCATTACGCCAATTAAGATCCTTATTTGCCTGTGTAAAGCAAGTTGGTTCAATAGTTTTTGAGGAAACCACTAGAGCTCGAGGAAGAGGATATCGAGTAGCCATTGGTGGGCATTGTGCATATATGTCACTTAAGGGAAGCATGCGACGAGAAGCATTATCATCTGAATCACTTGTTGGTGGTGATGAGGAAGTGGGTTGGCATTGTGAGTTTGTTGCCGAACTTGTATTATTCGAGGATTCAGAGCTATAAAGCGTATTATCTTCGGCTGGTGAGACTTCTAAGATTGGAGCAGCAACTTGAGGTTATTCTGATGGTATAGGAGAGTTATTAGGGAGCTCCGGAGTAGGACCTAGAATGTCATCTCTTCTGATAATGTTGGGTGACATCAAGAAAATACCACCTGTATCTGGAGGAGAGATTGAAGAGACTACTGAAAAAGGGAATAGAGATTCATCAAAAGTAACATGTCGTGATGTATATATCCGTCCAGTTGGTATATGTAAGCAACGATACCCATGATACATATTACTATAACCAAGGAAGGCACATAATAATGAACGAGAGTCAAGTTTGTGTTTAGAGTAGGGGCGTAATCATGGATAACATACGCAACCAAAGATTCGAAGAAATGTGTACTCAGGAGTTTGATTATAAAGTTTTCCAAAGGACACTTATGATTGAGCAAAGGGGTAGGAAGTGGATTAATGAGATATACTGCAGTATAAACAGCTTCATCCCAAAATTTACGCGGAACTGAAGCATGTGTTGGTGCCCCAGTTGGTTTTGATGTGATCAACCAAGTTAGGTTAGGTCCTGTTGGTTTTAATCCCTCTGCTAAGTGTGCAGGAGCTTAGGTATGGAGGAAGTCGAGCGTAAGACGTAGCGGATGAGAAGAATTGTGCGGGGAAGTGAGCCGACGGGCTCGGTACAATCCGAGGGACGCGGAAGCTGCGGAAGAGTACACCGGTGGAGCGAGAAGGACGTGCGCGGTGTCCGAGGGACGAGAAGCCGGGAGGAAGGACGCTCGAGGGGCGAAAGGCCGGAGTCGGGTTCGGGTGAGCCTAACTCCGGTTGGCCGGAAATCACCCAGAAGACGAAGAATCAAAAAGACTAGTCCAAGCGCCCAAAAGAAAAGAGAAAATTATTTGGTGCCACAAAGGATTAAACCAAAGACCTCAACAACACACACTAACCCACTTACCATTTGGACTAAACGGCGATGACAGTAAAATGTTGCCGATATTACTACTTAGAGACTACAACAGCGACATGGAGATTCCAACAACCGTCTCGAGGAAAGATAAAGTTTTAATTAAAACAATTAAAACTTAAAGGATAATGTTACATTATCCTTTAATCAAATACAATGGATGCAATTTAATCCCATCCAAGATCAACCATCCAGATTACATCCATGGATCAACGGCCAAGAGAAAAGTGATCAACAATCAACAATCAAGATTTATTCTCTTAGGCTATAAATAGACTTAAAGGTTTTACTTTAGAAATCAATAATTCAATTTCATTCTTGTAATTCTCTCTAAAGTCTAGCGATCTTCAGTTGTAAGGCTTCTCTGCCACAAGGAGATTTTTTTTGAGCTTTAACTGTCTTGGAAGCAATGACCAAGTTGCAACCAAGTTTTTTTTAATAGTCGAGTTTCCACCACTTTTATTTTATTAGCCGTCTATTCACCCCCCTCTAGCCGGACCAACCCGATCGAACAAGTGGTATCAGAGCGAGGCCGCCGCAGAAGGACTAACCGCCAACTGCAGCAAATTTTAAGATGGTTGGACCAGCGATATACCCGCCTAAGTTTGAGAGGGAGTTCGCCGCATGGAAACGGAAGATGCAGGTATTTTTACTACGGATTATGAATTATTAATTATTATGAAAAATGACTATGCAGCTCCCGAAGACAATGAAGGAAAGATCAAGGATCCTGATTCCTGGAACAAGAAGGAACAAGTTGATGCTGTAGCAAACGGAAAGGCAGAATTTCATCTGCTGACCGTCCTCCCAGAGCAAGATGTGAACCGGATCGGTAAGTACGAATCGGCGAAGGAACGTTGGGAAAAGTTCTTGGAACTGCACGAAGGAACCTCGGAAGCAAAACTTGCGCGACGAGATGTTCTTCGAAGCCGACTGACCAATCTACGGATGGAAGACGGAGAATCTGTTGCGAGATTACATGCAAAGGTAAAAGAACTAATCACAAGCCTCGAAAATCTCGGAGAAAAGGTAACTAACCGCGATGCTCAAAGGTACGCTCTAAACGCGTTTCCGAGAACCCCGGAATGGACCTCGATAATCGATGCGTATTATATTTCAAAAGATCTAGAAATAAGTACTTTAGAACAGTTATTTTCTACTTTGGAACTTCACGAATCTCGCTTTGTAGAAAAGAACAGGAAAGCTGACAACATTGCGCTAAAAACAAGGAAGATCCAATTCGACGAAGAATCTTCGGCGGATGATGAAGAAACATCACTAACGGTAAGAAAATTATGTAAATTCATTAATACTAACCGCTCAAAAAGGGTGCAGAGAAAGAAAAAACGAACGGTCCGATGCTACAACTGCAATGAGGAGGGACACCTGAAAGATCAGTGCCCTAAACTCAAGAACCAGCCAAAAAAGAAAAAGGCACTAAAAGCCACCTGGGACGAGACCTCATCAGATGAATCGGAGGCCGAAGAGTTTGTCGGACTTGCATTGATGGCAAGCCACCAGGACGAAGATGAAGAAAGCACCTCGGGAGAAAACAGTAATGAAGAGGAAGGTCCTAACTTCGAAACCGACCCGGTAAGTGAGGTATGTCTACTTCCACCTGCTCGAATCTACTCGGTAATAAAATCCATGCTTAAGTCGATGGATAAATTGGAGATAGAAAACTCTGAGTTAAAAGAAAGATTTGACACTGTATGCTCATCTGTTCTATCCGACCAATTAAAAATAGAAAATGAAAATTTAAAGAATCTAGTGGAGAAATTAGAAAATGATATTTCATGTTTAAGAATTAATAAGAATTTTTATCATGAAAATCTGAATTGGTATGTTAAAAATCATAAGGGCCAGATTAGAAAAATTCCTAGAAATTATATTCCTCCAAAGTTTTTGATTAACCCCGTAGATGAAAATTTATTTTGGGTTCCAAAATTTATTTTAAACTGATAAGTTTTTTTGTGCAGAATTCTTTTACAAAAGTTATGTTAATATTTATCAAATATTTTCGGTCAAAATTTGAAATTAAAATTTAAAAAAAATAGATAAATAATTTATTTTTATTGATCTAATTTTTCATGATTCAGATATAGTGGAAAAACTCATTATAAATTATTTTTTAAAAAATATTCGAAGTATTTTTCGATTTTTTAAAAAAAATTATTCTTCAAAAACTCGTATCTGTTATTTTCAAACTTGATAAACAAATTTAAAGCTGAAAATTTTTATCTAAACTCATATCTTCATCTTCGACTTTGACAAAAATATTCAGATTTTTTTCATAAATGTTCGATTTTTTATGAATCGTTTATTGAAATATATTTTTTCAATAAAAAAAATTAGAATTAACTTCTGAAAAAATATGCCATTTTAAATTTGAAAAATTTATGGTAATGTGATTCTTTTTACTTAGAATATTTGTTATCACACTTAAAATTTTTCTTCTTCCCTAATTATATTTTCCCTTCCCTATTTTTTTGTCCCATTTTTGCTGTGATCAAAGGGGGAGAGTAGTTCTGGGGAGGTTATGTACATGATTGTAAAATTTTTTATGCTTAATTTTGTTACAATACAATTATTGTTTGTTGTTTATCCCTAACTAAACTTGGGTTGATGCACATCAAAAATGGGGAGATTGTTGGTGCCCCAATTGGTTTTGATGTGATCAACCAAGTTAGGTTAAGTCCTGTTGGTTTTAATCCCTCTGCTAAGTGTGCATGAGCTTAGGTACGGAGGAAGTCGAGCGTAAGACGTAGCGGACGAGAAGAATTGTGCGGGGAAGTGAGCCGACGGGCTCGGTACAATCCGAGGGACGCGGAAGCTGCGGAAGAGTACACCGGTGGAGCGAGAAGGACGTGCGCGGTGTCCGAGGGACGAGAAGCCGGGAGGAAGGACGCTCGAGGGGCGAAAGGCTGGAGTCGGGTTCGGGTGAGCCTAACTCCGGTTGGCCGGAAATCACCCAGAAGATGAAGAATCAAAAAGACTAGTCCAAGCGCCCAAAAGAAAAGAGAAAATTATTTGGTGCCATGAAGGATCGAACCAAAGACCTCAACAACACACACTAACCCACTTATCATTTGGACTAAAGGGCAATGACAGTAAAATATTGCCGATATTACTACTTAGAGATTACAACAGCGACATGGAGATTCCAACAACCATCTCGAGGAAAGATAAAGTTTTAATTAAAACAATTAAAACTTAAAAGATAATGTTACATTATCCTTTAATCAAATACAATGGATGCAATTTAATCCCATCCAAGATCAACCATCCAGATTACATCCATGGATCAACGGCCAAGAGAAAAGTGATCAACAAACAATAATCCAGATTTATTCTCTTAGGTTATAAATAGACTTAGAGGTTTTACTTTAGAAATCAATAATTCAATTTCATTCTTGTAATTCTCTCTAAAGTCTAGCGATCTTCAGTTGTAAGGCTTCTCCGCCACAAGGAGATTTTTTTTGAGTTTTAACCGTCTTGGAAGCAACGACCAAGTTGCAACCAAGTTTTTTTTTAATAGACGAGTGTCCGCCACTTTTATTTTATTAGCCGTCTATTCACCCCCCTCTAGCCGGACCAACCCGATCGAACAGCATGATGAAGAAAAGCTAAGGTAGTTTCAACTATATGTCTATGCTATTTCTCAGGAGAGTCATTTTGTTCTGGAGTGTGAGGGCAAGAGACTCGATGAACAATCCCACAAGACACAAGATGACGATGAAGTGTTTGATATTCTCCTCCCCAATCAGAATGAAGAGAGAGTATTTTGCGATTAAAATATCGTTAAACTTGTTTTTAAAAATTACAGAATATATAAAATAAATCAGATTTTCTTTTCATAGGATAAAGCCAAGTGTATTTACTAAAATGATCAATGAAGGTAACATAATATAAGAAACCTTTATTAGACAAGATAGGTGCAGGACCCCAAATATCAGAATCAATTATTTCAAGTGGAAAATCAGAAATGCGTTTAGATGAAGAAAAATGTAACTTATGACTTTTAGATTCCATGCATGCCAGACATGAATGAGATGGAGATGATGTAAAGGAAGTAGGTAAATCATACCTATTTATGATCGATTGAACAATACGAAGGGAAGGATGACCAAGTCAAGCATGCCAGGCTGGTTTATTTGTGCATTCACCAATAAAAGCTTTGATTGATGAATTTTAAAGATAGTAAAGGTCATTTTTTATTTTCCCAAGAAATACTGTAGTATTTGTCCTTCTATCTTTTATAAGATAATGATTATGATAAAATTAAAAAAAAACATTATTATCAAGGCAAAACTGACGTATGGAGAGTAAAATTTTAGTAATGGATGAAACATGAAAGATGCTGCATATGTGAAAAGTATGATTGGACAAATGAATGTATGTGTTTCCAAGATTAGTAATATACAAACCTAATTCATCACCTACTTGTACCATATCCGAACCAGTGTATGTTAGTACTTTTGTAAAGATATTGTAGTATGATGTGACATGATGAGTTGCTCCAGTGTCAATATATCATTCAGTAGATAAAAATTTTGAAGGATTGCCATGAGTAGGTACAGATGAGAGAACTTTAGAATAAACTTGTGAAGTAGTTGCGTCTCTTAAAGATCCTCTTAAAGTTAAAGGACCACCGATGAAGGTTCTGTCGAGTCTTTTATGACATTGAATATCAGTATATCCAATTTGAAGATAAATTTGACATCTTCTTAAAGCTAAAGGACCACCGATGAAAGTTCTGTCGAGTCTTTTAGGATATTGAATACCACTATGTCCAATTTGGAGACAAATTTGACATCTTTGACTATTCGACATCAAAAAAACAACAACAACAAAGAACCAAAAGTTGTTGTAGCTTGGGCAGAAAGGCATAGAGGTTATTCCTCTTCTCCCCTACTATCTCGTCATGAGTGGGCGGGTGATAGACACGAGGAAGGAGGATGACGAGCAAAAAATAGAGGAGGAAGAGACAAAGCACTTTAAAAGTTGCTATCCCTTTTTTTCAAATAAAAACGGTGACATCAAGCGTCACATGAAGAAGAAGAAAGACGTCGTATAAGAAGAAGTGGCGCATAAGGTAAGAAGAGCTATCGCTCTGATACCATAAAAAAGTAAGAGAAGTAGAGAGAGAGAGAAGAGAGGTAGAGAGAGAGGTAACAAAATAACTTTCTCAATTGAAAAAAAAAAACTTGTCCATGAGATACATAATTTATAGAGGCCTTAGGATGCTTAGTCAAATGAAAAATTAATAAGGAAACTGTTACTTAACATATTCATAAAGAACTGTCAATTAACAGATCAATAAGGAAAATATCTAATATAATAATATAAATTTAATAAGGAAACTGTTAATTAACATATTCATTAAGAAACTGTCAATTAACATATTACTAAGGAAAATATCTAAAAATATTTGACTTGGTCAATAATTTATTCTCTTTTATGTTGTCGGGAACGTGTCGAATTCCTCGTCCAGCTCGTCGGGGTGTATCGCCTCTGTCAACCACATCTTCGCGTCCATCTCCGACGGCTGCCTCGGCCTCCGTCTGTAGTTCCACAATCCTATGAGAAACATGTAGACGAACGCGGTCGGCAAGATCAACTCCGGGAAGCATAGCAGTGTCAAAAATGGGACGTGGGTGAGCAGAGTAGCGATGGGGCTTTTCCAGCGGCACACGTCGCCCAGCCATCGGAAATCACTTACGGCGCCAGAGAGAACTGAGACGATCAGGAAAAGGTTGGCCTTGCTCCTCATGCTCCACATGTGGGAGTCCACGTCCAGCATGTCACGTCCCGAGGAGTCGCTCGTCCGATACCGACCGGGCTATTTCACCTTCGATCCGGCAGGCAATTCATAAACCAAACATTGCGACCCACTCAGTCTGCCTGTACCACAGCCAATAGGGTTGGAACAAGCCACCGAACTGAAAAGGAAACAACGTCGTCGAGAAAAGCTGCGTACCGGTATGACTTACGACAAAAAAAATATAAACGAATGCCTCCACGACACACAAAATTACAACTATTCCGTCATGCAAAACGACATAGCAAATCAAAAGTATAACAGCGGAAATGAAAAGAATGAATGAACGAAAAGAGGTACCAACATGTACCACATCAAATATAGGAAAACACGAAATCGTCTCGACCCACGCTAACTGGGACAGGCTGTCGGGCGCTTCAGTCGATCTCCTATAAGGGGGAAAAATAAGGCTAATGGGGTGAGTCCAAAAAACTCAGCGAATATAGACCAATATGCACAGAAAAGTATACTAGCAATGGTTAGATCGTGGCGCTTGCTAGAGGGGAGGTGAATAGCACTTTTTTTGAACTTTCTCTACAAGATGGTTAGCACAATACAAGCAATATAATGAAAAATATGAAATTCAATGCTAACACAGAGAATTTACTTGGTATCCACCCCGAGAGGTGACTAATCCAAGGATCCACGCACAAGCACACTCTCCACTATGAAAAACCTCGTTCAAGGTGGAGAAAACCTTTACAAGGTTGTCTTCTTCCTCTTTACAAGAAGGAATTGAAAGCGAGAGGAAGAACTGATGATTTTTTTTTCACGAATAACACTTTGGTACACTTAAGAACCGTACTTTTGTCGTGCCAAAAACTCACCCTTTAAATAAGAGTAAAGGACAACTCCTAGAGTCATCCAGCCCGACACCAGTCGACTGCCCCTGGGGCAGTCGACTGGTCTAGCCTTAATTGCTAGCCAACGGCTAACCCAACAGCTAATTTTTGGGGTATCAATCAACTGCCCCTTGGGCAGTCAACTGGTCCAGGGTCTAAAACATTTTGTGAGTTTTAGAACTTGCTAGCAGTCGACTGCCTTTCTCCCAGTCGACTGCCCCGCTTACACAAGCTCTCTTCCTCAATCCGAGAACCCTCCTTCACGTGTGCCTTCAAGTACACTCCCTTGGCTTGCCCCTTGAAGTCTTCTTTCACCGGCTATCATCCCTCGGATGCGCACACAAGCCTTCCCTTAGCTTGCCTCCATGCCACCCTTCACGTGTGCCCTTTTAAGTCCACTTCTCGGCTTGCCCTTGGAGTCCTCTTCCCTCGGCTCTCGTCCCTCGGATAAGTCCTCCATGTGTGATTCTCCAAGTCCTGCAAACTCAATCACACATATCAAATAACAAGATAGCACCCTAATCTTAACCATGTTGACACACACATCAAAACCATGATCTTCCCGATCATCCTTGGGTCGATTGCCCCAACAGCAGTAAGTCACCAACTATCACAAGCTGAAGATGCAATAATAGGAAATGCATAACTGATATCACCGAAAGAAAAATACATACATGTGTCGATCCAAACCCAGGTATATGCATGTCAACCAAGTGCAGCAATCACAACCATATGCAGAAATGCATACTATACTCATGATGCAACATAGGTCACCCCTGACGTCAGTTGGCCACCGTCGCATCTATACGAAACTGAGTGGGTAGGGCTCTAATCGGGTCCTCCCTCCACCAAGACGGCCACCGTTACGTATCACACGAAACCGAATAGGCAAGGTCTTTGACCCTAAACGTACTTCGCCCTAGGGAAAAGTAACGCTCCCAAACCCTTATCTATCTCTGAACAGAGTAGGGAACCTGACGCAGCACCGTGGCCTATAATCCACTAACGAAGAGTGGAACTGGGACTACACGATAGGTAATCTGGCAAGTCTGACGACCCATCTCAACCTCCAGGGAGTCAAAGGTCGCCTACTTATGTCTCTACACTAGTAGCAAGTCCGACGACCCATCTCAACCTCCAGGGATTCAAAGAGCACCCACCTATGCTACGTGAAACGATGATGCATGTCACTATCCCATGCATCACCCACTATCTAACCCTACTGTCATCTACATGATAGACAATAGTCCAGATAACCGGTATGCACCATAGCCTAAATCCTAGCACGAGGTCTAAGGTAAACCGTCCATAAATCCAATACACACGGTAAAATAAAATAGTAAGCAATAAACCTAAATAGGATAATAAGTACCAAACGAAGTCGTACAGAAATGAAAAGTAAAGGTATCCCTACTGCTATCCATATCTAACTATGCATAAGAGGTTGACTATATCAAATAAAGATAAGTCAAAGGTACCTGCCTCGATATGAAGAAATCCGTGCGACGAGAACCCCCCCCTCCAAAATAATATCCGCAGCGGGTAGACTCAGTTAATGTTCTGCATCAAAACCATAAATCCTTACACAATAGTAAGTAACCAATCATTCCCTAATTCATAGGGTTAATTCCGATTACTAAAATTATTTAATTAACCTTAATTAAATGATTTAACTCAACCTGTCAAGATTGGATTCAGATTAGATATAACCTAAACCTAACCTAAAAACCCACTAGCCACTACCAAACCAAAAGATCCAAAACAATACTAACACAAATTAACTCACCCCAATCAATGGGGTTCACAGCCAAAACCAACAACATGATAAACCACCACCCAAAACCTCATCCATGCTCACGGGTTCCTCCATAACCCAACAAATCAAGCAACAATCATCCTAATCTCAATATCAACAACACCTAATTCAACCCAATCCAACTCACGGTGAAGCACAAGAACAACAAAATCAAACTTTTAATCCACTATGACTCACACGGCAAAAATAAGAAACAGAGCAAATACACAAGAACAAACTCAAAGGAAAGAACAAACGAATCCAAGTTCTAGGTGTCTGCGATCCAATCAATCAAACACATCTTCAAACAAGAATATAGATCAATTCGAGCCCAATACATCCAAAAATAGAATTCGATTTCACGATAGAAGATCTAACCACAACTCTCATCCAAAGCTGATTACCGAAAGGATTAAAGCTTACCTCAAATGGTACGCAAGAACTCCTCTGCTCAAGTATACGATGAACAAGCGCAACCAAGGAATCAACCACGAAGATCTCTAGGTCAGAGTTAGGCTCGGCCCCAAGCCCTAATTCATAGGAACTTCCCAATTCGCAACTCGAGGAAAGCTAGAAATGGAAACCCATCAAACCATTTCTTCAATCCAAACCAAACTGTAAATTGTCCTTACCTTGATTGGGTCAATGCAGGTGTTCTTTGCTCGAATCCGAGTGTTGCTGAGATCATCGGAAACAAAACCAGTCGAGAGAAGTCTGATCACTCACAGTTCCAGATCTCAGCATGCAATTCCCTCTTCTCTATAGCCCTCCAAGAACCCTAGATCCACGAGACCCGGAGGATAATCCAATCACATTCACGATCACAATCATGATTAGGAACAGATTACAACCACGAATCAACTCCAACTCATCTTCGATTCGACGAGAATAGAGATCGATCTGGACATGAGAGGAAGGATGCACCCATCGGCAACCGCGCATTCTGCGATGAGAGCTCTTCGCCCGATCAACACCATCGAAGAAGGGGGAAAAATGAAGGGATCAGGTGAAAGGAAAGGAACGAAAAGGATTTAATATCACACCCTTTTGCAAATAGCCCCTTGCCATTCCATCATTCCAATATAAGCCCTTTTCTTTAAACTTATACACTTAACCCCCCCCCCCCTAAGTTTTAAGTATTTTACACAACATGTACTCCACCATCTCCTTTCTCAGCGGCGGTGCACCGCCATGATGCTCATCGCCGGGTGCCGGAGGTTGTCAACTTGGCTGACGGTGAAGGGGTGCACGTAGTGCATCTTGGGGAGCAGCAGCTGCCCGTAGAGGTGTTGGGACCGGGTGCATGTTTGACATGAATGTGGGTTCGTAATTTTAAAATTAATTACATGCAACCGAAGGTTTAGCATGAATAATTTCTCAAATTATTTAACCACGCATCTAAGAATGCAATTTTATCTTGTGTAGACATGATCATATATTTGAAATTTTGCAGAAACATAAATTAATTTACGTATTACCTCGCGTAACTCGAAGGAAGGGACGAGATCCAACCGTAAGCGTCCCTTGGAAGCTCCGCCTCTATTCGCGTCCACGCCGAGTATCTTCGGGATGACTTCGCAAAGCCACGAGTTTCGTGTTCTCGAGAACTACTAGATTCTCCGAGAACGCGACGAGAAAAACCAAGAGAGAAGTCGGAAGACTAACCACAAAAGGATGGCCGGAATCAAAATTCCGGCGAAGCAAAAGAAGAAGCTTGCGGCAAAAGATCCTTCTTGGGGTTAGTTGGCGCACGGCAAGAAGGGGAGAGAAGGAGTGAAAGAGAGGGAGAGAGCCTATGCCTTCATCACTTCGATTATTTTCCAAGCCTTGCCTTGGGTCTTTTATATAGTGGTCTCTCAACCATCAAGCCTCTCAAATATGGAATAACTTATTCCATCATGCCAAGTTTGATTTTATATGATAGTTAAAATCATATTTTAATTCATGATAAAAATCAATCAAGTCTCTTTTTCTCTTATGGAATAAATTTCCTTATCATGGTAAATCAATCCATGATTAATTTTATAAAATAAACCAATCCATGGTTCATTTTAATTTCCATGAAAAATAAACCATACCTTGGTTTATTATATATAAAATTTTATATCATCTATAATTTTATAAAACAAACCACACTTGGTTTATTTTATAAATTGAACCAAAACTTTGGTTCTCTCCCTTTGTTGTGGCCGGCCAAGCAAAGAGGATGGAGGCCCTCTTTGGCCGGCCCATCCAAGCCACGCTCCAATGAATTAAACTTATTTAATTCATCTATTAAGTCTTCAAAAGACTTAGCCATTTTACGCTTCTGATGCGTCTCTGAAAAATTCAGATTCGACTTATCGTTTGGCTCAACCAAACCTAATCTCTCTTGATTGGAAAATCCAATTTTCAACTCGTTTTAAATCCCTCGGATTACTCGTAGTGCGTGTGACTAAATAGGCTTTCGATTTATGTTGGTTTTCTATAATTAATCAATTATAGAACGATCATGAGTGGCACCTAGTAGTACATCATGATCCCTAATTAATCGAAAGATCAACGGTTGACCTCAGAAACAATTCTGAAACCCTTCAGCAGCTATAATGAATTGTGCCTCATTCCCTTCACCATCTTATACCCACTTGGTTCAGGACATGGTCTATGTGTGTCAGTCCCCACTAGGCTGACTACGTCACACCTAGCCCAAGTAACGTTTTCTCGTCCTACGGATTCTAATTACTCTCATGTATTTAAGAGATTCATACTCTGAACATGTCATGCTCTGGCCAGAGGCTTCGAGTAACAATCCGACGATAGGCCTCGGGTATACATCTCCTTGTAAGGAGTGGTGAATCCTTTGTAAGCTGTTCAAACATCTTCGGGCACTTCGGCTTATACCCAATCATCCTGGGTCCACACCTCCTTGGAGATGCTTGCTTAAGATGTCAAAGTATAAGTCTCCATGACCAAGATGAATTGAACACCGCAAGTCAAAGGAACATCACACTTAAGCTGCAGTAAGAACTTCACTGACATATCTATATGTAGACTACCATATGAAGTTTTACAGCCAGTCACTCCAATGAACTAGTTCCCTTAACTAGCATTCATGTTTATCTCCGGACATCTCAATGTCACCAGCCAGTGAGAATCAGCTGATTAGAGAATAACCCATGTTAGTCTCAACAGAATTGATAGTGTCCGTATTTATCAATTCATCGACTAGGGACAATTTCAATACTTCACAATTGCACATGTAGAGATAATCACTAGTTGTGAATTCATCACAAATTCTCTCATGCTGTAAATTGTATTGCGGGCATTCAGTAAATGAGTTTAAGATCTCAATCAAATACACAAACATGTATACTCAAATAGTGAATATTCATTTATTAAAATAAATGATTACAATCATAAGGCGATTGCTTTAGGACACTTCTCTCATATCACTAACAAGAGGTAGACGACGCTGGAGATGGACAAACACGCGAAGCGCACCGTCAGGTGCAGCTCGCCCATCTTCTTCAACCCGGACGGCTAGAGAACAACGAGGGGATACGCGTGCCTATAGATGCAATCCATCTGTAGAGTCGACAGTCGGATCTGTACCTTGCCGATTCCCATGTCTCTCTTTGTCGTCGCCCCTGTGATCCCCCAGTCGAAACCACTTAGGAGCCAGCAGGCTATCCGGCGGCACTCTCGTCAGCACCTCATTGAGGTCGAACACCACTCCGCCGACGTACTCATCCCGTGTCATCTGAAAATAATATAAATATAATCTAAAATCGATGCAAAAAAGAATGAGAGAGACAAAACAAAGAAGAAAATAAACGACGGCTAGATAATTGTATTCATCAAACTTAGGGTTTATATATGAAAAGGAGATATATATAGACAAATTTATAAGACTAATTCTACCCTAGACAAATTCTATCCTTATATAAATAATTTTTTTTATTATACACTAACATCCCCTCTCAAATTCACAATGCTTTAACAAAAAAACATCGAGAGTTTGTTAACTAGAAACTGAAAATGTGCAGTGGAATGCGTCTTGGTGAGCAAGTCTGTAATTTGCATTGAAGATGAGATAAATGGCAAAGTAATGATGTCATTCTGATAGTGATGTCGAATGAGATGACAATCAATCTCGATATGCTTGGTACGTTCATGAAAAACAAAATTATGAGCAATTTGAATGTCACTAGAGTTGTCACAATGCATAGGAGTAGGGTTCGAGAGAAAAACATTCATATCAGTAAGTAACCAACGTAACCAAACAATTTCAATAGTAGTAGAGGTCATAGCACGATATTCTGCTTCAGTAGAAGAATGAGAGACAATATTTTACTTTTTACTCTTCCAAGATATAAGAGAATCTCCCAAGAAAATATAAAATCCTGTGGTAGACTTACTATCTGTAGAATCACCACCCCAATCTGCATCTGAATAGGCACGCAGCTCTAATGTAGAAGTGGAAGGATAAAGAAGACTATGAAACTGGGTACCTCGAAGATAACAAAGGATGTGGAGCACATCTCCCCAATGTACTGAAGTGGGAGAATCAACAAACTGGATGACAATGTGTACAACATAAGCAATGTCAGGTTTAGTGATGGTTAGATACAGTAGACTACCAACTAAATTACAATATAAAGAAGGATCTGACAAGGGAACACTATCAGTTAAAAAGTACCTGTTGGTGCAGAAAGCACCAAAGTCAAACCTGTGTTTTGATAATGGCAACAGGGTTCAAAAGTTAAGTCTTACTTGTTATCTAACATGTCACATGAGTGTGCAGAGTAAAAAGCCCTAGCGAAGGACTGCTAGGCATTGGTGAAGGAATGCCAGAGAGAAAAGCCCTAGCGAAGGACTGCTAGGCGCCAGGCGAAGGACAGCTTGGGACTGAAGCCCTAGCGAAGGAATGCTAGGCACTGGGCGAAGGACAGCTCGGTATCCAAGACCTGGCAAAGGACCGCCAGGCAAAAGTCCAACCAAAGGAGCGGTTGGCATCAGGTACATTCTCCCGAGAGGAGTAGGTGAGGACGCGTTCCCCGTCGAGGGAACAGTAGGCGTCGGTTCGACATAGGGTTCCATTTTGGATGCCCAAAGACAGAACCAAGACAGCTAAGGCTGTATAAAATAATAATATAATACTACTTTTTGGACTAACCCTGGATGCAGGACCGAAGGACTGAGTATCTGCAGCTCAGAGAGCCTCAAAGGAGTGAGGCAGAAGCTGAGCAGGGCGCCCCGGATGTTCCGGGCGCCCCCAAGGTCAACCCAAGTCAGCAGGAGCGAAAACACGCCTCGACAGTTATATGTCGGGGCGCCCCGGATGCTCCGGGCACCCCGCCTGTCGCGGGCGCCCCGGATGCTCCGGGCGCCCCGCCTGTCGCGGGCGCCCCGGATGCTCCGGGCGCCCCGCCTGTCGCGGGCGCCCCCAGTGCCAGCTGCTGAAGCACACCCTCGCGAAGCCAAGAGGATGAAGGTTTGACCCGGTCAATGCGGGTGCCCCGAGCGCTCCGGGCGCCCCGAGCGCTCCGGGCGCCCCGGTCAAACCTGATCCCGATTTTGAAGGGATCAGATGTTGACCGAGCTGGAGATGAATCGACCACCACGTGGGGGGCGCCGCCGACGTCCCGGGCGCCCCCAGGCCCTATATAAAGGGCCCTCGACCCCAAGGCTAGACAACACTTTCAATCAATGCTTCTACGCTCTTCTGCTCTCGCGCCTCGCTCCGGAAACCTCCCAACTCGAGCCGACGACGTCCCGCTGCTCCGAAAAAGACAACCTACATCGGACGTCGGTAAAAGAAGAGTTTTATTTTATCTGTTAAGTTTACTGTGCTATATTTGTGACTCAAAACTGTAAACTGCTTTTTGCGCCTCATATAGAATTGCCCAAAGTAAACGATTAACGATCGTGGGCCTTGGAGTAGGAGTCGACCTAAGCTCCGAACCAAGTAAAAAATTACTGTGTTCGCGTGTTTTATTTTCATCTTCCGCTGTGCAATTACTCTTTCTCAAATCCGAACGATTTCCGATATTCACCCCCCCCCTCTATCGGTTCTCTCGATCCAACAAGTGGTATCAGAGCGGGGAAGTTCAAATTTGGTGCAACCACCAGTTTGAATATTTTTCGGATTATTTTATTTTTCTTTTTCTCGTTCGAATTTCTTCTAAAAACTTTCGTTCGAATTTTTTTCGTTAATCGAGGTTGGTGCAACACCCCTCGATATTTTATTTTACTTATCCCGCACTACTGATCCAAGACCAAGTCTTGGGAAATTCTTTTTGTTAGTTATCTTTTCAGATTAAATGGTCATGCAAGAAGGATTCAGCACCGCCAGACCTCCACTTTACAGTGGAGAAGACTTTTCCTACTGGAAAAGTCGAATGGAGGTCCACCTGAAAACACAGGTGGACATGTGGATCATCATCCAGTCCGGACTGGAGATTCCCACAAATGCTGACGGGGTTCCTCAAAGCTACACAGAGTGGGACACCGCTCTGAAACGAAGAATCGAAGCAGATGCAAAGGCGACTCAGACTCTTCAAAGTGGCTTGACAAAAGAGGAACTGAACCGGGTGGGCCCCTTCAACAGTGCCAAGGAGTTGTGGGCAAAACTGATCGAGCTACACGAAGGAACGTCAGACACTCGGATCAGTAAAAGAGACCTGCTCCTGAACAAATTGTATACCATCAAGATGGCAGACAATGAAACAGCAGCCCAACTCCACGCACGAATCCAAGAATTGATGAACGGTCTTCACACTATAGGTCACAAGGTTGAAAACCATGACCTAATAAGGTATGCCTTAAACGCTTTCCCTAGAAATACCTTGTGGGCATCTATGGTAGATGCATACAAATTAGATGAATTGTTTTCCGAGTTAGAACTTCATGAACAGACTAACTACAATATGGCCGAGAAAGGTATTGCCTTTGTTGCAGGAAAAACTGGAAAATTAACAAAGAAGAAGCCACAACCTGAACCCGAGTCTAACTCAGACTCAGAAGACGAAGAAGGAGATCGACCTAAGCTGGTCCGATTGGCCCGAAGTTACTATAAAGAATTAAAAAACCAAACCAACAGAAAGAAGGTCAACCGAAGAAAGGACGAACCAGCTGAACCCACAAATGGCAAAAACAAGTCCAACGTAACCTGCTACGAGTGCAAGAAGAAGGGTCACTACAAGACGGAGTGTCCAAACCTAAAAGAGAACAAAAAGTCAAGAAGAAAGAAAGCACTACAAGCAACCTGGGACGAATCTTCCTCAGAAGAAGAAGAAGAAGCACCCCAGTCAAACCTACTAGCCATGACCGCCTCAGAAGAAGTCGAGACCGAGTCTGAATCTGAACAAGACGACGACAGACTAACCTTTTCAGAAGACGGCAAAATCAAGGTAAGTGGTTTCAATAGAAGTCAATTAAACGAACTTATTTCTTATCTTTCTCGAGACATGGCGAAAGCCAAACTTCGAGTCGAGTCCCTCCGACAGGAAGTAAAACTCCTGAAAGAGGGAGCTGACTCTAAATCCTTAACCGTGAAAGTTCAAAAAGGAACTCCTACTCAAGTTGAAAAACTTGAGAAAGAGAACTCCTCCTTGAAAACTCAGGTTAAGGATCTTAGAGTTGCCTTAGAACGATTCACTTCTGGTTCTAAGGGTCTTGACATGATTCTTGGAAAACAGAAGTCCGTTCTAAATCGATCCGGACTTGGCTATAGAACCAAATCCCGACAAAGATCTTACTTTGCTGTACTGAATCAGTCCAGAAGTAAAGTTCAGGCATGGGTACCTAAACTGTACCTGAACAAACCGACTGGATCAAATCAGTATTGGATCCTCAAGGACAAGATTCACATCTTGCCTAATCATTACCGTGGCTTTAGTCCAGGGGGAGTCAAATTAAAAACTATTTTTATTGTTAAATAGAATTTAATTCTTGCAATTTGCCTGATTGATTGTTTATTTAAATTTCTGCAATTTACTATGCTTAGACTTAGGTTAGTTTAAGGACTAAACAAACTTAACTGAAACTTGACAACATAGTATTGGGTGGAGGTGAGATGATAGTACGTTAGGGAAATCAATTCTAATAAGATCAAGTTTACTTGGTCTTTTTAGACTGGTGAAACTAGCCGAAGCTACCGATCCAAAATCCAAACTAGTTAGACCAGAACTTTTCAAAGATTAATTTTGAAAATGAAATTTCATTAAATGACTTTGTCAAGGAAAGAGTTGATGATCCAATAAGGCTATGGCCAAAGAAGGCCTAGTGCCTCGCCAAGACCTGGAAGCCAATTTTTGAATTTCAAATTCAAATTACTTTTTGTTAAATTCAAATCTAACACAATTTTCAGTTAAGTATAGATTCAAACATTTTCTATCAAAATAAATTGAAATGTTTTCAAAAATTAATTAAGGTTTTCAAAATAAATAATAATTTCTCAAAAATAATTTTACATATCAAAACCTATCTCACAATACCTATAAGGCTAACGTGATTAAAAACCCTAGATTTGGGTGAGACAGACTAGGCAGTGAAACTCAATTTAAGCTATTCCTGACTCTAATTGGATCCAAATCAATAAAACTCTTTATATGTAGGAACATAAAGATTTGGACCAATGGATGTTGGATAGTGGTTGCTCCAGACACATGACTGGAGATAAATTGAAGTTCACCAAACTCAAGTTCAAGAACCTAGGCTCAGTGGCATTTGGTAACAATGCTACACTCAAGGTAATTGGGTCAGGTAATATTGAGCTTAAATCTGACTTTATTATTAAGAAAGTTCTTTTGGTTGAAAACTTTAAGTTTAACTTGCTTAGCATAAGTCAGTTATGTGATTCTGGTTATATAGTCACCTTCAACAATTCTAACTGCCTGATTAGAAATGTACAAGACTCAGAAATCATACTTAAGGGCACTAGGAAAAATAATGTATACACTATAAACCTTCCCTCAGTACCCAAATGTATGTTAACTCAGCTAGAACAATCGAACCTCTGGCATAGGAGACTAGGTCACACTAATCTGAGGACTATCTCAAAAGTCACCCAACTTGGCCTAATCAAAGGAATGCCTAAAATTAAAAACAATGAAAACCTAATATGTGAATCATGTAATCAAGGTAAACAAACCAAATCTAATCACAAACTAATCCAATCTGACCTAACTCAAACCACACTTGAGCTCCTGCACCTTGACATATTTGATTCACATGGAGCCAAGTCACTAAGCGGGAACCGGTACTGCTTAGTAATAGTTGATGATTATTCTAGGTTTACCTGGGTTAGGTTTCTAAAAACCAAAGATGAAACCCTAAACCTATTTAATGAGTTCTACAAATTAATTGAAAAACAAAACGATATTAAAATTAAAAGACTTAGGAGTGACCACGGGGGAGAATTTGAAAATCAACGGTTCGAGGAATTTTGTAAGGTCAATGGGTATTTACATGAATTTTCATGTCCTAGAACCCCCCCCCCCAACAAAATGGGATAGTCAAAAGAAGAAATAGAACATTACAGGAAGCCGCTAGGGCTATGCTCAACGAATTTAACTTAGCAAACTAATTTTGGGCAGAAGCGATGAGTACGGCTTGTTACATCCAAAATAGGGTTCTGATTAACAAGCGACACAACAAAACACCCTATGAGTTGTACTACCATAGGCTCCCAAATCTACACTACCTAAGGGTCTTTGGATGCAAAGTTCATATCCTAAATACCAAAGACTACATAGGGAAATTTCAGTCCAAATCAACTCTAGGTATCTTCCTAGGATACTCAACCACAAGTAGAGCCTATAGAGTTTACAACAAACAAACTAAGCAAATTGAAGAAACAACTAACTTAATATTTGATGAAGAAGTCAACTCAACATCTGATAATCCAGACCTAACTTCATCAAATTCTGATTAAGAAAATAATGAACAAACTAGTGAACCCTTAATTGAATCCTTAAACGAACTAACTATTGAACCAATTAATGAGTCAACTGAACCAATTATCGAACCAACAAATGAACCAGCCCAAAGAGTCGAATCAAATAGTGAACCAAACCGACCAGCCGGACCTGAGGCTGAACCAAGTTCTAGGAGAACCAAGAAACCCAGACTTAGTCACCCAACCGATCAAATTGTGGGTGATCCAACTCTAGGAGTCAGAACTAGATCCTCCTATAGAAACCTGAGTCAAATAGCTATGATATCAAAAATAGAACCCAAAACTATAGATGAAGCCCTACCTGACCCTGATTGGATCATAGCTATGCAAAAAGAATTAGCCTAATTTGAGAGGAACCAAGTCTGGGAACTAGTGCCTAAACCTGAAGGCAAATCCATCATTGACACTAAGTGGGTCTTTAGGAATAAGCTAAATGATCAAGGAGAAATAGTTAGAAATAAAGCCTGCTTAGTAGCTAAGGGATTCAGCTAAGTAGAGGGATTAGATTAAGATGAAACATATGCCCCAGTAGCTAGACTTGAGTCCATTAGAATGTTGTTAGCCTTTATATCCCATAAAGGTTTAAGCTATACCAAATGGATGTAAAGTCAGCCTTCCTAAATGGATTCATTAAAGAAGAAGTTTATGTAGGACAACCCCCTGGGTTTGAGGACTTAGACAAACCTGACCATGTTTACAAATTAACTAAAGCACTATATGGATTAAAACAAGCACCTAGGGCTTGGTATGAACGTTTATCAACTTACTTAACTTCCAAAGAATTTAAACAAGGACAAATTGACTCAACCTTATTTATTAAAACCCTAGGAAAAGATATATTTATTGCCCAAATTTACGTAGATGACATAATCTTTGGATCCACCAACACAAACTTCCTAAAAGAGTTTGTCAAAATAATGGAAAATGAATTTGAAATGAGTTTAGTTGGGGAACTTACCTTTTTCCTAGGACTTCAAATCAACCAAACTAGAGATGGAAACTACGTCCATTGATCCAAGTATGCTAAAGAGTTAATAAAGAAATTTCAAATGGATAACTCTAAAAGCATAAGTACCCCCATGGCCACTAATGTAAAAATAGATAGTGACCCTGATGGTAAACTAGTAGACCTCAAACTATATAGAAGTATGATAGGTAGTCTACTGTACCTTACAGCCAGCAAACCTGACATTCTTTTTGCTGTAGGGATGTGTGCTAGATACCAAACCTGTGCTAAGGAAACACACTTAGCAGTCCTAAAAAGAATACTAAGATATGTAAAGGGCACCCTAAATATAGGGATTTGGTATCCTAGAACCGCAATCTTCAATTTGTCAGGATACTCGGATTCTGACTATGCTGGTTGTAAATTAGATAGAAAGAGCACAAGTGGAAGCTGCCAACTATTAGGAAATAGTCTAGTAAGTTGGTGCAGCAGAAAACAACACTGTGTAGCTCTGTCCACAACTGAAGCTGAGTATGTAGCCTTAGGAGAGTGTGTAGCACAACTTTTATGGATGATGCACACTCTTAAGGACTTCCAGCTCAACTACACCCAAACTCAAGTATTTATTCACAATATAAGCTCAATTAATCTAACTAAGAACCCAATCCAATATTCCAGAACAAAACACATAGAAGTTAAACATCACTTCGTAAGAGACCATGTAGCCAGGGGGGAGATAGTACTTAAACACATAGACTCAAAATCCAACTTAGCTGATATATTCACAAAACCCTTACCTGAGTCTGAGTTCAGCTCACTAAGAAGGCAATTAAGATTGTGCTCTGTAGAATAGAATAACTCTACTTTTGATTTTTTTTTGCTTTACTCTAATTTAAAAATCAGTTTCTAAAAGAACCTTGAAAAATTGTTGTTTTTAAAATCAGTTTTAAAAATCTTTTCGGACTTAGTTTTTTTTTAAACTATCCCCTTTCAAAACTAGGGCTTTTTCGCAAATGGACTTAGCCTAGGCCCTAACCCTAGAACTGCATGCACCTATAGACTTAGAAGCCAGCATCTCATAAGCACTTTAGGGTACTTTTGATTGATAACCTAGAAAGGGTTGATATGCTTAGGTCTTTGCCTTAATTCAAGATGCTTTAAGTCAGTGCATCTGCAGTAATTGGGGCACTAAATACAACTTACACAGCAATCAAGTTAAGTGTCAAGTTTAGAAAATCTAACTTGAACAGAAACACTTAACTTGACTAACCCTAGCAAAAACTACTGCTTATAACAGTTAGTGAGTAGCTAATTGGGTTAGACAGGTCCCTACAAGAGAAAATCAACTGATTTGGGTTAAGTCTTGGTTCAGTACAGCAAAGTCATGCAAATATTTTCCTTTATAAAAATTATTTCTTTTATGTAATTTAAATTCTGCTATATCTATCTGTTTTTGATATATGACAAAGGGGGAGAGATAGATAGGAAAGGAGAGAGTTCAAAATCTCAAAATCTTTTTTTTCAAAAAGTTAGCTACTTTTCAAAGCTTTTCAAAAAATTTTCTAGAAGTACTTAAGTTTTTTAAGTGTTTTAAAAACCCTATTAAGTACTTAAGCTTTTCAAAACGTCTCGAAGTTTTTCAAAATTTACTAAGTACTTAAATTGTTTCAAAATTTACTAAATACTTAAATTGTTTCAAAATTTACTAAGTACTTAAGTTTTTCAAACATTACTAAGTACTTAAGTTTTTTCAAAGTTTACTAAGTACTTAAGTTTTTCAAATCCTACTAAGTACTTAACTTAAAGTTTTCAAAACTTTTGAGTACTTTAAACTTAAGGCTTCAAATTTTTTAAGTACTCTAAACTCATGCTTTCAAAAACTCCTCTATGTACTTTTAAAACTTAAGTTATCAAAAGATTTTTAAGTACCTAAACTTAAGTTTTCAAAGTGTAAAATCATTCTAAGTAAAGTTTTGTAAAAACTTAGAACCCCACGAAGTTTTGAAAAATTTAGGAGGAGATTCCCTCCAGGGGGAGGGAACAAATTTTTATGCTTTTGATTAAACTTAACTTTTTGAACTAGGGTTGCCATAAATCAAAAAGGGGGAGATTGTTGGTGCAGAAAGCACCAAAGTCAAACTTGTGTTTTGATAATGGCAACAGGGTTCAAAAGTTAAGTCTTACTTGTTATCTAACATGTCACTTGAGTGTGCAGAGTAAAAAGCCCTAGCGAAGGACTGCTAGGCGCCAGGCGAAGGAATGACAGAGAGAAAAGCCCTAGCGAAGGACTGCTAGGCGCCAGGCGAATGACAGCTTGGGACTGAAGCCCTAGCGAAGGAATGCTAGGCACTGGGCGAAGGACAGCTCGGTATCCAAGACTTGGCAAAGGACCGCCAGGCAAAAGTCCAACCAAAGGACCGGTTGGCATCAGGTACATTCTCCCGAGAGGAGTAGGTGAGGACGCGTTCCCCGTCGAGGGAACAGTAGGCGTCGGTTCGACCTAGGGTTCCATTTTGGATGCCCAAAGTCAGAACCAAGACAGCTAAGGTTGTATAAAATAATAATATAATACTGCTTTTTGGACTAACCCTGGATGCAGGACCGAAGGACTGAGTATCTGCAGCTCAGAGAGCCTCAAAGGAGTGAGGTAGAAGCTGAGCAGGGCGCCCCGGATGTTCCGGGCGCCCCCAAGGTCAACCCAAGTCAGCAGGAGCGAAAACACGCCTCGACAGTTATATGTCGGGGCGCCCCGGATGCTCCGGGCGCCCCGCCTGTCGTGGGCGCCCCCAGTGCCAGCTGCCAAAGCACACCCTCGCGAAGCCAAGAGGATGAAGATTTGACCTGGTCAATGCGGGCGCCCCGAGCGCTCCAGGCGCCCTGGTCAAACCTGATCCCGATTTTGAAGGGATCAGATGTTGACCGAGCTAGAGACGGATCGACCACCACGTGGGGGGCGCCCCCGACGTCCTGGGCGCCCCCAGGCCCTATATAAAGGTCCCTCGACCCCAAGGCTGAGATAACACTTTCAATCAACACTTCTACGCTCTTCTGCTCTCGTGCCTCGCTCCGGAAACCTCCCAACTCGAGCCGACGACGTCCCGCTGCTCCGAAAAAGACAACCTACATCGGACGTCGGTAAAAGAAGAGTTTTATTTTATCTGTTAAGTTTACTGTGCTATATTTGTGACTCAAAACTGTAAACTGCTTTTTGCGCCTCATATAGAATTGCCCAAAGTAAACGATCAACGATCGTGGGCCTTGGAGTAGGAGTCGACCTAGGCTCCGAACTAAGTAAAAAATTACTGTGTTCGCGTATTTTATTTTCATCTTCCGCTGTGCAATTACTCTTTCTCAAATCCGAACGATTTCTGATATTCACCCCCCTCTATCGGTTCTCTCGATCCAACAGTACCGAGCATTAATATCAAGCAGAGTATCCACAATGCGAGTGTCAGATAGATGAGTTTGCTCTAGAATATCACTAATATATTTGGATTGTGAGAGAAAATAACCACGAGAAGAATAAGCTACTTCAAGTCCTAAAAAATAACATAAGACCCAAATCTTTCATTTCAAACTCACAAGCCAAATGTAGTTTCAATTTTTGTATTCCACTTATATCATCCCCTGTAATAATCATGTCATCAACATGAAGAGATAGGAACGTGCGACCTGATGAAGTACAACGTACAAAAAGAACAGAGTTATGCTGACTAGGAAAAAAAAGCTAAGAGATCCAATAACAATAGATAACTTATCAAACCAAGCTCGAGGAGCTTATTCAAGGCCATCAAGAGCATTTTTTAGTCTTAAATATTCACCAAGATTGTGAGTGACACCTGGTGGAGGCATCATATAAACTTCTTCTTAAAGATCTTCATTTAAAAAAACATTTTTAACATCCATCTGAAAAATAGACCACTGACAAACAGATGCAACTGCAATGAGAGTACGGATAGTAACAAGTTTGGAAACTGAAGCAAAGGTTTTCTCATAATCCATTCCATATTGTTGGGAAAATCCTTTAGCAACCAAACGAGTTTTATACTGCTCAACTGATCCATCATATTTAGTTTTGATCTTATACCGAGAACCAATCGCACGCTTCCCCAAAGGAAGAGGAACAAGATCCCAAGTACCTGTTTGATACAAAACAGAAAGTTTTTCCGCCATAGCCTGCTGCCAAAGAGGGTCAAAAGAAACCTCTTTATAAGAGGAGGGCTCAGAAAATTGGTGAATAGAAGTCAAAAAGAAAGAATAAGAACAAGAACAAGTAGAATACACAAAAATCAAGCAATTGAGTAGACTTACGAGATCGTTGAGGGTAACGAGGAGGAGGATCCGCTATCACAGGAGAATTATGGGAAGTAATAGGAGCAAGGGGATGATGACCAGAATCTGTAAGAGTGTCAATCCTGCAAATAACATCATTAGAAGAAGAGTTGCTATGGTGTTCTACTTATGGAGAAACATGAGATGACATATCACCGGTGTCTATGCAAAAAGGATCAATACGAGTGAGATCAGATTTTCTATGATTAGGAATATTAGAGGGAATAGAATAGAATGGAATGTGCTCAAGAAAATAACATGACGTGAGACATAGAGTTTTTGACTAACTGGATCATAACATCGATATCCTTTTTGACCCTCGCCATAGACAATGAAAACACAAAGAGCAAACTAGGAACTAAGCTTACTACGTTCAACATGAGGACGGAGGACAAAACATGTCGATCCAAAAACTCTTAAGACAGAATAATCAGGAACATAACCATATAGTTATTCAAAAAAAGATAAACAAGATGAAATAGAAGATGAAATTCTATTGATAGAATGGACTGCAGTAAGAATAACTTCCCCTCAGAACTCGCTAGCAACAAATGCAGATAACAAGATAGAACATGCAGTTTCAACAATGTGTCTATGTTTTCTTTCAGCAATACCGTTTTGTTCAAGAGTATCAGTACAAGAATTTTGATGAAGTGTACCATCTGAGCCAAGTAGTTCAGAAAAAATATTAGATGTATATTCACCACCAAAATCAGATCGAAAATATTTAATAACAGCATTATGTTGAGTTTTTACCATGGCACGAAATATATGATAGATATCAAGGAAATCAGAACGATGTTTCATAAGATAGACCCAAGTGTAGCGAGTATAATCATCAATAAAGGAAACATAGTAACGAGATCCACCAAGTGTACGAATCGAAGATGGACCCTACAGATCAGAATGAACTAATTCAAACGGTGCATGAAAAATAGAAATGCTTTTATAGAAAGGTAAGGTACAGAATTTTGCTAATTTGCAACCACAATAATCTGAAATATCATGAGTTTGTAATTTTTCTAAATTTTCTTTAGAAGCTAAGTATTTCAAACATGAAGAAGAAACATGTCCAAGACGAGAATGCTACAAATAAAAATCAGAAGAAGCATAGTTTAACCGAAAGGAAGACAAATAAACACTGGATGCTGCAACATCTGAAACTTTTAGTTGTTCTAATACATAAAATCCCCCCTGTCTACGGCTATCCCAATCTGCTTCAAAGATCGTGAATCCTGCACATAGCAAGAAGATGAAGTAAAAGAAACTGAGAAACCAGAATCTTATAATTGATCAACCGAGACAAGATTCAAAGTAAGATTAGGAATGTGATAGACATTAAACAGAGACAAATTAGATATAGAAATAGAGCCAACGCCAGCTAATGACATGGGAGAACCATCTGTGATCATGACCGACACAGAAGGAGAAAAATTTATAGATACAAAAGAATTGACATTAGGCGATATATGATGCGAAACTCCAAAATCAAGGATCCAGATAGTAAAAGGTATAGCTGAGGTACCATTATAGGGCAAACCTTTGTGAGAAGAAGCAGACATAATATGTGGATGAGATGCAAAAAACTTTTGAAACTATTCGGCAAGAGCTGCAATTATGTCATTGGATGATTGAGTTCCTCTAGAATCTATATGAGAAACCACTGCTGCCTTGTTGGATGTTTCCAAATTTAAAGAATTATTATTGTGATTGACTATCAAATTTCCAAGGAGAAGACAGATCAATAGTTATATTTTCAGTCGTCAAGTGGATTCAAAGAACTCAAAATTCGATCTTCACCGTTCAAAATGCAGCTTTGGGTACGAAAAACATTCCCTTAAAGTTTCAGGGTAATCTAACGGTTAAAACTTAAGAAAATATAATTCTTCTATCAATGAACTTTTAAACCAACCATGACATAGAAAACGCTGAAGAAACCTCATAATGATCTGCCTTCAGACATTTGAAAATCATAAATCTCGACGATGATATTGTAATCCTTCGAAATTCAAATTTTTCGGTATGGCAGGATCGTGCTCCGATACCATGAAAATAATATAAATATAATTTAAAACCGATGCAAAGAGAAAGTGAGAGACAAGAAAAAAAGAAAATAAACGACGACTAAATAACTGTATTCATCAAACTTGGGGCGTACATATGAAAAAGAAATATATATAGATAAATTTAAAAAACTAATTCTACCATAAACAAATTCTATCTTATATAAATAATTTTTTATTATATACTAACACTATCATCTCCCTCCCTGTCCTTGACATAAACTTCAAGATGAGTCGACTGCTCCTCTTACGTAAAAAAGATGGAACCGCTACCTTAGCGGCCCCCTGGTCCCGGCCCCACAAATATCCAGAGGGGGTAAATCACGGTTTTATTGGTGGGGTAAGGCGTCTGGGCCAAGAGGATTTAAGCCAGCAGATCAGATTTTTACCTCGTGTGCGATTGGCGACTCTCGAACCTGAAACCTCTGATGCAAGCAGCCAAACGTCTTACCAACCGAGCCAGTCCGGCAGGACAAGTCGACTGCTCCTCTTGTCGAAGTGCTTAGTGGTTCCCCTGTAGTTTCCCAGCTTCACCTCGACGTAAGGGGTTACAGCTGCTAATGATGAGATTATTAAGAAGATCTTTGGCCTTGACAACTCGCACGTAGAGGTGCTGCATCTCTTCCACGAGATCGTAAGTGCTCGTGAGCTTGTCCCGGCCGCCCCCGGGGAGTCCCAGACTCCCCTTGGACTGGCTTGGCTGGCCCTGTCCGTAGTGCACTTGTTGGTAAGCCATGGCGGGCACCAGAGGAACAGGGGAAGGGCTCTGCTTCTCGTCCACCACCTCCACCATCCGCTTTTCAGTAACTGAACCTTAATTCCCAAGCAAAGTGCCTGCTTTCATGGAGTTGTCTCGCGAATGTGAGACTGGAGTGCCGAGGCCGAAGCTGGCCAACATTTAAAATATGAGATGGAGGGAATAAAGATTGAAGGAGCTTCATGATGATGCAAGCTATTGATGTTGGTGGGTTGGTGAAATCTTATTGTAAACAACAATGGATTTAGAATCAATTGGCCATAAACTTCATTCAGCAAAAGTAAGAACGCAATGGCTTTATTATTAACTACTTTGATTGCTACTGATCGTTCAATTGATCCACAAGTACAAACCATTAGGAAGCTAATTTACATAAATGAGTAATTATATTCCCTCCAAGAACAACTCAGAAAGTGGAGACGGAGGTCATAACCAGCTGTTTGAAGAAATGAGATCATTAAATCTGAAGGATAGATCGCCGACGCTGTCCCCATCTTGTCCGATTCCGGCGAATCGGCTGTAGACGGAGGTAAAGGACGAGAGAGAGGCGGGGTCGGACTGTTGCCCGATAGGTGCTCCCACATCAGGACGTGGATCCGGATCGGCTTCATGGCGTGCCTGTGGAGGGAGAGCTTCTGGCTGAGGGAGATGGTGTCGAAACAGCGAATGGCTCCGGCAGAGGACACCATCCATGGGAGGACCTTCTCGTTGGACACCCTCGAGATCACCAGCAGCTTCGAATCGCTCTTCGCTTGCCGGAACAGATCCCCAAGGCCCGAGCGCGTTGAAGCTGCTTCAATGTCTGTTTCATCTACTGAAGAGATGTAGATGAAGCCCTGCAAATCGAAGAGCCTCGGTGAAAATTGACTGAGACGCATGCAGAGAGTGAATTCGAGAGCAAACAGACCTCTTCAGTGCGACTAATGGAAAAGCCCAGCTTGGTGTCGCCTTCTTGGAGCTTGATGTCTACCGCCACTTCCCCGGCAGCCGCCGTGTACCAAAGCCGAACCGCCTTGACCACTCCGATGTCAACGCCGTGGTAGTCCTCGAACCCGTAGAGGCTGGCGTTTGCGAGGTTTGAGAGGTCTGAAAGTGATCCGGTGTTCACCGTCGCCGAGGCAGTCTCGCCCGATATCTGCAAAGCAACGAGTGAAGAAGAAGAAGAAGAAGAAGAAGAGTACTCTCATGAAGTGCTAATCATCGCTCTGTTACCTTGGTTAAGAGAGCTTCAGTCTGCACGCTCATGAACTCGATGGGGACGCCGGAATTCTGAGAGGAGAAGAGCCAGGAATTGGCACGGGCCAAGGTGTCCTCGAGCGAATTGTACCGCGATGCGACTGCGTCTAAGGCCTTGGGAAGAATCAGCATCGACAGGAAGCAGCTCGAGTTAGCCACCGGAAGAAACTCCTTCATCTTCTTCTCCCAGTTGTATGGAACATATCCATCTTGAAGCCTGGCAGTGCTTAGAGCACAGACGACCCTGGAGCTCCTTGAGCCTTAAGAGAAGTAAACAAGAGATTAGTGATTCTCCATGAACGACGCTCTCCATGAAAGTACGGATGCTCGAATGTCAAAGTCAACCACTGGATCAGAGAACTGGAACAGAGGAAATTTCATGCTTGATGTTGACATGTTGAATTTAATATACCAAGTTGTCCGAATGCAATTCTATTAGCAATAATTTCCAAGCAAATTACGTACTATCCTAATCAGGACAGGAAGAAGATTTGATTTCTATGTAGAAGGAGAAAATTAGGGGAGAGAATAGGCATACCCTGCAAGGCGATGCACTCGCTCTCAAGGCGGTCGACGAAGCCGACGGCGTAGTTGGGGTCGTGGATGGAGCGGAGCACGTATTGGCGGCGACCGGAGGAGCCGTGGGGGACGATGCAGGCCTGCAGCTCGACCGCCTCTCCGCCGCAGCGACGAACTCTAACCTCGATGGAGGTGTCGTTGCGCTTGTAGGCGGAGTGGAGCAGCTTCTGGACGCCGCTCTTCCCGCCCTTGAAGGGGGAGCGGATCGCGGGCGACCCCCCTATCTTGATCTCCTCCACCACGTCCCCCGTCTGCAGCATGTCGCCGCCCCACTCCTCCGCCCTCGAGCTCCCCGCCACGCACTCGATCGCCACCACCGCCGCCCGCTCCGCCTGCTGTTGCTGCTGCGGCCGCTCCATTCGCATCCCCGCCGCCGCCGCCGCTCCGATCTTTACAGACTTCTCGACGCTGGAGAAGTTTTAAAAGGCGAAAAATTGCAGCTTTCTGAGGTAGCGGGAGCAAAAGGGCAATCGATCACAGAGACACGGAGAATCTTCCTTGAATCGAATTTATGGAGATTCCTCTGTACCTGCAAGGGCAGAGAGAGAGAGAGAGAGAACGGGGCTGGAAGGTGATGCGAGCGTCCATTTAATTATCCAGCGATGACCTCAACCGTGTCGCTGTCGAGGTAGCGGTCAGTGGCGTGAAGGCGTTGAACTGTTTCCTTACCCTTTCAGCCACGAAGCGCCAGATCCTCGTTTCGTCACGGTTGGCGTGTTCCGCGCGTCGAGGAGGCCGCGATCGTCTTCCCTGTCTCTCCCGATACTGGGGATCCGTATCCCGGTCGTCCTCGCAATCTCAGCCGTTGATTTCTGTCAATCGAAACGGGTCGGCCCATCCCGCGTAGTGCGCTGTGACCCGCGGAATGAGAAACCCTCTCGTAGAAACCCAAGTCTATGCGGACGGACGGTGGATTTGGCGCACCGACGTGGCAGTTATTGTATACACGTCCGATCGACGATCGGACACCATCAGACTATACCCTCGGTGAACCCGTCGGGGAGAAATCTCCATCATTAACCGTCGATTTCGATGGGTTCACCGTTGCCGGCCATCCTGACGAGTTCACGTTTGATTCGGGACGGAGGCCGTCAGTGATGGATCGTCGATCCGTGTATATTAACTGGACGTTCAAAAAAAAATTGCCGAAGCGAGTAACCCTCTCGCACAGATCCAAGTCTATGCGGACGGACGGTGGATCTGGCGTACGACTCTTGATCTCCCTCGATTTTAGCGACTCCGTGACCGCAGACGAGGAACCCTCTCGCACAGACCAAGTGTATGGGAGAAAGCGGCTGCTAATTCTCCAAGTCTTTGAAAATGTGAAGCCCTACAAAAGGAAATGTCTTTGAAATTCCTGAACTACTTAAACACAAAGTCAAAATGATTGACGTGCGACAGTACCTTTCGATTAATTCTGAAACCTCTGTTAAAATTCTTGAGAATCTTTCTCTTCCTAAAAAATTCATAAAGGGCTGCTGCAATCGGGTATTGAATTCCATGTACTCTTTCCCATTCAACGATTTATTAGACTGCAAGAACGTTAAACAGCAAGGAAAGGACAGTTGGAGCATCACGTGATTGGCCATGAGTATGCATGAGTTGTCCCTATAAAATGGTTGGTCAATACATAAGTGTTAGTTATCAGATCTGAAAATTAAAATCTAATAAAATTAATATTTTTATCTTTTTCACGTACTAGTCATAGCATCCCGGCTAATAACCCTTATAATTTATCTCCTCCATATTGACCTTGAGACGTGCTAGCTATAATATTCGGACTAGTAGTCCCCGTAATTTACCTCCTTCGTATTGACCCTGGGACGGATTGACGGGGGCACTGGGGGCGAGCGATTTGCCTTTTGTCACCTTGAGATGGGTTAGTGGGCCTCCGGGGCTATGGTGTAGCGGTAGGGCGATTAGTCGCTATCCTAGGCATCCGCGGTTCGATCCCTAGCTACGGTGTATTTGTAGAATTTTTCTTCAAATGGAGTGCGAACCCTGGATGTTGGGCTTCTAGACTGTCATGTGAGTACTTTCCGATTTATCCTGGTGGTCGGTGAGAAATTTTTATGAGACCGAACTGGTCGTCCGAAATTAAAAAAATTTCATTAATTATTTTTTAGACGGATTAATGGGGACGTTGAAAATGAGCAAACCGCCTTCAGACACCCTGAGTATGCATGAGCTAATCGATCCGTCCACAGAAAGAGATGGTAAAATGAACATGATTTGCTCCAACTCTAAAACATTTTCTTTTACCCATGAATTAATTAATTAATTGAGATCAATTTGAATATTTTTTTCATTTTTGTTGTTTTTGGACCATTATTTTCTAGCCTGTTCGATGGCAAGATGGGAATAACTGGTTGTTGTTTTTTAATATTATTTTGGTTTGTCTGGACCACCTATATATCTTCTAGCTTGTTGCATAGTAAGATATGATCACTTTTCAATCCATTGGACTCATCAATATCACAATAAAAAAATAGTCATTTGCAACAGATCAAATTCGTGGCAAATTCGTCGCTAAACGATAATAACGACGGAAACAACACCGTCGACTATCGCACCATCGTATTTGAGGTTAGCGACGGAACATGCTTCATCCATCGCTATTAGCGACGGATACATAAAAAATTCGTCGCTAAATAACATATCCGGTTGTCATATACGGGGATAATAGCGACAGAAAATCAAGATCCGTCGCTATTTTATCGTAATTAGCAATGGATACTTACGATATCTGTCGCTAATATAGGTGAGGACTCGGTTATTCCAAGATAGCGATGGGGAAGTCAAATATTAGCGACGGAAAGTCAAATATTCGTCACTAATAGTGATGGAAAGTCAAATATTCGTCGCTAATAGCGACGGATTATAAAATATCCATCGCTAATAGTGACGGATTATAAAATATCGTCGCTAATATTTGTAATTTTCCAGCAGCCTATTCCCTGTTTTCCCCTCACCATATTTACATTCATAACATTCAATACATAATATTCATACACTCCAGCACATATTCAAATACAACACATACAAAACAATAATATTCATACAAAACACATCATATTCATACAAAACACTTCATATCCAAAACACATCAATACACGTCAATATCCAAATACATATCCAAACAATACATATTGAATTGTGTTTACATTCACTACATACATTACAAAATCAAACACATGTATCAAATTCCATATCCAAACACATCATATTCTTATCCATGAACATAAGGTGTAATATACATGAACATAAAGTGAATATATGCATGTAAAAATCCAACATAAAGTAAATATATACATGAACATATATGAACATAAAATGTAATAGAAGACATCATGTGAATACATACAAGAACATAAAGTATAATAGGAGTCAAACACGTCAAAACTGGATCAAAAGGAACAACATTCCTGCATAAAAGAAGAGAAACAATATAAATAAAGTGAAATACAATGATAAAATAATATTAGTGAAAACATAACTAGTTATCGTAACTAATATAGAAAATATAAATAAAATTGAATGATATGTAAAATATCCAATATACACCTTTCAACCCAACTAATGTCTGAATTCAACTCTGATAATGTAGAATCTGAAAACGAAAATGAACAAATAAGAAACAATTAGTGATGCATATAATAACAAACCAGATAGTATAATAATTTATTTTGTAAATGTAGAGAAAAAATATAACATACCACAAAAATGTCTCTACTCATCTGGGGTATCCTCAGGATCCTGCGTCTCCTGAGACTCAAAACGAGGAGGGGTGGGCATCTATGACATAGGCGATAGGGTCGCTGCAAAAGCTTGCATGTGACGCACTAACGTCTCAGTGTGTGCCTGACGGGCCCGCAAATCCCTCAACTCTGCATCCCTCACTGTGCCCCTCTCAACCCACGTCGTCTCCATTGTCGTGAGTCGAGTCCGCAGAGCATCATTCTCCTCCCGCAATTGATGAATCTCACTAGAGGAAGAGGAGGAGGAACCTAGATGTCCCCTAACCCCTGGAGCTCTCATCTGATCATATTGTTGATGCAGTCTGGCCCGGTTGTTATTTTGGTGTTTGACAATGATTTAAGTTGGTTGAGCGAATTTGGTTAAGTCTGGTCGGACTGGCATGAACCCTGGTGAGTGAAACCAGTCCTAGCTGTGAGCTAGGAAATCTCGGTGAGTGAAGCCGGTCCTGGTGAGTGAAGCCAGGTGATTGGAAATCCCGTGAGTGAAGCGGGTCATGGTGAGTGAAGCCAGGTGATTGGAAATCCCGGTGAGTGAAGCCGGGTCCTGGTGAGTGAAGCCAGGTGTTGGAAATCCCGGTGAGTGAAGCCGGGTCCTGGTGAGTGAAGCCGGGTGGAAAGTCCTAATTCGAAAGGGTGGGTGAAAAGTCCTAGCTTGGAGGCTAGGTGAAAGTCCTAACTTGGAGGGTTAGTGCAAATTCCCATCCTGGAGAATTAGTGAAAAGTCCTGGCTTGGAGGGTCAGGTGCCTAGCTTGGAGGGCTAGGTTGGATGAAGTCTAACTCGGAAGGTTGGTGAAAGTCCTAGCTTGGAGGGCTAGGTGAAAAGTCCTAGCTGGAGGGCTAGGTGAAAAGTCCTAACTTGGAAGGTTAGGTCCAATTCCCACTTGGAGAGTTAGATGGAAAATCCTTAGCTTGGAGACTAAGGTGGATGGAACTAGCTTGGAGGCTGAGTTTGAGTCCTGGATCGGTCTGGTGATCGATCAGGGATCTGGCACGCTGCTCCTTCGTGGATCGGTCTGGTGACCGATCCAGGATGACTGATCGTCAGGTGACCGATCAGGGAGAACAGAGGTTGGTTTGGCTTCTGATCATCTGGTGACCGATCAGGAGATGGTCAAAAAGTTTTTGGGAGAAACCCTTGATCCGATCAGGTTGAACGATCAGAAATGTCTGGGAGGTCTTCTCACTGACGATCAGGAGGTCCTGATCGGTCTGGGATGACATGATCGGACTGTTACCGATCAGGGACTCTGTCAGTGTTGAGATAAAGCTAGCTGACTCAGTCGCGTTAGATGGTCTGGTAACGATCCACAACTTGATCGGTCGGTGACCTGGATCACAAGAAATCCGCGATTCTGGTTTCTCACTTCTTCCAGCCTGATCGGTCTGGTGACCGATCAGGAGGCTCTCTGATCGGTCCGGTGACCGATCACTTTAATTCAAATTGCACTGTCAGACGCTCTGATCCGCGACTCTGATTTTGCTGCTATTACTCTGATTTTGATACACTGCTGATATTGTTGATATAGTTTGCTAAGCTTCTGTTGAGTGTGCATTTACAGGGATGATCAAACATGGAGAGAGTCAATGGCAGACTTTCCTGGAGCAGGTTTGGTGTTTCCTGTTTCAGGTTTCAACAGCTTCTGGGAGCAGCTGGCGACTGACGGAGGGCTCAGCTGAGAGGGTCTTCAGTGGACTGAGTGCTCAGGAAGTCAGGGGGTAGGTTGTGCTCAGTGGATGCTGATGGGAGCTGGGATGGGAGCAGAGGCTTAAGACGAAGCTGGAAGCAGAGGAGCAAAAAGGGGAACAGACAGGAACTTGAGGAGTTTGGCTGGGCTTGGTTGTGCTCTCTGTGCTTGTGCTTAGCGTTCTTGTTCATCTTGTGAGCTTCCTTCTAGTGTCTCGTGGCTTAACTTGTATCATCTTGAGACGCTTGTGGAGAGGTTCTCCACCGAGAAGGAGCGCTTGATATCCGGTGTTCACCGGGGCTTGATCTGCCGACGATCAAGGGATCGCCCACCTCACGGGCACGCCAAGGAGTAGGGGCAAGTTATCCCCGAACCTTGTACATCTCCGTTTAGCGTTTGTTTTGGTTTGAGTTTCTTTCTCTGCTTAGTTTCTTTGTTCTGCATTTGCTTCCGCTGCCTAACTTGAAGTGCAGAATAGTTTTGACGGCCCGCAAATCCTCAACTCTGCATCCCTCGCTGCGTCCCTCTCGCCCACGTTCTCCATTGCCGTGAGTCGAGTCCGCAGAGCATCATTCTCCTCCCGCAATTGACGAACCTCACTAGAGGAGGAGGAGGAGGAACCTGGATGTCCCCTAACCCTTGGAGCTCTCATCTGATCATATGTGATTTTTGCTTGAGAGTCTAGGCCGTATAGGGCGGTCTTCCTCCTTCCACCGACGACATCATAATAAATGTCATTCACCTGGTCGGTGGAAAGAGGCTGTGAATCCTCCCCCTCTGCAGCAGGCTGAGACGCCTCTGCAACTCTAGTGGTCATTGCTTCCTGTGAAATAAGAATTAAATGAATCTCTATAAAATGTCAAAACAAATAGACTATAATTAATATACTTACATTTATTGCTAAGGAGCGTCGATCGACAAATGACCCATCTTTTTTCTTATGGGTCTTGCTGAATACCTCCTAACTAGTTGGAGGTCTCTGTAACTCAGCAGCCTGTATACACAAAATATAGTATTTAAATATATCCAAAAAAAATATACTGAATGTTTATAATAATCTAAATAAAAACTTACCAAGTCAGTGACATGCTGGACAATCGAACGGGATCCAGCAGTGTACTTCGTGGATCCGGTGCTGGGGCCAGCATGCTCCAAGTTACGATTGGCTCGAGCAATCGCAGCATTATCTTTCCAATGCTGGGCATCCCAGACTGCTCTCCATGCTGCCCAAACTGTCTCAGGGACCTCTGAAGGCCTATTTGCCTTCTTTCTCCACTTGTATAGCATGTCCCTGTACAACTTGGAGCAGTAGGCGTTTCAGGTTTTTTTTAAATTCCTCCTCTTGACCGTCCTCCCAAATATATCTTTTTTGTAAAAAAAATATATGGTTAGTATCATGTTACTTTTAACATTAAATTAAATATATATCTAAACTACTTACCAAAATTCACCATAATAAAAAGTCTTCAATTCTTGCTCTATATGACCCCATGTCGTAGCAGTCGAAGACAATCTTTCTTTGAATTCTTTTGTAATATAAGTTGAGACCTGGTGACCGTCTGGGATAAAGTTGTAGCAAAAATATCATACATTAGCAAAATTTGACCTGAAATATATAAGAATTACATATTTACTTACTAGTCACCCATTACTCTCAATGTAATCTGTCACCACGTGGTCTCTGCCCTGACTGCATGACTATAAAAATCCAAACACATAATATTAGATATACACATTTGTAATAGTTAATCCAACGAAGATGAAATACAAACAACTAGTATCAACGAAGATGAAATACAAACAATTAGTATCAATGAAGATGAAATACAAACAACTAGTATCAACGAAGATGAAATACAAATAACTAGTAATATTCAATATAAACAACTGATTTTATTCCGATGGAACTAAATTAACATGCAAGTTTTCATCTCTTGACTCCGTTAATGCATCCACCTCCTCACTGTTAGATATCTCACCATCATCAATTTCTTCGTAAGAGACATTATCATCTATAAGAATTGTGATGCTGATTGTATTTCTGAATCAATGGAGTTCATTATGGCTTCTTCATTTTGATAAGTATAGAGGTTGTAGACAGTTATCGTATTTGGCATTTCAATGCTTGACCTAGGTTTCATTTGACAAACAGCTAGTCATTCACTTGGTCGTCTTCTCTTAGTTGGGTACTCAAGATAAAATACTTGACCAGCTTGCAACACAAAGATAAAAGGTTCAAACTTGTTGAATCTTTTAGTTGAATTAACCTCAACTAAATTGTATAAACGGTGTTTCCTGGTACCCATCCTTGGAGTTGGATCAAACCAATAATACCTGAATAATACACATCTTTTGAAAGGTAACGCTGGGTATTCAACCTCGATAATTTTCTCTAGTTTGTCATAGTAGTCAAATTGAGTATCATTGTTGTTTGTTGATCCTTTGACACAAACATTAGAATTATATGCTAGCCTTTGTAAATCACATTGGCTCATATGAAATCTGTATCCATTCACGTAATAACCGGAGAAGACGATCATAGTACGTAAAGGTCCAAATGCGAGATTTTTTATTCTTTCGTCTTCTATATTTGAAATTCTATGATCATTCACCTACAATAGTGGTCGTTGATAAAATTAGATTAATATATAATAAAGAATTGTGAACATTAAAAGCATATTAACTCACTTACATATATTTGAAACCAAGATGCAAATTCATCTTCTATCTTCTGATCTACCTCATTTGCACTTATAGATGGATTTTGAATGTACAACTGTTGTTCGTACAACCTGACATATAAGGTAATTTGATATCATATAAGAATTTTAATTATATTATCGGATAGTAATTTAATGCAAATAAATATATAAACTTGAGCTAATACCTTAGGTATGGTTTGACCTCTTCACAGTTTAAGAGGATATATGTCCTGGCAGCATGATATTCTTGGTCATTTAACCGTCTAGATAGAGTTGCACCCATTGCTCTTCCAGGATACTTGAAAATAGAAAGAATATCTGGGTTAAATGTTTGAATATCATTTTGATTGTGCGGACACTTTCGATGTCTGATTTTCACATTTTCAGCAAAGTAATACGAGTAAAACGAACTTGCTATTTCAACCAGATATGCATTACATATTGATCCCTCAACTCTTGCTTTGTTACGCACATTATTCTTTAATTTTCTAAGAAACCTTTCAAAAAGATACATCCATCTGTATTGTACAGGACCACCTATTTGTGCCTCACTAGGTAAATGAATAGACAGATGTTCTATTGAATCAAAAAAGTTTGGTGGACATATTCGATCAAGCTTACATATTATTAATGGAATCTATGTCTGAAGGCGTAATATATCTGATATCATAATAACTCTGGAAGTCAGATTTTTGAAATAAATGCTTAATTCTGTAAATACTTGCCAAACATTATTAGGAAGTAATTCTTGAAAAGCTATTGGAATTAATCTTTGCATAAACACATGACAATCATGACTCTTCATTCCAACAATTTTAAATTTGTTTGTATCCACGCAAGAGACATATTAGAGGCATATCCATCTGGAAATTTGATTGCTTTCAACCAAGAACGCATTGCTTGCTTACTTTCTTTATCCAATGTATAACATGCCTTGGGGTATTTATTAGTTGTTTCATTCTGATGCAACTCAGGTATGTTTACTAATTGTTTCAATTCTTCGCGTGATTTTGTTGTATCTTTAGTTTTCCCATGAACATTCAGCACAGTATTGATAGTGTTGTCAAAGAAATTTTTCTCAATATGCATGACATCCAAATTATGCCGAATGAGTAACATTTCCAATAAGGAAGCTCCCAAAAAATACTTCTTTTCCTCCAACCGTATTTGTTGACTCTAACAATGTATTTGTTGATATCATCTGAACCATCCTGATATACTGGTAAAAATCTATAACTAACAATTTCATTAAACATTTCTTCGCCTGATATCTAAACTAGGGGTAGTTTCTGAACCACTTCATTCCTTTTGAAAATTTTCTTATTTCTTCTGAACGGATGATCAACAGGTAAAAATTTTCGATGATTATCAAACCAAGAAAGCTTTATACTGCAAGGCAAAGAAAATACATCCGACTAACTTATACAATGTGAACATGCTAACTTTCCAGCCGTGCTCCATCCAGATAACATTGAGTATGCAGGAAAATCACTAATGGTCCATAACAATATTGCATGCATTGTAAAGTTTGATTTACATGTGATGTCATACGTCTCTAAACATATATTCCATAAATGATTCAACTCAGCAATCAAAGGTTGGAAAAATATATCTATTTGCCCTTTTGGATTATGAGAACTTGGAATTAGCATGGTAAGAAACATGAATTCATCTTTCATGCACATTCATAGTGGTAAGTTATATGGTGTTAAAATAACTGGCAATGATGAATATTGTTGTGCATAACTTCCAAACGGCTGAAATCCATCTGCAGAAAGTCTAAGTCTTACATTAGGTGATTCCATAACAAAGAAAGAAAATGTGGAATCTAAATATTTCCATATAGGGGAATCACAAGGATGACACATTATGTCTCCTTCATGTCCATGATTTTGATGTCAGTTCATATGACTTGCTGTTGCTGCTGATGCATACAAGCGTTGGAATCTTGCAGTCAAAAGGAAGTAATACATGACTTTGTAGGGAATATTTTTCTTCTTCTTCCCAACCATGCAACTACTATGCTTGTAATGAGGATGATTACACATTTTACATTCCATCAACTCACTATATTCGTTCCAATAGATCATGTAATTATTGATACAACAATGTATTTTCTCGACTAGCAAACCCAAGTCTCTAATTAATTTTTTAGTATTGTAAAAACTATTAATCATGCAGTTATCTGTTGGAAACAACTCTGGCATCAATTGACATATGTCATCATAACATTGTTCTAAGAAATGATGTTCCGCCTTCATATTCAATAATCTTGCAGTAGCAAACAATTGAGAATGACCAGCAGGAATACGTTCCCATACTTCTCCTTCACTAGCCTTCAACATGTCATATATTTTCTGAACTTCAGGAGTAGGTATTTGATCTACATTTGATTGATCAAATGCATTCATTGCATCATAAACCATTGATTGCATTGCATCAACAGACCTATATGATACCTCTGGACCAATTGAGTTCGATGATGAAGCGATTGAAGGTCCAACAGATTCAAATACATACGGCTCTCTATGACAATACCAGTTGTGATAATCTGGAACAAACTCATACCTACATATATGAGTTTTCACTGTATCCTCATTACAGAAAGTTATATTTCTACATCTGCGTTGATTACATGAACACTTTAACTCGGCGTCATTCAAACACTTAGGATGACACTTTGCAAAGTTCACAAATTCTTCAACTCCAGCAAAAAATCTTTGCGGATAAATCCATTATCTAACCTATTATACATCTATGCCTTGTTCGTATACATTTGATCCTAATAACAATAAAATAGGTCAATATTGATACTCATGTAAACATTTATATGAAAAAGATTCAGCGTAACTACTTTAATAAATCACAAAATAGCTAAACTAACTTGCAATTTGATTTGTCAACCACAAATAAAATCTAAATTATCCACCTTTGTTTCTGATTAATCAAACACAAATTAATATCCTAACTTTGAAAAATTAATTAAGATACTACCAAATTAATCAAACATAATTTAATCAAATTTGGATCCTAAATTAGTATCCAATTAATCAAACAAATATTAATCAAACAAAATTATTCTAATTAATCAAACAAGACATACAAGAGGTATAATCAATAAAATTATTCTAATTAATCAAACAATACATATTAGAGACATAATCAAACAAATATTAATCCTATACTAATCATAATTAATTAGGATACAAAATTATCCTGATTAAATTCCTTAAATAATTATTTAAGGAATTAATTAATTAATTAAATCCTAAATCAATTATTTAGGGTTGCCGACGGCAGCTGCGATCGGCGACAGTTGCAGGTCGCACGCGGTCGCAGCAGAACGCGTGCGGTCGCCATAGACATCCATGGTGGGTGCAGCTGCCGCACCTGGCCAGAGGAAGGCACACCTGGCCGGAGGAGATGAAACACGGCCGAAAGAGGCGTACCTGTGACCGGAGGAGAGGTTTGCCGGAGGAAGAGGCACGGGGACGATGGAGACCCGAGAGAAGAGAAGAAGTGAACGTGCAGAGGGGACAGGTCGGCGAATTAAATCTAAAATAGCGACGGAAATAACTTGTTCGTCGCTATTAAGGACGGATTATTAAAAATTCGTCGCTAATAGCAACGGAATTGATCAAATCCATCACTATTTTAGGATTTTTGACCTGTATCCCAATCTTAACGACGGATAAATTAAGTCAGTCGCTAATAGCGACGGACAATTAAAATATCCGTCACTATTCGTTGAATTTTTTTAGTGTATGAAACAGATTGGTTTAGGTTCATGCCTTATGTATTGATTAACGTGATTTATTCTAATAAATCATGGATTTTGTAGGCTTGAAGTGGAAGAGAAATGAAGTAGTTTATGGTCATAAAAGTTTTTTATCCATCACTAAAATAAATCAGAAAATGTGTGTGGAGACCTATCTAAGCGCCAACGTTTTAGAATTTTCATTCCACGGGGAAAAAATCATTATAATACACCACAATTGAAATTCCACCTTTAAATATCTGATTAATCATTTAAAAAATCTAACGTACGTCAATCGCAAGTGCTATTGCACCATAACATAGTCAATACAATATAAAAAATTAGTCTATTCACTTAAATGATATTAGATATTATCATAGTTTGGATCATAGTGGCAAAATTGATGTACTCCTCATAGTCTGTCCTTAAATATTACGAAGGCAAATAAATCATGAATGACAATTAACCAGAGCAATGATCAATACGTGAGAGAGGCAAGAATCTAATTATCTAGTACTAGTCAAAATTTTCATACTCATAATCACAATACTTTATATACTAGCCAATTATCCATCTAAAAATATCATAGTTTAGATCACAATCCTATGTAGAGCCTAATGGTAGAATTGTATGATGATATAAAAACTCTTGAAATTTTATTTATCCAAGTTTAATAATTATAAAAATAATTAATATTTATATATAAATAGATTAATAATTATATATGTGATATTTGATATCATAAATAATACTGTTATATATAAGTTTAAATGAACAAGTAATTTAATTATTATTTCATATAGTACTCAATAATATTTATATTTTCATATTATAAAATAAAATAAAATATTGTAAAATACTAACAACTAAGGTATCCTGAGGCTGAGAGTAAATACATCAAAGAGTCATAAAAGAGTGTTAAATGGATTACTGCATGCAATTACTGCATGCTGATGCAATTATACTGAGTCGGAGCAATTTCAACAATTCTGCTATCACTCTACCACAAAAGACGATTCCACATGATTAAAACGGACATAGGATTATGCAATCCTACGTAATTCCGTAAATTATGGATATTATATTAATTATGATTTATATATTTTTTAGTTGACATCATATATTCAACTCATATTCTTACAAAAGTTCACATTTATTACTAGGATAAATTGAAAGTACTCACAGCGAACGACTCATTTGCTCAAATTCTTAGGTTAATCGTCTATTAAAAAAATTTATTTTTTAATTTGACAAAATTAGAATTCGATGCTTTAAGAATGTGTTTTCCAGCTGCACTATTGTTTGAAGATTATGATTCATAATTGCTATAATATCGAGTAGTTACGAATAATACTTGCTATAAAAAATTATTTAAATGATTTTGATTGCGTTGAACAAAATTTTAAGCAATTTTAACACACTTAATAGTCCACTCCTCCTTTTGGCCTAATTAGCATTTCTTTTCCTACCTCCCTCTCGTAGTAAATAAGATGATAAAAAATGATTCATTCATCTTCAGTGTTCTTGTCAATCTGTCTCATGATCAACACGGAGGAGATACAGAAGCTTGTAGCCCGAATATTGTGGCTACTATGTGGGAAGGACGACACACTGACTGTGCCCAATTTTAACTCACAAATCTCAAATGATAATACTCATGCATTAATTATCCGTTCATCCCACCTCGCAGGTTGTAACCTCCTTATAGTAAATAAAAAAAAATTATTGGACAGTAGATGAATCTGAGATGATCGATCCGACTCTATGAAATTTTTTTACTGATTATCCGAATAAATTAGAAAATGTTCGTGATGTTCTCGTAGTAAAACAAAGCTTATGAAGAAGAGGAAAAATAAATTCTGTAAACTAGTCTCCATTCAAATTAATCGAATTATATTCCTGATCATCATCAGCAACAGCAGCTGTAGCATCGGTTGTCGGCAATCCACAGTTCTGCAGACTAATCTCATGTGACAGGACACTTTCACGCCTCAATCGATCACCTCGCTATCGCCGCAGTGCCCATTCACCTGCCGTCTGGCAAAGGAAACCCGCCGTCCACGACGACGACGACGACGACGACGGTGGCTCTCTATATCCACCATCTTCTTCGCCTTCTTCGTTGGATTAAGTCTTCTGCCTGCTAGACGAGCAGGCGCAGCTTGCTCGGCCTTCGCTTAAGACCTTGAACAGGAACAAAACATGCATGAAGGTTCGATCGAGAAGACGACCAAAGCATGAGAATTGAGATACCTCGACTTGTCTCCGGAGATCCTTAATGTAGTCGACGGCCAAGTCCAGCATATCTGCTGTGTTGGTTTGCTGTAGATCATTAGAGCAAGTTAAATGAAGGTTTCGTCGCAGTTACTGTTTCATTGGAAGAAATGGATATGCTCACCTTGTCCATGTTCGGAACCAGTTCCTGCAATTTCCTCATCCTTTCGCTGATTTTAGTCCTCCTCACCTGGTAATCAAGAACATGATCCGTCCCAAAATCAACACGAGGAGGTAAAGCCAAGAGAAGAGGCGGAGAAGACTAACTGACCCTCTCTGCGATGCTTCGGGGGTGCGTTGCGCAACCCCGCTTGGCTCTGCTCCGGCAGGGGACTGCGTCCTGGAACTGGATGAGACCTGCGACATGGTTCCTCAGCTCCGCCGCCTTCCCTTCCTCTTGATTGCCGCCGGCGAGCAACGAGGTTTCGGGCCAAGATGCCATCGGAACTCCGGCGGCGTAACGCTGGCTACTCTCGTCGGGACTGCTTCCGCCCAGTTCCTCGTCCCCCATCTCTGATATCTGCGACATCAGCGAGCTTTGCCGGAGGAGAAGCTCATCTGGTTCTTTAGACCGAGTTCGCCGTTTCTGAAACCTTCGCTCAGATCTCTCATCAGAGCATAACCTAAATCATTCGATCAGGAAAATGAAGCAGGATCCGATCCAAAAACTATAAAGAGGAGAGTTTTGATGATTTAAGTAAGAGATGGTACCGTTGTCGGAATTCAAGTGAGAGAAAAATCCGGCCGGCGTGCTGCTCTGCCGCTCGAGATTGCTCAGATTGGAAGATTTCCTCCCGCCGCCGATTTCAAACTGCTGCTGTTGCATCTCCTTGTGGTTGGATCTCTCCGCCAATCCATGATTCAGTAAGTGGTGATGGTAAACCATGGCCGGAGAAGAAGAGAAAGGGGCGGACGGCTGAGAGCTGGCAAACTCCGGCGACGGGAACTGGGCGCTCCTCTGGAAAAGAGAGCTTGGAGCCGAACGGAAACGGAGCAGGCCGGAGTTGAATTGCAGGTTCTGATCTTGCTGGTAAAAGTGGAGCTCGGAATCAGATTCCTCTTTTTCCACCGGCCGAGGAGATCCGTAGATCATCTTCCTCCTCTGCTCTCCTAAATCCCCCATAAATTAATCTCGAATGAAAAAGACACTCGTAAATCTACTGCATCTTCAACTCAAAATATCAAGCAACAAGGAAAATTCATGATCAAGAAACCGATCGTCAACTTGTTCCACTCACCCAAATCTTCCTCCGCCGGAGCCGCCTCCGCCTCCGCTTCCTCCGCCCGCTATTTATAATGCAAAGTGACAAAAACACCCTCGTCGAATTTTACCAAATATGTCGCCATTCGCTGCTGAGAAGTGAGAAATCCGATTCACATTACTTTTGATAGATAGCACGGGAATAGATTTGGTGTAATCTTATCTGCCAAGGTTGGATACCTCTTTACTCCCCATGTCGGCGTGTCGCTGGCTCGATGGATCGGATCGGGCCGAAAGTCGCCGACGTCCGGTTGAGCGACTGCGTCGGCCGCAACTGCCTCCATAGATCTCCCTTTTCTTAAGTCAACGGTACGATGCACACGATGGCGGCCGTAGAAATTAAACGAGTAACGAAGGGGCATTGACTGTGAACACGTTGACCTGTACGATATGGGAAAAAGTCAGCGTCGTGATTCATTAGGCGTATTAACCTGGGCAACGTTTTAACTGATGAGATAGGAGTCGACTCGATGCGATTCCTGAGGGCAGTGAGAGTGTAGTGTTGCAGAATCAGATGCCCGTTAGTAAGCATCGCATGTCTCGTGCCGACATATCATCTCATTTGATTTCGGGAGTCATGATAATTAGAATGATATAGTTAGATATTTAACATTCGTGCTAGCTCAGCCTCTTGTTAGATCTAATCTCTACTAGTTGAGCTTTCGTGATTATAGTGTAGCGATAGAACGGTTGATCATCCTAATTTAATTTTCAACTACGGTATATTATATAAAAATTTTATTTTCAAATGGGATGTGAACCTTGAGGGGTAGGGATTCTCTGGTCCCAAAATCCCTGGTCCATCCCTGGTCCACATTAAAATTGCATCCGGATCGTGATTGCGATCTGGCCGCAATTTGTTTCGATCCCCTCTAGAGTTCACCGTGTCCCTCAGATTAGGGCTTAGGGTTTAGGATTTTAGATTTAGGGTTTAGGGCATCGGGTGGCCTCCGGCCACCCGCCCGAACCCAAACTATAACCTGAGGGGCACGATGAACCCTAGAGGGGATCGAAATAAACTGCGGCCGGATCGCAATCACGATACGGCCGCAATTTTAGTGTGGACCAGGGATGGACCAGAGATTTTGGGACCAGAGGATCCCTGCCCAACCTTGAGACGCTGGACTTTTAGACAGTCCGTCGCGAGCGTTATAAGATATGACAAAATAATAATAATACCATGAATAAGAGTTAAAATTGGAAAAAAATTATAGGAAATATTAGAATTTTTTTTTTGAAATTTTCAGAAATATTTACGGGGATAAATGGCGCAAGATTTCATTCTCCCGACCTTATTCTCTCGGCCAACTCCTCTCCCTCGCACATCGCCAGCGTCATCATTCCGCCATGTCATCCCTCTCCTCCTCCTTCTCACCGGAAACCGCCGCCAACCTCCCCTCTCTTCTTCCTCTCCTCTTGATTCCCTCTCCTCTACGTGTTCAACGTCACAAGTTGCTTATTGTGGTTCCCTACTCCACGCGAGTTAGCCACCTTGCTGAGTCGTCTCCTCCTTGTCGAGCGATGTGGAGACGTCGACGCCACCATCTACAGCGTGAAGGCTCGATGTCGATGTGACCCTATCCGTGCCCTTCTCTTGATCGCCGTGAGCCGATCATCCCTTTCCCCTCTCACACGACCTCTCTCTTCTTCAAGCCTGGATCGACCACAAGTCACTGGACCCAAGCATCCTCATCATCTCCCCGATCTCCACAACTGAGCGTGTAACTTTACCGGATCCGAGCAGGGGAGGCCTCACGAGCACAACTCAGGTAGGACCGGTTCCTTTTTGAATTGGAATTGGTTGGTTTTGGGCAAAGGTTAGTGTTAGATCAGTACATGTAACTTAGATCTTTATCTTGGAATCGAATTAGGGTTTATGATGGAATCTTTGAGTTCAGATTCTGTTATGGAATTTGGATTTTTGGTTGTGTAGGTTTCTATTCTGCTCAGTTGGGATTTCACTGCCGTGAACCCTTGCTTTGGATTTAGGTTATAGTTGGAGTTTTGCTCATAACTTGTTGATTACCTTGTCGCATGATACAATGTGGATTTGTTAGATTAATAGGTGGGTGGTGTTGTGTTTTGATTTTGAATTTGTAGGTTTGAGATGGAATTTTAAATTGGGTTGTAGGTTGTCCCTTGATCCCATGTTATCTACTGTGTAGTATATTGTTGAGATTGTGTGTTGGTTGGGAAGTTTGTTTGGACCTGGACTTATAAGTAAGGATTAGACCTAACTTCAAGTTTAGCTTTTAAATTGGAGGGTGACCCAAAGATGATTTAAGCCGGTGGTGCTATACTTAGCTATTTAATATTTAATAAATAGCTAAAATCGTATTAGATATAGGACGTTGACTTGGTACGAACGTTGGATGCAGAGTTCTCTTTAGACACGGACTTCACATTTGGAGGCAGGTACTTCTTACTTGATTCCTGTAGAATCGTTTACCTTAAATGCATAGTTATTTTTTTCTGAGTAGGTTGTTTTACCTTAAATATATTCTCCTTATTTTTCCTGCTTGATACTGTTGGTGCAATAATGCTCCAAACATTATTTACTTTTGAAGTTTGGTTAAATGAGTTGAAGTTAGACAATGTTGGTGATCCAACATGAAACTTGAGTAGCCTTCGGGGCTACGGTACAACGGTAGGGCGACTAGTCGCTATTCCGGGCATCCGTGGTTCGATCCCCAGCTATGGCGTATTTGCAGAAATTTTTTCTCCAAATGAGGCGCGAACCCTGGGACGCTGGGCTTCTAGATCGCCCACCGCGAGCACTTCCCGATTTACCCTGGTGGCCGGTGGGAAACTTCCGTGAGGGCGGGTCGGTCACCCGAGGTTGAAAAAACCTCGTTAATCATTTTTTAACATGAAACTTGAGTAAGCAGGTACAAAGGAAAGTCCAGTTATGAAGACTTGGCAAGGGAAGTTTAAGAAAATTATCTTGGCGGATGAAGTCCTGGAGGTGCGGTCTCTTGGCAAAAGAAGACTTAGCATGACAAAGCCGAGGGAAACACTTCAAGGCAACTTCAAGGATGAGGAGTCGAGGGTTCGAAAGCATCTTAAGAGAGCAAGGCTGATGGAAGGTGTTTGAAGGTATATGTCTACGCTAAGGGAAAGCAGAACCTCACATTCATGATGTATCAGTCGATTGATGAGAGGATCAGTCGACTGGTACACCAAACAGAGAGTTGAGTCGACTGATAGGAGGAATCAGTTGACTGCTATCCAACACCAGACCAAACAGAAAGATCAGTTGACTGGGTCAGATCCCAATCGACTGATATGTTACCGTTGTAGGCTAACCGTAGAAAATCAAACGCAATCTACAGTGATCGTTGAAACTCATCAGTAGACTGATCATGATACCAATCGACTGATGTCAAGAGTAATACAAAAGCAGATTTTAGAGCTTGAAGAAGATACAACTTGATCTTCTCATTTATCTTACACGTTCTGAAGTCTCCAAGCTTTCAAGTTCTCAATTTTTTATTACAAAAATCATTATAATCTTGTAAGAGGAAGAGATCATCTTGTAAGGGTTTCTCCACCTTCGAGCTTGATTTTAAAACGAGAAAAGCATAGTGGAGATTGATTGTGTGAGTGTGGATATCTTTGGATTAGTCACCTCAAAGAGGTGGAGACCAAGTAAATCAAAGGAGTTAGTATTGTTTTAGTTGTTTTAATTTGATTTTGTCTATATTCTTCTTGTGCTTCCGCTAACCATTTGTAGACAAAATCGAAGAGAAGCTATTCACCCCCTCTAGCTAGATGCAAAGGTCCTAACAGATACTTATTCTTACTTTACCATGAAGTAGTAATTCAAAATGTTCAGTTATACAGTCTCATCTCTTGGTTTCTGATCTAAAAAGTACCGCGTGTACGCGTGTACTATAAAACTAACATTTGACCTATCTAGGGTTTAGTTGACATTAGATAAATCCTACCTGGTAGATTAGTACTGCATGTTTATTTACTTTAATGTTGATTGTGTTTCGTATCGTATTGATTGTATGGTTTTGGTTTGATTAAGGTTGTATATATTAGTAACATGCAACATAGATTGTTTACATGTTGACGACCACTGGCTCTCTTGTGGTTGAGATGGGTCATCAGTCATATTTCCTGTTGTGCCACACTCAGTTAGAGTTGTGTGCGGACAGTTAATACTCCCTAGGTGTCTCACAGGTATTTTAGAGTTTAATAGCCACAGGTATTACGACTTTTCATACAGAGCCACATGTATTATTACATTTCTGCATATCCACAAATTTTAGCACTTATATCTTGTTCACTCAACCTACCTAATGTAACGGTGGTTAGTGTGTGTACAAAGCAGGTTATTACATCATGTGCATATTATGTGATCCTGTCGAAGAGCGAAGATCGGTTCTCTCTCGGATGACTCGGTCTAACCAAGCCGACCCGGTCTGCTGTAGTTTGGGAGGTCGGACCAAAACAGAGCTCTCAATGTAGTGGAGTGGTTGCAAAGTGGCAGCGATCCCCTCTTCGGAGCAAGAGGGGGGTTTATATAGGGGAAGGGGAAAGGTCTCACTCGTGCGGGATGTCACATCTCACTAAAGATTAGTTAGGGATTAAGCTAAGTGAGCGGCGATGTGAGACTGACACAGCAGTCTGCCACCCTGTGATCCTACTTCTAATTAACGTTGGGCGGCCACGTCGGATGATGACGACGTCTCTTAACGGAGAGTTTTGACGGAGCCCTTCGAGGGGTGAGACTCAAGGCTGAGAGCTTAACTTCCGGAGCTCGGCTTCTATCGTTGGACCTCGGGAAGTCGGCCTCGAGAGCTCGACTTCTGTTGGTCGACCTCGGGAGGCCGGCCTTGGGAGCTCGGCCCCGATCGCTCGACCTCGGGAGGTCGGCCCCGATAGCTCGGTTTCGGGAGGTCGGCCTCGAGAGCTCGACTTCTATCGTTGGACCTCGGGAAGTCGACCTCGAGAGCTCGGCTTCTGTTGGTCGACCTCGGGAGGCCGGCCTTGGGAGCTCGGCCCCGATCGCTCGACCTCGGGAGGTCGGCCCCGATAGCTCGGTTTCGGGAGGTCGGCCTCGAGAGCTCGACTTCTATCGTTGGACCTCGGGAAGTCGGCCTCGAGAGCTCGGCTTCTGTTGGTCGACCTCGGGAGTCCGGCCTTGGGAGCTCGGCCCCGATCGCTCGACCTCGGGAGGTCGGCCCCGATAGCTCGGTTTCGGGAGGTCGGCCTCGAGAGCCCAGCCTCTATTATCCTTGAACCGGGTTGAACCGGGTTTTTCTCCGACCGGGCTCTCGTCCCTGGTAAAAAACCGCTCGCCTGGATCATTATGCATTGCACATTTGATTGTGTTTGCTGCATTTGTTTTGAGTTATGATTGCTGCATGCGATTGACATGCATTTTCAGTTATGATTTACATTTATTATATGATCCGGATCTGCTCAGCAGTACGAGCTATCTATTGAGGTCTTATGGGGATTTCTGCTCCTGTATATTATATTGATTTTTTATGTATGTTTATTCGTATAGATGTATTTATTTTATATTCTTTATTCTAGAGACTGTATACCTTTGTTTCTATATGCTTGTTTTATCCTTTTATATACCATGTATTAATATATTCTTGTATCTGTAGAGTTCGTCCGGACTCACCACTCCTAGTTTTTCTTTTTGTTTCAGGTAGTTGATAGTCGCGTCTTGTGCCACTAGGAGAGTATCCAGCTGTCAGTCCCCCACTTGAGTTGTTCCTTATCGTTTTCATACTTTCGTAGTATTTTATTAAATTGATGTCGCTTTAGTTTTGTTATCATTTATTTATTTTTGTTGGATTTCGATTTGCTGCATTAGTTTACGGAGATGTAATTATTGTGTTTATCATTTATTATGCAAATTATTTAATTGCGTGGTTGTAATTGTGTAGATGTCAGCCGAGTGTGACTGTGCTATTTATATGTGTGGAGATGTATATGTATAAGATTCAGATTGTCCGTCGTACATGGGAGATGCTGCCCGATTTTTGAGCAAGCATGGGCCTCTAGGGACATTTTCTGATTTACCCTTGCGGTTGGTGGGAAACTTCCGTGTGGTCGGGTCGGTTGCCCCATGTTCGCCTATTACCTAATTCATATTTTATTCTCTACTAGTTGAGTCCCTAGGACTATGGTGCAGCGGAAGAACGATTAATCAACAACGCTATTTAAGTGTTACAAAAACGTTGTTTTTATAAAAAATGACAACTTTTTTTAAACATTGCAAAAACGCTGTCTTTATAAAAAAATGATAACACTTTTTAAGTATTACAAAAACGTTGTTTTTGCACAAAACGATAATGTTTTTTAAGCGTTGTCTTTGAGCTGACTTTTAACAAAAGTGTTTTTAACAACGCATTTTAAGTCACATAGACAACACATAAAAAGCGTTGTCTTTTAATTGTTTTTCGTAGTGATTAGTTGTCATTCCAGATATCTACGAGACCGGACCGATCATCCAAAGTTGGACATTACCAATCTCATTAATCATTTTTTAATCTCTACTAATTGATGCATAGGCTCGATCTTGATTGCGTAGTCTAGTCCTATGCCAAAGTTGGAAGACCCATTGCACATGCGACCCGACCTTGACCATTGAAGGTCCATCCAACTTAAAACATCTCTACCCGAATTGAGAATTATAGAATTGGTTCCTAAGATGAAGTCTTAAGTTCTGTCATATCATATTATTTTGAAAGACGGATCGGATGGGGAGTTCACCCTCCTCGGCCCGTTCGCATTAAATAACACAATTATTTGGTGGGAAATGGGAATACAGATTCATTTCGTGCTAATTATAAGTGATAAAAATGAGTTGAATAGAAATTTAGGATTGCATTATTATTTTTTAAGATATAATTTGGTAGCACCTATTATCTACCGACTACCGTCGTTAATAAATATGGTTGTGATGTTTAAAAATGATTTTCTCTGTACAAATAGTCGTGGGGTGGGATCTAGCGTTGGGGTGTTCAGACTTAGCATATGATATTTTATGGAAATAAATATAGTTGTGTTGGCCGGGGGAAAATTTTTTCCACTGTCTAATTATAGGATGGCCGATTATAAATTGATTCTGTAATTTATTTATTTTTATATAACTTGAGGATTAGATTATGAGGACACTGAATGTAATTACTTTTTTTTTACAATAAATATGATTGTGATGGACTCTATGTACGAAAAATATATTATTTTTTTCGATCAATTTTCAACGGGTATAAAATGTCTTATTGTATGCTTGATTTCTTACGTGCAAAGGGACTTTGCGCTAGTGTAAAATACCTCTGTGATTTACTTGCTTGTATCTTACCGTTGAATCGACGATACTGTCCTCCTAGGATGAACACTATCACCTTTTGCTCTAATAAATATGGTAGATTCTGGTCTCAGATTTGAATCGCGGGGTTTACCTTATGAAAGACCCTCTCACTTAGGAGGTTGCTTGATTGGCCCAATGACTTTACTCCTTTCTAATATGCTTGGAGGGCTCCCTAGGGCTCTCACATGATGGATTGATAGTTAGCGCATGTGATGTTGCCATCTTGAGGTCTGGGGATCAAAGTCTGACAAAGCCAGTGTGTTAGCTGTCTCTACGCGCTAGTCACAACATCTAAACTAGTAACTTTCGTGATTTATTTCTTTTGTGTTGATCGTATAATAGGTTGGCAAGAGAGGGGGCGAATAAATCGCCTTTTTTGTTACCTTGGAGGGCTCCCAGGGTAAGAATTACCACTTTTTACTACAATAAATATAATAGTTTGTCACATAAGGGTAGAGTTTGAATATACAAGGAAATATTTTTTAAAAAAATAAAATCTCTCCCACACAGAGAGATGCCTCGATCACCCAAATTTACTTTCTTTATCTCGTTATGGGGTTCACGATGAAGATTGCTTAGGATAAACGAGTTATCTCTGGTAACATATATATGCAATAACAACGATATTGTGATGCAATGATAAAACATTTTCACAATTAACTATACATCTACGTGTAAATTTCTAATTGTTGCGTACTTCGGAATTAATTTCCTCTAGTCGAAAGAAACTTTAGAATGCTGGTCGTAAAGCGACGAGTCGTTCATCCTTCCCAATTTATCTCGATGTCTATGGAAAACTTTTATTGATGTCATTTTCGGATTAATCGATTCAAAAAATTAAATATCTAATTTATTAAAAAATATGATAATAATCCCGAGCTACGATGCAATGGTAAAATGATTCAATTCCTAATCGTGGGCACTGCGAAATTAATCTCCTCCTTTTGAATGCTTATTGTAGAGTGACAATGATTAATGAGCTTTTTTTTAATCGTAGAGTGACAAACCTTCTCTGCCAAGCTATAAACCGTTCCTTCTTCCGCTTTAGCATAGTTTAGGTGGAAAATTTTGTGGTAATGTTCTGTTGAAAAGTTATATATATATATATATATATATATAGTTTTACTATACTGCAGATCAATTCCTGCAGACCATATGCGTGGCATGCACGGCGCTACGCTGGTTTGCGTGACAACGACACCATGCTGCTCCCGGGCGACGTCGTCCAGGGCGTCGCCCTCCGACTGCAGCTCCGGCGACGACCAACTGGCTCAGTCGCTCCCTCGACTGCAGCTCTAGCTCCAACGGCGATGTCCAGGGCGTCACCCTCGACTGCCCGTCTGCAGCTCCGGTCACCGTGTGACCGATCAGACACTTGCCTGATCGGTCAAGATGATCGATCAAGCAAGTGCTTGCCTGACCGGTCAGGAAAGTGCCTGATCGGTCAGGCACTTACCTGATCGATCACCTTGACCGATCAGACACTCCCTGCTTGCCACGAGGAAAGCGTAAAAAAAAGCAAAGCCGCGGAGTAGAGGCGGACGCGACAAGCCACGTCCGTAGGTCCGTAGCATCGCATTTGGAGAAGTCCGTAGGTGATTAAATTTGTATATATAGATATACGTTTGGAGAGGTCCGTATGTGAAAAATCTATATATATATATATATATATATATATATATATATATATATGGAACTAGTGTTGAGGTCCTTTCTAATGTATTAAGTTGTATTATGAGTACTATGAATTTGTATAATAATTGCTAGCTAGTATAATTTCGGTGCTATCAAATTATTTTGTACGATATTATATTTATTATTCATTCAATGTATTAGTAAAATATTTTATAGGTGCTACCAAATTGTATTATTAGGATAATTTTTTTATTTATCTATTAGATAAATTTAAAATATAATTTATATATTTATAAAAATCGACTTCTAAAATATTTATTTTGATATTTAAATTTTTTTTTAATTTATTTTCTCGGGCACAATGCATCTATCTCAAAATTAATCGGATGAAAATTTAACATCTGAATTTTAAAAAATAATAAAAATAAATAAATAGAGGGAGGGGAAGTTGACGCCCGGACCTCAAATTCTCCATCAAGTTGAGTTCATAGATTGCTGGTTGTCTGGTGGAGTCCGGCATTCGTGCTCAGTTAACAGTGCGGATCAACTGCTGCCCCTCCTCTCTACGCTACGGAGATCCAGAAGCGGAGGCGCCATTAGCGGGCGAGGAGGTGAATCCCGAACTTTTTTCTTCGTTGTTTTCTTCTTCGCCGTCCTGTCGTTTGTCTTGTGGGCCTTGTCTGCTTTTCTGGAAAGTAGCCATTTCACTTCGGACATTTGCGTTTTTGTTGGCTTCTTGTTAGCGCTGGGGGTTGGATTGGATCTCTTTTGCGGGCAATCTGTAAGAGCTAGGTTTTGTTGAGATCTACACACTATCTTTCACCTTCGATGCAGTCATTGCTCTAGAGGTCAGTATCCGAGTTAAAATGGGTGCGTTTTTTTTTTGTTTGCTGTTTGCATAGTTCTGGAACATTTGATTGTGCTTGATTGCTGTTGTTGTTTTTCGTCACTCATCGATCACTGCTTTTGTTGGAACTAAATTGGTTCGCCTATTGATTTTTCAATTTACTTGGATCTGTAGCTAGCCGAGTGATACTGGAATTTGAAGATCGGTGTTATGCCAAGACGCGTCAGGAGTGTTGGCTCTATTAGGTGTCTAATGTTGGTAATGGGATCATCGGAAACATGGGTGGTTACCATGTTGCCCACTTCTGATAAGGGTAAATTAGCTTTTTAACCCTCTGGATCCCTATTATAAAAAGGCGTCCAAGTCATTCATTGAGGCACACACTTCATTTGTCAGGAAAAATGAGAGAAGGAAGAGGCAAGAAGAACATTCATGTCGGATGAAGGGATTTGGTTCGTGGATCATACGAGAAGGTTCGTCACTGTTGTCTTTTTGTCGACGGCAACAATAGTATTTTCTCCGTCTCGAATTGCTCGCAATTTGCTGGAGATTCACTATAAATTTCATAGATTTTATACTGTATGTTCATGCTTTATAATTTACAATGGTATTAGAGCATAGATTATGAATGCATGATGAATTTTGCTTGACATGACATTTCAAGTTTTTTTCTTGATCTATTAAATTGTGTTAGGACCAAAAGGAATTAGAATATCTCCACAATAGCATGATATTGTCCACTATGGGCCTAAGCCCTCATGGTTTTGCTCTTGGGCTCTCCCCAAAAGGCCTCATGCCAATGGAAATGTCAATATTCCTTATAAACCAATGATCTTCCCATGTGTTTCTCAATGTGGGACTAAGTTTGCACCTTACAACTTCTAACAATCCCCCCCTCAAATAAAGGACCACATGCCCCCACCATAAACGAAAACACTTTCCGTTTAGATGTCTGATCCACCAGGACTTTTTGCCCCTCGGTCCACCTGACCTATTAGGATTTCACCACCTAGTCGCAACTAGAACTGGTCCTCTTTGATCAAGACACGGGAGCCCACATATCCTTTATTTAAGGCTTAACGCACATGGTTAGATCTGGATGAGCAACCTGACTCTGATACCATTTGTTAGGACCAAAAGGAATTAGGATATCTCCACAATAGTATGATATTGTCCACTATGGGCCTAAGCCCTCATGATTTTGCTCTTGGGCTCTTCCCAAAAGGCCTCATGCCAATGGAAATGTCAATATTCCTTATAAACCAATGATCTTCCCATGTGTTTCTCAATGTGGGATTAAGTTTGCACCTTACAATCTCTAACCAATTGAAATAAAATATCGTAAGAGATTGTCTGTACACACATGATGTAAGTGCCACCACAAATATTATCTTTGCCTTGAAATTCTTGGTATCATGGCCCTCTGTTCGCTTGGTTTGGTTTGCTAGGTGAAATCATGAATTTCCCATGGTTGCTCGGCACAGTCGTGACCTGCGGTTGTTCCCAAGCCCAAGCATGGCAACTACCTCCCACGCCCAGTAGTGTTGTAATGTAGTAGGGCGAGTTCATGACTACGTCACGATCTATGACCATCGAGCGCCGACGACTACGTCGGAAGGCCGGAAATGGTCAACCGCTACGTTTGCCGTGTTTGTCGCGGCGGAGACGTGTGGCATGTGATGTTCGGCGTGGGGGCGAGGATGGCATGGCAAAGTCGGCGAAAAACAATGAACCGAAATTTTAGGTTTCGTGGTTCGAGAAACCCATTATGTTATTTTTCATTCATGGTGCGATTGATTAGAATGGTTGATTACTGTGAAATACTGCATGCTACAACAGTAGTGAAATATGTTATAATATTTCAATTAATTAAGCATAGTTAATGGGTTAGATTTAATTTATTGGATCAAAATTTAATTAAATCAGATTAAGTTGGTTCATTTTAACCGAACTTAGGTAGAATTTAAATCATTAGTTGATTTAATTAGACCAAGTTGATCCAACTAGATCTAGATCTAGTTCGAACCATTAGTTGGTTTGACTAGACCAAATTAATCCAATAAGACTCAGGTCTAATTCAAACCATTAGTTGGTTTAACCAGACTAGTCAGATACAAACTAGAACCAATTTGTTTGGTTTGATCAATAAGTCTGACTCTGAATTAAATGAGTTAAGCATTAAACAAGAACAACTTAGATAAGATATTCCTGTCCAATTAGATTAGTTTTAATGAGGACAATGGACCCAGACTAAGGATTCAATTTCCTGATCGATCAGTCCGTGCATTAGTTAAATATAACTCTTCAAATTAAGAAAATTAATTTTTATTATCGGCTTATGACTCTATGGGTTTAAGCATATATGTGAATTGAATTGAACTGGTTTTGTTACTGGTTTGTCGGTTTTGTACTGACAATATTTTTCAATTCTAGATGTCGCGTGAGATATGCACGATGACTCGTCGCAGTGAGCGACGCAATGAGCTAATGGAGCAAACTGAGGAGGTTGACTATAGTCCGGTTCTCGGAATCCAAGGAAATATGGGAAAGCTAGATCGACTATTTTGGAAACTCGAGCAGGAAGAGTTTCCAATCTTTGATGACTACAGAATCGGAGCATTGATTCGTTCGTTGCCAAGGGATGCTAGGGAATTTGCACACTATATATGGGGACACCATGAATGTCGGATCTCATATACCGAGTTGTGCAAAGAACTGCTTCGCCAAAACTTTTCAGAAGAGGATTTGGAAGATTCTGAGGATGATCTAGAAGAGAATCTTGAAGAATTCGAAGAGGATCCAATAAAATTCAAGGAGGATCCTGAGGAATTCGAGATGGATCCAATTGAAGAAATTGAGGAGGATCCAGAAAAAGATCCTATAGAATCTGTGGAGAATCCTGAAGTTGACTTACTTCAGATCTAAGTCTGGTATGGAGTTTACCACTGTGCTAGTGTTTATCCTAGTGGGAGTGGTGCTAGCTTATCTAGTTTATTAGGGTCTTGTCTTTGTTACTGTTGTTATGTATAAACAGTATTTGCTCGTTTAGTTTTTGAAAGTCATGTAGTGGTTACTGTCGTAATGTACGAACAGTTTTATTTTATGAAAAGTTATGTTATGTGTTAACAAACTTGTTAATGATTAGTTTATTTCATTTAAATGATAAGTTCATTTATGATTAGTTCATATGATGGGATGTATGTAAAATAACTAATAAATGTTTATTAGATTGGATATACGGAGGATGAGTGGGAACGTAATTACCACTTGATTTTCTAAACCAACTCTAATTTACAATGAATTAGGGGGCGCTTGGTAAGCGAGTTTAGAAGGGGGGAATGAGAATGAAATCTATTTCATTCCCATTTATGATGCTTGGTATACGAGAATCGGAATCAAAATATGGATATGATACCCCTGATTTTATAACCTAACCCCCACTAGGTTATCACTAAACCCATAAATCCCTCAATTAAAACTCATTACCATTCCCATTGCCAAATGTATACCAAGCGCCCCCTTAGTTATTAATTATATGCATATGAGTTACACTGAATAACTAAATAATGCGTTTATTTATGTTAGATAATGACAACGAAGAATATAATAGCTGAACTCAACAAAGGAGAAAAATTAAATGGGGACAACTACAAAATATGACACCTTAAGATACAGTATGTACTTGAGGAATAAGAAGTTCTAGAAGCTGTAAATCAGTTTATGGTAGAACTTGCAGATATTTCTACTGCCCAGCATAGACGTGATCTTGATGCCTATAAGGCATGGAAGAAAAATGACTCCACTGCTAAGGGTATTTTGATTAGTTCAATGGTAGATGATCTGGTATATGAGTATGAGTCATTACCATCAGCTCATGCTGTCTAGGTTGCCCTGAGAGATAAATATAGTGGAGTTAGCTTGACCAAGCTTCGCTAGCTGACAATCAAGTTTGACAGCTATAAGAAACGCCCGAATGCCTCCATGACCCAATATCTGAAGGAAATGGGGAATATGATTCGAGAGCTAAAAACTGCTGGTCATGAGTTGACTGATGAACAACAGGTTCAGGCAGTTATCCATTTCGTTCTTGATTCTTGGGAATCAATGAAACAAAACCTAACACATAGTGGAAGTATTAAGACTTTCATTGATGTCTCACGCTATGTTGAACTGAAGGCGGACAGAATAGAATCCTTATGAAGAAAAAAATATCCCAAGACTCCTGATGAGATAGTCGATATGAAGAAAAAAATCATATGTCAGTGCCATTGGTATTTTAATGTACACTGTTGTGTACACATCCTGATGTTAGCTATGTTGTTGGCTTAATTAGCTGTTTCCAGTCAAACCTAGGATCGAGACACTGGAAAGCGATGTAGAGAATATGCAGATATCTCAAAGGGATGACAGATTATTGTCTTTGCTTCCAAGGATCAAAGTTGAGCCTGAAGGGCTACATAGATGCAGATTGGGCAGGAGACTTTGATGACAAAATCCACAACGGATTATACTTTCTTGCCGAATGGTGTCGCCATCTCATGGAACAAGAAATAGACTTATGTAACTTTGTCAACAATGGAAGCCGAATATGTGGCTTGTGCAACGGTTGTATAAGCAGTTGTTTGGCTAAAGAAGGTTCTTGAAGCATTTGAAACTTGCTGAGGATAGTGGGAGTCCTATTACAGTGTATTGTGACAATCAAGCTGCGATAGCTTTTTCCAAAGATCCCAAATATCACAGCAAAGGCAAACATATAGAAATTAAGTATAATTATGTAAGGGATATTGTGGACAAAAGAAAGATAGCCCTTGAGTATATTTCTACTCGTGCTATGCTTGCAGATCCTTTTACTAAACCATTGACTAAAGAGTCATTTCTTGGATATGTGAAGTCTTTGGGGCTTCGTAAAATGTAACACATTGTAAAACAATCAAATATATGAAAGTGTCATGATTTATTCAATGCATATAAATATTGGTGTTGCATTTTGGATAAAGTCTCAATAAACATGTTGGCAGGTTGAGATTGATCCACTCACATGGACAATCATCTCTATTTGTTGAGTATAAATAGAGGTAAGATCATTACTTATGGAACAACTTATGTAACTGTGAATAGAGACATACTTATAAGTTGGGGTCGCATTGATTTTTGTATCAAGATGAGATCATTGAGGTAATGATCGGAGTAAATGAACCTACTATTTACTGAATCTGCCGAAAGCCAGATTGGAATTCATAAGTTGAATTTAGGATTAGATATTAGGTATGTCTAAATCAAAATCTGTACGATGTTAATTTTGAGAAAAACATGCACTCTTTTTGTTAAAGAGAAAAACATCGTAGTATGTGATTCATACCACATGTGCTATAGCGACAATAAGGGTAGTAGAAGAATGGATCCCTGCATCTCTACTATGTGAGACCCTAGAGATTATAAGTTAATCTCAATTTTACTCTAAGTGACTATTTAGCTGTCTACTTGAAATTCTAATCAGCATCTGCTACTTTAGCATGCATCCTTATTGACTATGAATGATTTGGTATATGAAGCATAACTAGAAAAACAACTGGTTAGAATGAATATATTCTAGCTAAAAAGTAAGATTAAGAGAGATTTACATCTTTGACATTTATTTACTGGTCGACCAATTACATATTTGTTGAGTACTTAAATTATGATTGTGAATAATTGTATTGAATGGAAATACTGAACAGACTCTTGACTTAATTGTCATCATGAGGGATTAGAGATGTTCATATTGATGTAAATGATTTAATCTAGGGTAAAAGCAAGTTATTGATATCTTTGAATCATGTGATAGAGCGACTAAGAAAAGTGTAACAACTTTCTTAGTATTGATCGCTCAGAGAGCAGCTAAGTAAAGTGTAACAACTTTCTTAGCAATGAATGCTCAGTGTGCTTGCTGTCGCACGAATCATTTTCCCTAATGTATGAATTGAATGTTCTTGTATGATCTATGTGATCTGATTCGAATATGGTCTTTGTGACTTGATTCTTAAATAGTCTTTGTGACTAATTCCTCATATGGTCTTTGTGACTTAATTTGGACGAGTGGGAGATGTTGGTAATGGGATCATGGGAAACATGGGCGGTTACCATGTTGCCCACTTCTAATAACGGTAAATTACCCTTTTAACCCTCTGGATCCCCATTATAAAAAGGCGTCCAAGCCATTCATTGAGGCACACACTGCATTCGTTGGGGAAAACGAGAGAAGGAAGAGGCAAGAAGAGCATTCATGTCGGAGGAAGGGATTTGGTTCGTGGATCATACGAGAAGGTTCGCCACTGTAATCTTTTTGTCGACGGCAACAATGGTAGTTTCTCCGTCTCCAATTGCTCACGATTTGCGGGAGATTCACTATAAGTTTCAAAGATTTTCTACTGTATCTTCATGCTTTATAATCTATATCTATTATTGAGAATCGTATCATTATGAATATCTATCCGATACATTATTTACATGTCAGAAACCAGATTTGAACTGGTGACATGAGGATTTTCAGTCCTCTGCTCTACCAACTGAGCTATTCCGACCATTTCCCATCCATTATCCTGGTGTAGTGTTTATGTCTATGTCAATTAAAGGGACTAAAAAGTAGTAAAAAATTTAATTAGTAAGCGTAAGGATAATGATATGGACTGTGAATGATTCAATAATAAAGATTATTTGCCTATATATGTTTATTTGTAGAGGTATTGTATCTATCAAAATTGGGATAAGATCCAAGGATTTTAGTTCGGATACATTTGTGTGGACCTCTTTGGGTGTCGTTTTGTGTTTGCACAAAAGTCCGTGCAAGTGTCTATACACCGCTATTGGATCTTACTTCTTCAAGATACTCCTCCCGTGACTAGGAAATAAACTTACAGTATCGAATTCACATGGTAGGCTTCTTCGCATTTGGAATGTGTTTCACTTTGAAAGATAGATTTGAGGTAAAATAATTTTAGCAAACACGCAATGGAGATGCATTCTGGTTGCCTTGCTATTTCTTAATATTAAGCATTATATAAATGTGCAGATAACTCCTGTTGTGCAGTTCCAAAAATGAATTCTATGTGTGGCATAATGGTGATTCTTCAAATTCGTTATTCTATACAACCTTCAAAGTGCACATTTCTCTAAAAGGATCAATTTTGTTATTTGTGTTTGAGAATTTTGGATGCTGATGGGTCAAAAATGATGGATTTGTAGCAATTGGTGATCCAACAATTGGTGTGCAACTGAGGTCCAACATTTTTTTTTTCAAGCATATGATGAATTATTCTTCTTCTATAGCTTGCATTGTCGAAGAAGAGTTGTTTCCATCCAACTAGAAAGCAAGTTCTTCTAATGTTAGAGCTATAAATTGGGCCAAGTTGTGACTCTACACATATTGATTTAGTCATGCCGGTGATAGAATATGTCTTGTCATGTTGAACTCAGTCCGGCTAAGGCTCGTGAGTCAGGTGCAATTTACTTTCTTGACCCAAGAATTTAAAAATAAAAAAATAAATTTAAAATAAATTATTTATTTAAAATAATTTGATATATTTCTTTTTTTTTGAATTTTCCTTTTTAATTTCTCATATATTTTTAAATTTTTAGTATTTTATTTTAAAAAATTATTATGTTTAGTGGGCTTACGCTTGTGTTGGGCAACTCTTGTGTGGCAAAATGTGACTCGCCCACCCTCAAGTGCTCCTCATCGCCGGCCTTATAGCGAAATGAAGTGAGTAAATCATGGTGACCGAGGGATCTCTTTAGATGTGTGTTGGGCAACCCTTGCTAATATACTGTTTGTGTTGGGCACAACTGGTGATAAAACCATGTCATGTCCAACCTGTCTTGCATGGCACGTAAACAGGCCAATTGGGCTTATGCCTTACTGCCTTGATTGATCATTTTGACACCTCTATCTAATCAACTCGTCAATGTGCATAGTTTGGGTTAGAACTTCGTGCATTGGGAAGAAGGTTGTTGTCACTAGATTGAGAATGGTTAATGCTAACTTGTTGCGAGTTCTCTTGAACTTGAAGTCAAGTTGCCTAGGCCACTCTAATTCTTATATACATTAATCTAAACTTTTTTGTCGACATGCATCCTTTGCTGCAATCATCAAAATTTTTCCATAATGATTTAGATCTTACATTTTGAATTATTTGTTCACACAAATGTGTTGGTTTGCTAGATCACACTAGTGCTCAAACTCAGTTGTTGTGCTACTCGCACATGGATTAACCCTCTACTTGGCAGTTAAAGTGGAGGGAGACTTCTTATGTAGCAATAAATTATGTGAGTTAACGATGCCAATGCATGAAGTGTAAAGTTCACTAGCAAAGTGTCACATTGAACCACATGTGTGCCCTGCACTTAAGTCCCATTTACTAAGTGTACTTGTCAGCGCCACATGGATGCCATGACATGCTTAACACATGTCCGTGTGCACCATGCTACTCATGTTTGTTGCACTTGACTTGGATTGTCATATGCTTTATGAATATGTGTTGCACACGACTCTACTGTGAAAACACATGGTGCCCCCTCCAACCCCACCATTTAATCAAGACATGATTTTATGAAAGGATTTGTATTTAACTGTCTGAATCTTCTTCCAAATTTTAGGTACGACACTAATGTTGCCTATGAACTCTAATAGCTTTCTTCTTCTTCTCTCACCATGTTTTGAAAACTATTCTGGAAGCCCTTTTTATTTTGAAAGATTCTAACAATTTGCGGTTTATGATAATACGTAATTTGATTTACTTGATCACGTCTCAGTGATGTTTTCAGCTAAGATATTATATTGCTGATTGCAAGTTTATCTCTTTGTAGTTATTTTTGTTTGCAAATTATCATCATGAAATCAATCATATGCGTCTTTGATGTACTTTGGGAAAAATGCTCGTATAAAGGATTACAATTTTGCATAGAGTAGTAACCTGCAGAAAAGTAATTTTTTTTTACAGTTTGTGATAATTTCTGCTATTTCTTCTGGAGTTTCTTTGATGAAAAATTATGAACAAGTTAGAAGAATTAAGAAGACCACACAATCCATGCGTCTTAATATGTTGGGCAATTTCATGGTGAACTGATGGGTTACTGATCAATTCTGTAATTATTGCACAGATACTTCAAAAGAAGGTTGCTGCAGGGAGAACATCAGTGTTGATGGCATAGATTGAACATTCAGCAGGTAACTTAAGTAAAATTGATTGCTGTTGCCATTCGTCTAACCCTACTGGAGAAAAGGCACATGAGGTGCAACTTAAGATAATATCAAGGAATCTACTGGGTAGAATACTAGCTATTAAGAGTGTGGTGAAGAAATAGATGATTGTTTAAGTGATTTGGAAAAGGATATTAAGTATGGAAAAGATGGAGAGTTTGATTATGAACCAGCAAGGGATTCACTTTCATCTCAAGGGCAAACTGCAACTAATGATGACAACGAGGTAAAAAAAGCATCAAGGGTTCCAAAGAAGCTTTCAAAAAGAGAACCTTATGAGAATAGTACTCACACCTTGAGAGGAAGTGCTAATCGTTAAGAACATGGTAGACTAATGTTCAAAACATCAAGTATGAGTCAAAAGAAGTCTCAAAAGCCTGCCAGAGAACCAATATCAATTAAAACTCCTACCAATAAAAAGAAGAATACAATTGTTTCTTCCACGACCACAACTTCATCAGAAGTGTCTGAAAAAACTGAGAACAAAACAATTGAAGAGGTTAAGGAAATAGATGCGATGGATGAGGCTCCTGTGTGCAATCATAGTAATGGTACAGACGATGAAACAGTTGAAGAGAATTATGTCATCAATGATGACAAGGTGAATGTATATCAGAAAATTGAGGAAATGGATTCCAGAATCGAAAAACTTGAGGAGGAACTCAGAGAAGTTGCTGCTCTTGAGATGTCTCTCTATTCTGTTGTACCAGAGCATGGAAGTTCAGCACATAAGGTTCACACTCCAGTTCGGCGTCTTTCTAGGCTATATATTCATGCTTGCAAATATTGGACTCAGGACAAGAAGACTACAATTGCAAAAAATACAGTCTCCGGACTTGTACTTATTGCAAAATCCTGTGGTAATGATGTTTCAAGGTACTGAAATTTTATACCAAAGAACTAAGGATGTATGCATTTGTTGATCAACTAATAATTTGGTTACTTATCTTAGGTTGACATTCTGGTTGTTGAATGTAGTTGTTCGCAGAGAGATTATTTTTCAAACTTTTGGCAACTTGTCCAATTTCAATGCAACTATGAAAACTGTTGCATTAAATGGCGGTGCAGGGAAAACTGACGAATGACATACAACACTGAAATGGAAAAACAATTCTGGCAACCAGAAAGGAAAAAGCCTTGGACTGTTACCGGTGATATATGACTGGAAGGACACAAACACATTTACACAAGTGCTGGAAAAGATTGAATCTTGGATATTCTCACGAATTGTTGAATCAGTGCGGTGGTAAGTAACTTTTATTTCTTTTTTTCTATAGGACCATTAGAAAATTTGTAGGCCATTCTTCCTGTAAAAAATTTTGATTGCTTCATAGCTAATTCAGCATAAAAACGCCAATGGATCCGTGCCTGGTTATCAATTTCAATTGTATTCGAGATTTTCAAATCAGCTGCTATTTTCTGGAAGTTCAAACATTTTGCACATGGTCTTGCATATACATTACGGCAGTCCAAAATACTGTTTCTTTTGACATTAATGACTGTTAGTAAGTCTTCTAGATGTGACTATCATTTAGGCTCTGGTTACTCTGATTGATGGAAAGGAGAGGGAAAAGAATTCAAAAGCAAAAAAAATCTGTAGGGAAAGGCAAAAGAAGGGAAAGAGAAAAGAAAAAGATCTGCGAAGGGAAGGGGAAGGAAAATAAGAAGAAGAAAAAAAATCACGCGGCCCCATGAAAATGATCCACTGATGGATTCATAAATGTGTCAGTCCATTATGTAAACAAAAGAAAGGAAAATATTCATTTTTTTCAAAGTAAATAAGGGAGATTCACTATGGAAATCTTTCTGTAGTTTTTGTTTCCGTCTTCCCAAGTAAACTGGGCATTAATCATTAAGTTAAAAGGAAGTGTTCTTGACTTTTTAGATTGAATCCCTTCATGTTGGAAAAATTATAAACCAATATATAGGACATAACGTGCTAGGATAGGATAATTCTTCAAGATTGTGTTTGAACTCTGGAAGTCTTTATTTATTCTGATTTATCAAAATGATTTCGATGATGCGATAAGATTATTTATTAAGTGTAATTTCTGGCTTGACTTTCGTTGAGGTTCAACTGTTTAAGCTTAGAGGTTGAATTGAACATTTCGTTTATTTCCTTTTGGTATTACTGTGTCTAGTGTCTAGATAGTATTTGGAACTCCAGAAAAATCTGGTGCCGGAGGTGAACTTATGAACCTCCTTGGCGATTAAACTGGTCAAAATTCCAGTTCAGAAGAAAATTTTATAATGTTCCAAAATTCCAATTGGCTACAATAGCCTGGGTTTCCTGGTTATTTGGTTGAACCAACCATTCTGGTTTTGTTTTGTAAGTTAGAGACTGCATGATTAATGTGAAGTATCGACAAAAGAGCTAAATTTAACCTACCTCAGTATGTGTACCATTTGACCAGATTATGTGTGTTGAACATCTCTAGTCATTTTAATTTAACTATAAAGAGGGAATGAGACTGTTGGTTATCCTCTAGTTCATGGGGCAACCTTCTTTCATGTATAGATCTTAGCATAGTGTGCAGTTTGTTTTCTGTTCATCCTTCGTGTGTACTTTCTTAACTACTTCCTTTTTGTTCATGTGTGATTTTTTATTTCAGACATTTGCACCCCACATGCAAATGCCATTGGAGTACTTGTACACACCAAGAATCTCAGGAAAATTGCTAGGATCATCACCGGGTGATCAGCAGCAAGGAAGTTTTTCTACCAATTTATGGAAGAGTGCATTTCATGATGCCTTAGTAGAATATGTCTAGTCCGTGCTCGAGGCCGAGTGTGGTTGCTTACCTGTATTGGCGAGAATGGTATGTTTAGCTATCACTCATCATCTATTTGTCATCGTCGTCATCATCATTAATAACAAAAGTTGTGCTTGAAACGAGATTAACACGAAAAACGGCAACAAGAATAATAGAGAAGTCACCAAATTTAAGTGAAAAACTCTGACGGGAAAAAACCACGGACAAAGGAGGAAAAATCACTAAGAGCGATGGAATACAAAGTCGACGGCTTTGATAAAGTAAAGAAAGTAGAAAGAAAAGAGAGAGAGAAAAAAGAAAGGTAACAAATAACCTTCTTCATTAATTGATCTAACTTGTATACACAATTTATAGGGACCTTAGAATACTTAGTCAAATAAAAAATTAATAACGAAACTGTTAATTAACAGATTTATAAAGAATCTGTTAATTAACATATTAATAAGAAAATATCTAATCAATATTAACGGATTAAATAGAATTTGGGTCACCAAATTCTAACAGTGTTGTCCAACTATATAGGGTTAGCTATATGGATCTTAGATCTATAGTTGTCAAAATTGATACGAGGATCCCAATTTGGTTGTATAGGATTTGATAGGATTCATGAAATGGGAACAGGTGAGGAAAATAAGAAAATAAAAAAGATATAATAAGAATACCTAATATGTGTCATTACATATCTAATTATTTAATATACAAATAATGCAACAATTTTAATAAAAATTAATAAATAATAAAAATATATTTCAGCAAACAATAAAATTATAATTTTAATATAAAATATCAATAACACTAGCCTATTAGTGTTATTATTTAATGTTCAATGTTTTAAGGGTTAGTCAATTTTTAATCAAGGACAATTGTAGAATTGTTGTCAGAGAGATTATTGTGATCTTTCTTGTTCCACAATAACCTATCTTGTTCTAATAACCTTGCTCGATCGATAGTAAGAGAAATAAGGGAGAAGTGTCAGAGTCTAAAACTAAAAGGTGATAGGAAGGTTGGATGAATGATCCTTGATCTTGTGGTGAATCTAAAGTTGGATATAGATTACTAATACTAAATTGTTAGTGTTTAATGTTGTAGTGGTTAGAAGTTTTTAATTAAGGAAGCACAATTTTTGGACTATTGTCGATTGAGAGATATTATTATGTTCTTTCTCCATCCACAATAACCTATCTTGTTTTATTAACCTCCCTCGATGAATAGTCAACAAGAGAAAGAAGGGCCAAGCGTTCAGTCTAGAAGATGATGGAAAGGTGAACTTGTGGAGAATCTAGAAGTGTGACAAGGCTAATCAACGAAGACTTTCTTCTTTCCATGTGAGTTCTTTATAAATCAAGCTACGAAAGGGAAGGTTTGATACTTGATTGCGTCAGACCCAAATTTCAATATATTCTATCAATTTTTTGATGTAATATAACTGAGATTTGTAGTTACTTTTTTGAATTCTCAATGTTAGTGTCAGTTGATTAGCCCTCCATCATGTTTTATGTCATTATGAGAGGCTATATCACTAGTAATACCTTCTCATTTGTTCTTACTGCAGTGTTTTAGTTTCCCATCTAATCTACTATAAACCTGGTTCTCATATGCATCAATTTAACTGTGAATTTTTGTGCAGATAGGAAATTGATCTGGTTCTCACAGGTAAGGCTTTTCACCTTCTTAATAAATTAAGTGATCATGCTACTTGAAAAGGCAGTCAGGAAAGAGGTTAGCATTTTGAGACAGGTTTCTTTGGTTTGTTTGTTCCTATCTCACTGTTTCCTTCTCTGGTTCTTGGTTAAATCTTTTGAATCATCTTCCTTTCTCTGTTCCTCATCATATCATATTAAATTCATATGATTTCAATAATAAACGAATCGCAATGGAATCACAGGGAAGGAAATATTTTCTTCTTCTTCTTTTCTTTTGTTTTGTTTTACAGATTTTAGAGGGACAGGAAATAAGGGATTATTTTTCTTCTAGATTTCTTCTTCCACTTGTTCTTTTGTTTCTCCACCGTTAATGGCGGTTTCCCTTCTTGTCTTTCACACAGAATTAAGCAAGCAAGCACTATCTCAAGCATAAAGATCTCAAGCCCTGACGATCTTGGCCGCTCGAATGACTGGATTCTCGCGCGCGATGGCGGCGCGGCCGGCCGTCTTGTAGTCGAAGCTGCACGCGTGGCGGTCCGAGTAACGGTGCTGGCCGCAGAACAGCTCGCCGCACCGACACCGGATCCCCGTCAGCCCCAGTCGCTTCCTGCACGAGAAGCACCGGTTCGCCGGCCTCTCCGGCGCTTGCGCCACCACGGCCGCGGCGGCGACGGCGACGGCGATGGCTTCCTCCTTCGGATCTCCCTCCTCGGGAAGCTTCACCGCGGCCGGCGCGCGGGCGGGAGGGGCGGATCTGGGGGAGCAGGACCGGGGAGGCGAAGCGGAGGCCGATGCCGCCGCCGCCTGCAGCTGGAAGCAGGACTGACACATGTTGTTGGTGGCGGAGTTGCCGGGGAAGCCGCAGTTGTTGACGCAGAGCCGCCGGAGCTTCGCCTCCTCCTCCTCTCGCTGCGCCATCGTCCAATCGAGAGATCGAGATCGGAAGGAAAAACAAAGAAGAAAAGAATTTGGGGGGTTTGGCGGAAGAAACGGGGGATTTGGGGCGAGAAAGGAGCCAGCGGTGGGGTTTTAATTATTAGGGAGAGGGCGAGGAACGCCGACGATGACGCGGCACGCGACGGAAAAAAGGAAAAGGACAAATGGAAAACGGTGGCAGAACGCGTGGTGGACGTCTTCCGGTTTTCCCCGGGGCGTATCGGTAAAATCCTCCATCCGGTCAACCCCGCGGAGCCTCCAAGTTTGACCACCACGTGGGATTTCACTCACCCGACGCCCGCGGGCGGCTCGCTCCCGCCGCCGTCCGTCGGCGTCGCGTCACGCTGCTGCTGCCGCGGCCGCCCAATCGCGTCCTGCGTCGTGCGCCTCCGAGTTGGTAACGACGCGTTGGAAATTCGAATGCCGCCAAAATAAATAAATAATAATAAAACAAAAATATTTAAAGATGAAGGGGTGAGTAGATAATAAGCCACGTAGATAGTGAAGATAGGAAAATGACCCACCTTTTTTTTAATTTGCACGCTTGCCCCGTGGATGAAACCACCCGAAGCGAACACGATGTTTCTTGAATACACCTAAAGCTTAGAGTTGCGTTTGAGATTGTTCATTTGAGGTAGTTAATATCATATCGAAAATATAAAAATAATTTTTAAAATATATTTTATATTATTCAATTTTTTTGTACATTATTAATTAATAGTGTCACCTATATTATTCATTTTGATACGAAATGCTAGGTTTGAAATTTCATTCTCGCCCTTGCATTATAATTCTGAAATTTTGCATCTATAATGATTAAAAATTTTCATTCAGTTTTTTTATTTCACAAGTTCCATTAGAGATGCCCTTAAGATGTTTCAGTTGTGTTTGGTTTGTCTATTTTTAATTTTTATTTTTTTAAAAAAAGATTTTATGAAAAATAATGTTTGATTTATATTTTTCACCTCTATTTTAAAAAAAAAAGAAATATCATTTTTTAAAAAAATTAGAGAATATTTAAAAATTATTTTATAATAAATTAAAAAATATGATTTTTAGAAAAGAAAAATGATTCAAATCAAATGTGGTCTTCAATTTTTAGAGTTTAAATGAATTTTTTTATGATCTTAAATTGTCACATCAATGTTACTCTCTTCATTATAAAAAATTAAATCTCTTATAATTTTTTTTGGGTCTTGCATAATTAAATTATACATTTTTATTTCGAATGGTCTCACGAACATTGTTTATTATTTTTTTAATTTTATAAACTTCTCAAAAAAATCTTACATTAGAAATTAAGTAGTCAATGTGCTTGCAACATTAATACAATGTTTTTTTGGATAAATTTAAAGAATATTTTTCTTGATGGAATAAAAGATTTAGTCTCAAGTGAACTAGACGAAGTGGATAATATTAATACTCTTTGTATCAACAAATAAACATTCAACATAGTAAGTTGATACCATTAACCTTCCAAGGCTATCATTGCCTCCGACCTCCAAAACTTGGCCTTCTCAAATCCATTCACGCAATATTGGAAGTCATCGATCGTCCGATCGATCTCTTCCTCAGTGTTCATCACAAACGGCCCTAATTGCGCCACCGGTTCTCCCAATGGTTCGCCGCCAATAAGCACAAACCGCACAGGCTTGACCGACTTATTCCACACCTCGACCCCGTCACCATGACCCAAAAGGAGTAGATGGTGCGGACCAACGGAGCCGGACTTTTCAACGCCAAACACACCCTCACCTTCAAGGACATAGAGAAATGCATTCCAAGTAGGCGGGATGGGTTGGCAAAGATGCGCCAAAGGCTTCAGTGTGAAGTCCAAGTACATGGTCGGAGTCCTAGTGTAGACCGGCGAACTTATTCCCATCGACTCGCCCGCGATAACACGAACCTCAATGCCATTTTTGTTGGCGCAAGCTATGTCCTTGCTCTGAAGCTCCTGGTATTTCGGCTCGATCCTGCAATGATAAGATAGAATACATAACATGGCTTTGTCAAGACATGAAACAAAGTTATGAATACTTTTCTTTAGTCATAGATTAAGGACAAAAGACAAGCCAATGTATGAATAAAAGATCCCGGAGAAGAATTATTATATGCAGTCTTATCCTATGATCTTTAGGTCACACGATAATAATTTTATCCTAAAATTAGTATGGCCTACAAAATGTGCAACCTAAGCTAGGCCCCAACCACCACACTGCCAATGGCTGAAATCATTAGACATTGCTGTGTTCTAAAGGGAGTACCCTCTACTTTCACTATGTGGGTGGAGCTTAAACTTGTTCAGGAACAAGACTCACATTTTGTTCCTGGAAGAGAGATTGACCCAAAGCTGCAAGCCCTTGGCGGCCCCTTGCCCTGCCGGCATCTCAGAGTGCACAATTCCCCGGCCGGCGGTCATCCACTGCAGGTCGCCGGCCTTTATCGTCCCCTTGCGGCCTTCAAAGTCTTCATGTGTCACTGCTCCCTGAGATTTTTACATGGTCAATGGTGTAAACCAACAGGATGGAGCCTTACTCTACCTACTGCATGATTGAGAAAGATGAACAAACTGATAGGGAGAATGATTTACTTACCTCTAGCATGTAAGTGACAGTCTCAAAGCCTGAAATATCGAAAAGGGAGAAACAAAATTGTCAGTTCTGATTTTAGAATGGATGCAAATTTCAGGACCAATATATATATATATATATATATATATATATATATACCTCGATGAGGATGGTCAGGGAATCCAGCAGGAGCAGAAACTGTAGCATAGAAGAATTAAGCTTCAGTTCTTATGAGATTTCCTACCTGTAATGCCAGCCGATAGATCCATCGATCGATCGAAGAAGGAACTCACCTGAGAACTCATCCAGAACAAGGAAAGGGTCGAAGTACCTCAATTCAAACCTGAACCAAAAAGGGGGGAAGCAATTGGTGACTGTAAATTAAGATGTGAAATTGCAGTGCTGAAGGATATATATATATCGATCAATTACCTTCCAATGCTTCTCCGGACGACGGCGCCTTCGCCTTCGCGCTGCGGCCGCGCCGGGAACTTTCTGGCCACGTGCCGCGGCTTCCGCAGAGCGGAGGAGGTGTCGGTGTCGGCGTCGGCCATGGCAGAGCAGGAAGAGGAAGGTGTAATTGAGGAATTGAAGAGGGTGGGCGATGGGGATCTTATAGGAAGGAGCTGCGCTGTTCCATCGGTTTTCTTTTCTTTTATTTCCTTTGCTCAGACTTTTGTTGCGTACTGAAACGGGGTCAAACCGAACGAACGCTGCCGCATTGAGTGTTCGCTTTTGCCATAAAGTTGTCGCCTTCGCCCCTCGTCGTCATGCTACCTTCATGCTGATCAGAGCCTCCTCAAATTAATTGAAACATTAATAGAGTTTTTTATCATGATTTTATTTTAAAAATATTATTTTAATCAAGTTATTATTCAGAAAAATAAATCAAAATGACATAAAATGTTATAGAAATTAATTAATAATTAACTTCTGTATATTGTAGAAGCCATGTAGCTTTTATAAATTAATAAGTGTCATGAAATCTAAATCATTTTTATAGAAATTAGCTATTATGAAATCTAGAATTTAATTTTCGACATTTTAACAAAGGACGCATGTGAGAATTAGGAATTATCAAAAGGTATATTTAAGTTTCATTTTTACCAAGGGCGCAGCGATTAAAGTGATCTTTCTCTTATATCTCTCTCGTCAAGAATTGTTTTTCTCTTTCTTAATTAGAATTTCGAGACATCTGAACTTGCTTTTTAGACTTTTCAATTTAAAATAATATATTATGGGAATCGGCTAAAAAATATAAGGTAAATAAAGAAAAAATATTTCAGTTAATAGAAATGTCTTTTCTGGCCTGATTTCAAAAATTATAAAGAGATATTTTTTTATATTTAATTAATATAAATTAATATATTAATAAATATATTAATATATAAAAAAACATATCAAAACATGTGATTTCAAATTCAAACTCACACAGGGCCTGAAGTCATCTAACTTCAGGCCCTCATTTGACTTCAAGCCCAACGTGCATTCAAATTTTTTTTATTTTAAAAATATTTTTTATAATATTTAATCATGATTATTAAATTAATTATTTATATGATAATCTTTTATATGATTTTTAAACGTTGTGACAAAATCATCTCATTTTATTAAAATATTCAGGTATGTTCAAAATATGTTTATATTTATTTAAACTTGAAATAAGAAGGTTTTATCTGGATACTATTTAAATATATAATGTATAATAAAATTAGGGTTTTTTTTAGACTATGCATTTATATTTTCAAAATTTGTTGTTATTATGAAATCTAGAATTTAATTTTAATCAGAAACGATCGATAGCTCATCTGACAGTCAGACAAGAAAACGTCAATGACTGATTTTTGCGGAAGATTATTATTATATATTCTCTTAAGTTTGTTGATGTTGACTTTGGTGGTAGTTTGTGAGTTGTCTGCGTTTTACGGTGGGCGATGCTCTTTAAACATATATATATATAGAAGGAAATTCATTAATTAACGATGACGTCCAGGTGACGCAGTCGTGATCGATGCGGCGTCGTGCGTGCATCGTGTTTAATTTAATAATGGAGGGAGGAGCAGGTGCGGCGTCCCAAATCACTTCCGTAAAAGTCATATTTTGATTCGGACGCGGCCGTCGATCTTGTAGTTATTTGTTGGAAGATTATAAAATTATTATAGGAGAAGATGTATATATTTTTTAATTTTTTAAAAATTAATCTTTATGTATTTTTATGAATTTATTATGCGATGACTAACTTGATTATCATTATATTCCAAGAGCGCAACGTCTCAAATCACGTGTCAACTTTGTGTGCTGTTTGATTGGTGATCGGAGAAGCAACGATTTTTAACGAAGGGAACAGATTAACACGGTAAGAAAAAGCAGTATCATCGATGGGATTATCGACGGATTTTTTTTTTCCATTAATAATTTCTGACGGAATAGTTAATCAATCGGTAGAGCTGTCAAACGGGCCAACCCGTGGTGGGGCGGGTCGCCCATGCGGGCCGGCCATTTGGCGGGGCGGGGCGGGTCGACCCGTCATCTAGGCGGGTTGGAAAATCTCCAACTCAATCCAAGGCGGGCCAACCCGCGGGCCCATCAAAATATTTTTAAAAAATTAAAAAAAATCATATATTTAGATTTCATCAATCAAATATGTTAAGAAATATATTTTTTAAATATAAATGGATACAAACGAGTACTCATATGATGAAAAATATTATTTTTTATTTCAAAATAATAATAAAGAAAGATAATAAATTGTTATAAAACTTAACTAACATGTGATTCTTAACCCGCGGGTCAACCCAAGTCCGTCGCGGGCCGACCCGTGCGGGTCGCGGGCCTAGGCGGGTTGGCCCGCGGCGGGCTTGGGTTGCTTAAATTTTAACTAGACCCGCTTAAATTGATTGGCGGGGCGGGCTAATCTGACGGGCTCAACCTAAATTGACAGCTCTATTTGTCGGTAAGCATCAAAAAATAATCCTGTAGTCTAACTTTATCCAGCATTTTTTAATGGAATTATGATTGTCGAAAAATACCGATAGAAACACAATTCCGTCAGACCAAACAAGATAAAGTTAGAGTTCAGACCTAATTTTTATCCTGATTTTATCGATGGAATTGTGATTCCGCCGGTGATTTTGCCAACGAAATTGTGATTCAGTTGGAAATTAGTGATGGAATCACAATTTCATCTGTAAAGTCGAGATAAAAATTAGGCTCTCCGGCGATTCTTCCTCTCCGGCGATTTCTTCTCTCCAGCGTCTCTCTCCGGTGATAGGTACGCCCTTTACAGTATGTTTTTTTTTCTTTTCATTACTTGGTCGGCTACCGCCGACAATTGCTAGCGACCAACTAAGCAGTTGTTGCTAGCCAACCAAGCAACTACTACCGACCGCTAGCGATCTGGCTGGTCAGTCACCAGATCTTATGGCCGACTAGTTCTGCCAGCCAGCCATATCTTGCAGCCGACCGACCTAGCTTCTGACCGGCCAAGCTACTGCCAGCTCTCAGGCTGGGCCTACCGTGAACTTGGATAGCCCCCAAGTCGCGGTTACGAGTTCGGTCTGTCTCTAGCTCGCGGCTACAAGCTCGGTGTGTTGCAAGATAGCAACTCTTTTATTGTGATTGTTTGTGATTAATTTTAGCTAGATTTTTTTATATTTTGTATGATACTATATTTGCTGTTCTTCTTAGACTAGATTACATATCTTCAAGTATAATTTATTAAACATCACCTATATGGTATAATGTTGGTATAATTTATTTTAGTGTTGTTATTGTAGTGCTTATTCTATTTGGTTGGATAATGAAATATAGTAAAGTTTGTTATTTGTCGGATATTAAATTTAGGTTTCGTGTAATTTAGGTTTAGCTTAACTCAACAGCAAGATGTTTATTTTAATTAGAATATTTTCAATATTAAACTTATTAATATTGTACTGAATGCATGATAATTTTTTTTTATAATTCAGATCTTAATATAGATTTCTTAAGATTTAGATTGATACATACTAAAAGCTTGTGTAGTATGAATTATACTTTATATTATTAATTGATTTTTTATAGTATGAACTAGTGCCCCAAATAATGTGAACCAATTGAGCCCATGGTGTTCTCACTAGATGAAACACCTTACATGATTTAAATAATTTTTACTACTTTTATTACTTTTCTATTTTCGACCGTGTGGGTTGAGATAGACTTGTGAGTAGCTATGTGACATATATATAAGATCCATATGTTGTTCGTACAGGAAAATTGTTGTCCAATTTTCATCGGATATGCGGATCCCTGGGGCGTCACATATACCTTATATTATTATTTGACTTTTTATAGTATGAATTATTACCCCAAATAATGTGAAATAATAGAGCTCATGGTCCTCTCACTAGATTTAACACTTTACCTGATTTGATTAACTTTTACTACTTAATTCAAATTGTACCGGTTTAATAATTTTTTAAATTTTATTCTTATTAGGCAACAATATATATGAACAAAGCTTGGATATACAATCGATTAGAAAATAAATTTATCAGAGATGAATTTATTTCTAAACTTGAATATTTTGTAAACTTTGCTAAGAGTCATCCAGAATGTATGAATGATGTCGAGTTACGATGTCCGTGTATTCATAAAAAAAATATAAAAATAGAGCCTATCGTGATGAGGATACTGTGAGAGTACATATTTGTAAAAATGATTTTATAACAAATTACTACAACTGGTACTGTCACGGAGAACCCCTATGTGTATGAACCAATTGTGCTTTCTGGTGGTTCATCATCTGGCACAACTGTTACTGCGCCTGAATCATCAACTAATAATATTGCAATGCAATGGTTTAGGATGCGATGAATGCATTGGATTATTCCAATATAGATGAAATATCTGTTAGGACCTTTGCGTCTAGCTAGAGGGGGGGTGAATAACTTTTCTTGGATTTTATCTACAAAATGTTAGCAAAAGTACAAGAAAAAGATAGATAAAAAGAAAAACAATGAAGGCAATGCTAACTTCCTTGATTTACTTGGTCTCCACCTCCTTGAGGTGACTAATCCAAGGATCCACACCCACACAACCAAGCTCCACTATGTTTTTTCTCTATTTCAACTCAAGCTTGAAGGTGGAGAAACCCTTACAAGATGATCTCTTCCTTTTATAAGTTTTGAATGATTTTGGAGAAAGAGATTTAGAGTATGTAAGCTTGGAGATCTCAGAACAAGTAAGAACAGGGGCGGATTTACATGGGGACTCGGGAGGGTCACGACCCCCCCCCCCCCCCCAAATTTTTAATAATATTATTTTTATATAGAAATTTTTATTTTTTTAGTATAGCATTTTTATTTTCTTAGTATATATATAATTTGACTCCTTTATAAGTCTATATTTGTAGTGGGTTTAATGGTAAGTCTAATTTTTGTTTTAGCATACATCTAGGGTTCAAATCCCTTGGATGGTTAAATTTAAAAAAAATATATTTTTTTATTTTTCAAATTTTAACTCAATATACATTATCTTTGAAAGATTAGAGAAGATATTATTATAATAATTATTTTCTTGATTATTATTATAATAATTATTTACGTTGGCCCCCTCGAACTTATAATCCTAGATCCGCCACTGAGTAAGAAAAATCGAGAGAATCAAGTTGTGTCTTCTTCAAGTTCTGAAATTTACTTTTGTATAACCCTCGATATCAGTCGACTGATGAGCTTCAACGACTACTGTAGAATGTGTCTGATTTCTGTCGTCAGCCTGTTAGATGTGTATACTAAAAGACTTGCTCTTTTTATATAAGATCATCTATATTTTGAAAAGAGAATCACAACAACACTAGATGCGTGTTTATATTACTATATGCATAAAAGTCCAATACTGTGCACTGTAGATAACATGGTGTGTGGTGACATACGGAAGATCGTGTTATCAGTCCCTTGCATAGTATAAGTAAGAGGCTCACAACCGAGATGGATTTGGACAAACCATCGGGATGGTTGTAGTGTAATTATGTGTGGTTTATCTTGACCATAGAATTACACTAGTATTCTCTGTGTGCATTGAGCAGGACCAAAACCAAAGGTCATCCAATTTGTACTGACTTGATAATTGGATTGGACCTCGGATTTATTATGGAGTTCAATCCCTGAATCCTGAGATAATAACGGGCATGTATTATTAATAATTATTTCTTTGATTTATCAATGAGTGAGATTTATTCTGTTAAATCGATAGGCCCGGTAAGTTGGGAAATAATATTAATCATATGGTGTGCCGTTGATTATTGACGGAATCCGTGTCCTGGTAAGTCGGGATGATGATGCCCCCTTGATGAGCTCAAAAGGTTCATCATGTTAAACCCTGCAGGTGGATTTGATCCGACATGATGATAAGGTTGAGTGATACCAGTCAAGGAGCCAGAAGTCGATTAATTAAAATTGTCAGTAATTTAAATTAATCGATGGACATTCGATATCTTAAACACGGGGGGATGGATGACTTATAAAAGGTGGAGCTCATATGAAAATATGAGGGTTGGTGAGGTAATTCAATGAGGATCCATTAGTGGAATGGATCTTCATTAATGGATCGGTTTGGATCCATTAGCAGGCCAAGATTCAACTCCTCCTCTTGGTCCCTACCTTAGCCCTATAATACCCCATAGATCATGAAACCAAGGATAAAATCGAATTGATCAACCCAAGGCCTCTCTCCTCTGTTGGAGCAATCGGCCTTAAGATGGTCCGGTGTGACCATGGGTTTTGATGTTTGGGCAAAGGGTTTAAGTTAGGTTTACCCTTGTGTATTTGATATGCGTATGTTGAGTGTGCAGGGATGGCATATGACTTACTGGACGGCCTAAAAGGTGGCATTGAGGCAAGCTGGAGGCTTGTGTGCGCATCTGAGGGACCTTGGAGTATGAATGGGCGCGGACTTCGAGGCGTATGAAGGGTGGCATGAGAGGCTTGGTGCGCATCCGAGGGACGAGGGCCGAAGATGAAGAGGGCGCGAAGGCAACAGTGGTGCGGAGGAGGAGGTAATTCAGTGTGATGACTCGGGATCTAAGGGTTGAGTGCATTAGTGGTAACCTTAGGTGGGTGATAGACCAGGATGGCCTGGGGGCAGTCGACATGGAACTCACAGAAAGGTCTCAGCCCTGGGACCAGGATCTGGGGGCAGTCGACTTGAACTCACAGATCCAGCCCTGGGACCAGTACTGCCTCTCCTCTCCTCCTCTCTCTCTCCTTCTCTCTCCTAGGTTTTCGGCCGGCGCAAGACAAGAGGAGGGTTCTCTCCTCTTTTCTTCGCTCTTCCTCCACCAACTCTCGGCTGAGGCTAGCATAGACAAGGGAGAGACCTTCTCTTCCTTTTGTGGTGCTCGACGGCGAGAGGGAGGTGTCCGGCGGCCGGTAGGATCCTCCACAACAAGTGGTATCAGAGCACAAAGACACCTTCAACGGACTAATCGCCAAGAAGAGCAAAATCATTGAAATAGTCGGCTCGCACATCCAACCAGCAAAGTTTGAAGGAGAATTTGCTTAGTGGAAGAAAAGGATGGAGGTATTTTTCAATACGGATTTTGATATAATGCTAATCATGAAAAATTATTTTGAAGTGCCTAGGGATCAAGAAAACAAGCTACTTGAGAAGATAAGGTGGAGCAAGAAGCAAAGGGATGATTACTTGGCAAATTCAAAAGCTTTGCATCATCTACTATGTGTGCTCCCCCAACAAGAAGTCACAAGGATTGGGAGCTACTCAAGTGCCAAAGACTTGTGGGATAAGCTAATAGAGCTTCATGAGGGCACTTCGGAGGCAAAAATGGCTAAGAGAGATTTTCTCCGATCTCAACTCAACAATATCAAACTTGAAAAAGGGGAGAAGGTATCAAATTTACATGCTAGATTTAAGAAAATACTTAATGGACTAACATGTGTAGGAGAACAACTATCCATCCGAGACATCTTGATGAAAGTCATCAATACATTTCCAAGAACATCAAATTGGAGCTCAATGGTGGACTCGTACTACATATCTAAGGATCTAGAGAAAACATCTCTAGAGGAATTCTTCTCAACCATGAAGCTCCATAAAACTCGAGTTGGAGGAACAATTGAAGAAGTGTACAAACCAAAGAGTATAACCCTTGTGGCAAACAAGGGAAAAGGTAAAAAGAAGAAGACTTCCTCATTCGACTCGAATGAATCAAGTGCATCCATGGATAGTGATGCAGAAGCCTACATGGTAAGAAAAATGAGAAAAATATTTACACATTTTTCTACTAACAAATCTCATGGTAGGAAAGGATCAAGGAGCAAAAGTAGAACAAGGAAGATAATTTGCTACAATTGTCAAGGAGAAGAACATATGAGAGATGAGTGTTCCCTCTTGAAGAAGAAGGATGGAAAGAAGAAGGAAGAAAAGAAGAAATCAAAAGAGAAGGCGAAGAAGGTGCAAAATTTGAATGCTACATGGGATGATTCATCCTCATCGGAGGAGGAGGAGCATCACATATCCCATTTTGCACTAATGGGAATTGAAGACATAGCCTCCACGTCATCCGAATTTGAAGAAGAGAAGAGCTCGAGTGAAGATGAAGGGAGCTCAAGTGAAGGGGGAAGCTTAACTTGGGAATCGGACGTCTCGATAAGTGAGGTATACAATCTACCCTCTACTACTCTTGTAAAAATTATTTCTAGCACTAATGATGATTTGTTTAAGGCTAGAAAGAAGATTAAGAATTTGAAAAATAAAATTTACATGCTAAAAAAAATTAGAATCCATGAAAATTATGGATGATGTGCATGCTTCTTCTATTTCAAATGATTCATGCTTAGAAGAAGAAAATAAGGAATTAAAGGAAAAGATAGATAGTCTTACCAAAGCTCTTAAAAAATTTAAAATTAGCTCAAAGACCCTAGATATGATTATTGAGAGCCAAAGGGCAAGTTTTAAGAAAGAAGGATTAGGTTTTGGGAAGTTTAGAAATGGAAAAACCTATCATTGCCTACTTGTTAGAGGACAAGCAAAAACCAAAACCCTAGGAAATAAATGGATCCCCAAGGAGTACTTGGTCAACCCAATTAGAAAACATTTCTATTGGGTACCAAAATCAATCTTCAAGGGTTAGAGGATTTAGGGTGAGTCAACCATATGTTGCAATTTCAAATTTTTGAAATGTGGTTGACTTGAGGTATTGAGGGGGAGTACTTTAGCCCAAGTAGAAATCCTTGATAATATAGACTAAATAGGACGTACCTTAATACAACTTATATTGCCTTGATTTATAATTGCATTTATGCATATGAGATGTTAGGATGATACAAATAATTCACTTATGCTTGTGGTATTTTAATGAGTTATTAGATGTATCACATTAGTGATAATAGACTAACTATGGGGAAGACAAATGTTAAATTAATGGGCATCTTGCCCATAGATCATAGTTGGACATTTCAAATGATTTGAAAACATTTTTGTGTTTTATTTACTATGGTATAGGTTTGCAAAACACATGGTTTCAAAATTAGGATGAAAGTTTGATACAAAATTGAGTGTTTTCAAAGAATTTGAGTTTTGATTAAAAAGTCAAACGTATATGGATTTTTCATGAAAATATATTTTTCTCTGTTTGAAAACATTACAAGAAATATATTTGTAAAATTTCATAATTTTTAAAATTTTATGGAATTTTTTTATGTATTTTTGAATTTCAGCTCGAAAGGCTGAAATTTTAGATTGATTGGTATCAGTCGACTGGTACAGAGACCAGTCGACTGAACATTCTGTGACTTGGCAATTCGCTGAGGCTAGTCGACTGGTAACTGATTCAGTTGACTGACACCAATATTTTCTGATTTCTGGTAATTTTCAGAAAATAAAAAGTGTCCCTAATTGATACCAAAAGGTAATATTGTTTGGGACAATCTTTTTGATGGTGTCAAAGGGAGTGAATTAAAAGGTTTAAGTTAGATTTTAACTTAATTATTTATGTTTGTGTAAAAATTGAAAATCTTGTGATAAGACATAGGTTAAGGAGGAGGATGCATGTTTATGTGTTTTAACATACTATGCTTTTAATTTTCAATTGTTATGTTTGTACCTAACTTAAACATATTGCCACACATCAAAAAGGGGGAGATTGTTGTTGCAATCAACCCATGTTTGATCGGGTAGATCATGGGTTTTCATGTGTGTGTCAATATGATTAAGTTAGGTTTTCATGTTGATTTGATGTGTGTTTGAGTCTTGCAGGACTTTGTGAATCACACATGAGGATTAACGGACTAAAGCATCCGAGGGACGAGAGTCGAGGAAGAGGACTTCAAGGGCGAGCCGAGAAAGTAGACTTCAAAGGTATACGCGAAGGATGGAATGGAGACAAGCTGCGGGTTTGTGTGCGCATCCGAGGGACGAGAGCCGAAGGAAGAGAACTTCAAGGGGCAAGCCAAGAAAGTGGACTTCAAGGTATACGCGAAGGGTGAACTCCGGTGAGGTTGAGAGTGCATTTGTAAGTAGGGCAGTCGATTGGCAAGGGAACTAGTCAATTGATACTACTGAGAGTGCACTGTAGCAGTCGATTGGTATGGACACCAGTCGACTCATCTTTCTGTAAGGTCGAACAGTTGGGAGCAGTCGACTGGCCTCCAGAGCAGTCGACTGGTCTGTTCGAAATAGAGCCGTTGACTGAGGCATCAATCCACTGGCCCTGGGGGCAGTCGACTGATGTCGGGGTTGAGATGTTTGTTTAACAGCTCTCTCCACTATTTAAATGGGAGCTTCAGACTTTGGAGAGGTTAGCTCTTTATTGCAAGATCTTTACTCTAGTGCTTAAGTGCTCAAGTTGCAAGTGCTCATCTTCCTCCCAAAACCCTAGCTCCAACTTTTAAGGAGGAAGAAGGATTGTGAGAGGTTGTTCTCCACCGAGAAGGAGAAAGACTTAGCCTAGATTGTCGGGGCGTGATCCACCGAAGGATCAAGGGTTCGTCCATCTCAAGGACACACCGTGGAGTAGGAGCAAGCAATCTCCGAACCACGTAACCGGTAACGTGTTAACATTGGTTTAATTATTAGATTAAGTTTCCGCTTGTGCTAACGTTGTAGGGAGAAATCGAATTGGGGTGATCGAGCTATTCACCCCCCTTTAGCCGTGTCATCGATCACAACATTTATGTTCCTTACTGTACTGATTCTTGGTCCAATCAGTCCCAAAGAGAAGATAGATATTTTCCTACAACCTCTGATTGTTGAGTTGAATGAATTATGAAATGTAGGGTCGGTGACTTATGATGTTACAAATAAAACTAAATTTATATTGCATGTTGCATTATTATGGACGATCAATAATTTTCCACCATACTCAATGTTGTCGGGATGAAGCACAGCTAATAAATTAACATGCACATACTGCATGACAGAGTTTAATACATTTTTATTATCTTACAGTGGGAAGGTATCTTGGTTTAATAATCACCGTAAATTTTTACCAGTTGATCACTCTTTTAGTCGAAATAAAAAAAAAATCCTAAAGAATGTTGTAGTCAGAAAACCTCCTCCAGTCAATGTTTTAGGTGAAGATATCATTGAACAATTAGACAGTGATGGATTTCTACCAATTTCTTAACCTAGTTCTGATAATATAAATAAATATATTGTTAGTATGTACAAGTGCAGATGAAAGAAAATGAGCATATTTTAGGAGCTGTCTTATTGGAAGTATCTACTCATTCGACATAATTTAGATATTATGCATGTTGAGAAATTATCTTCAATAATATCTTCAACACTGTAATGAGTGTGTATGGAAGAACTAAAGACATTATAAAATCACGTGAGAATTTAAAAGAATTAGTTAACATGCTAGAATTGCATCAGGATAAAACAATCAATAGATTTCCAAAGGCTTGTTATACATTGGACAAAAATGGAAAGTAATCCTTATGTAGTTGGTTGAAAGAAATAAAATTTTCAGATGGATATGCCTCTAATATGACTTGATATGTTGATATGAACAAGTTAAAGATGTTTGGAATGAAAAGTAATGACTATTATCTATTCATGCAAAGACTTATTCCAATAGCTTTCCATGACTTTTTCAAAATATTTGGGAAGCACACACATAATTGAGTCAATTTTTTAAAAATTTAACAACGAGGTGTATTATGATGGATGATATGGTTCGGCTAAAAACAAATATTCTACTCATGCTATGTAAGCTAGAGCGAATATTTCCTCCTATTTTTTTTTGATTCAATAGAATATCTACTAGTACATTTACCATATGAGACATAAATAGCTGGTCTTGTTCAGTATAGATGGATATATCCATTCGAATGGTTTTTGAGGAAATTAAAAAATAATATTCATAACAAAGCAAGAGTTGAGGGGTCAATATGTAATACTTATCTGGTTGAAGAAACATCTTCTTTCTACTCTTATTATTTTACTGATAATGTGAAAACTAAACATCGTAAGTGTCCTATTTTCAAGTATCCTAGTAAGCTAGTGAGTGCATCTATTTTTAGATGGTTAACTCAATAAGAATACTACGCTGCAAGAACATACATACTCTTAAACTGTGATGAGGTCAAATCATACATAAAGTAAGTTGGCTTCTCTAATAAAATATTTATCCCATTTTATTTGTTTGCTTGATAGCTCAATTGTCTTAAAATATCCTTCTTTCATAGCTTGTACGAACAATAATTATTTCTACAAAATCCATCAATGAGTACAAGTGAGGTAATTGAAAAGTTAGAGGCCGAATTTACATTATGGTTTCAAATATTTGTAAGTCGGAAAGGCTTTAAATTTTTAGAATTTTTTAGTTCAATTCTATTAAGTCCGGTCCTAATTTATATTATAATTATTTTTATAGGTGAAAGATCATAAAATATTAAATGTGCAAGATGATAGAATAATAAATCTTATATTAGGACCCCTTCATAAAATAATGGTGTACTCTGGTTACTATGTTAATGACTCAAATTCCATGTGGCACAACGAGATTCACGGAGATTAACATATAATTCTGGTGTTTGTGTTAAAAGATCTATTGACAACAATAACGTTGTGTTTGATTACTATGGTAGACTAGATGAAATCATAAAGATTGAATATCCTGCATTACTTATAAAAAGGTGTGTGTTGTTCAAACGTTCATTGTATGATCCAACCTCAAGAACAGGTACAAGAATACATCGAAACTACAATTTAATTGAGGTTAATTCAAATAAAAGGTTTAACAAGTTTGAACCTTTCATTTTCGGGGTACAAGTGAGTCAGATTTTCTATCTTGAATACCCTACGAAGAGAAGAAGATCTAGTGAATAGTTGTCTGTTTGTCAAATAAAGCCTCGCTCGATCATAGAAATGCTGAACACCATCATTGCTCAAAATCATGATGCATTTCAGAATGATGAAGTGGAGAGACATTCAGTTGATTCATAGCGCTCTAATCCACATCTCAATTACTTATAGATGTTAATTCAGTTTAACAGTGAGGATTTTATTGAACTAACATAGTCTAGTGATGAATGTTGGGACTGGTAGGAGAGCTAGAGGGGGGGGTGATTAGCTCCAATTTGCTTGTAGAAGATTTATTGTCGCGGAAGACTTCAAGCAATGCTAACGCTCAAGGATTTACTTGGTATCCACCTCCTTGAGGTGACTAATTCAAGGATCCGCTCTCCTCACTCTCTCATACATTATAAAAGATCTCCTTCTTGAGGTAGAGAAACCTCTTACAAGTTTACAAGAAGAATACAACAAGAGGTAGCAAATACAATAGGAAATCTTACAAGATTTACAACAATGAGCTCTCTTTGCTTTCCTTGCTTTCTTCAAGCTTGAGATCGTCTCTAGAACCTTGGAAGTGCAGCAACACTATGCCCCAAGACTTCTCTTGAAATGGCGAGGAAGGAGGAGAAGAACCGACAAAGAACTGTACGAACCCTGCGCTTCAAACCTACGTGAAAACCCTATATACCCGACGCCTAGGGTTCCCTAATCGATTGCCCAATCGATTACAACGTCAGACTTAGCCATTCAACGGCTATTTTTTGAAGCTTAATCGATTAGCCAATCGATTAAGAACAACCTTAATTGATTGCTGAATCGATTCAACACCTTTCTGTGCTCTCGCACAATACCACGGTCATCGATCGCCCAATCGATTACCGGACCTCTTGATCGATTAAGAGAAGGCTGAATCGATTGCCCAATCAATCCAGCCATATTCTGTTCTCGCAACTTATTTCTCCCAATCGATTACTCAATCGATTCACCCCTTCCTTAATCCATCACCCAATCGATCAAGAAGGCTTTTGTTCACGAGAAACCAAACCCAAATCGATTACCCAATCGATTGAGTCCAACCCTAACTTGTGTGCACAAGTCTAAGGTTCCCTTGCCTAACCTTGGCCAACCGTGACCTGTTAGGACTTCTCTACCAAGTGCCCGATCAACCCTTTGACCAACTTAGATTTCGTCTGCCTAGCTCCCAACTAGGACTTAACCTGATTCCCAACTAGGTTTGCCTAACCCTCGAGTTAGGTCTAGTCTCTCGGTAGACTTCCACCTTGTCAGCGTGCAATCTCCCTGATCCACCTGGACCTCTCCTAATCCCACTAGGTCTTTTCCCATGCTAGTGTGCGATCTCCCCGATTCACCTAGTCCCACTAGGCCTTTTCCCATGCCAACGTGCGATCTCCCCGATCTACCTGGACTTCACCTAGTCCCACTAGGTCTTTTCTCATGCCACCGTGCGATCTCCCCGATCCACATGGACTTCACCTAGTCCCACTAGATATGCCTAGTCCCACTAAGTCTTTTCCCATGCCAGCGTGCGATCTCCCTGATCCACCTAGACTTCACCTAATCCCACTAGGTGTGCCTAGTCCCACTAGGTCTTTTCCAGTCAAGTCTCCAGTCAACCTTGACCCACTCGACTCACATGATATTCAAACATCATGCGATATTCAAACATCATTATCAAACATTGAAACATCCAACCTTAAGCTTACCAGATATAAGCTCACCCGAGCCTAGTTAAACTAGGTCAACCCTGACCTAACTAAGATTGCACCAACAATTTCTCCCTTTTTGATGTTTGACAATATGTTTGAGAAAGACTAATCCCTATTAGCCTTTCAATCTTCTCCCCCTTTGACACACATCAAAAACTCTCCCCGAGAGTCTATATGGTCAAAGGCATGCCCAATGAAAGTCCCATACCTTCCATTTGAACCCATACTCAATCTTGAGCATTCATCATAATGAAGATTCCCAATATTCATTCTTCCACTAATCCCAAAAATAAAAATTCAAACACATGCTTTAAGGAAGACTCTCCCTCAAAACATGCTCTAACCCTCTATCATTGCACCAACAATGATTTTTGAGTTCCTAAAACTTTAGGAAATCTCAACTCGAGGTTATGAGATTTTGAGATTCAAAACTTGAATCAAAACCTCTCTCTAACCCTATACGTTTCACCAAACAAACTCCCTTTTTGATTTCATAATGAAATTTACCAAAATATACTTATAAAAGTATTTCAAGGGGCTAGGGATTGTTAGATTACTCAAAATTGGGTTAACTGACTGAAAACAAACAGTTTCAGTCGTGTCAATCGATTGGTGTTGGGTCCCAATCGATTAAGCTATGCCTTAATCGATTAGTTGATCGATCACGACTTCCCATAATCGATAATGGATCGATTATACGAGCTTCTGTGCCTACAGAAAAGGTTTAACAATCGATTGACCAATCGATTGATGTTGTCCTAATCGATCACCTGATCGATTGAGAGTTTCTGATTTCTGAAAATAATTTCAGTCCGAATTTCAGAAACTCCTAAATAATTCTACAAAATTTAAAAAATCCTAAAATTTTGTGTAGACATTATTTATGACATATACTATCAAGGAAAAATAATTTTATACGAAAATAACTCCCTTTTTAAAAGATTGACACAAAAATGGAAACCATTAAAATACTTCAATGTTTCACTCTATTTTGTATCCAATTCATCAATGATGAGATCTATCAAAAGATAGTCTTCACCAAGGTTTTCCAAGATAGTTTTGAAATAGGTTTCAAAAACAATTTCCAACCATGTTCCTTAGGCTAAATGCACATGACTTGTACATTAACTTTCCCAATGATTGGAGTTCATTTATATTCATGTTTTGATGAACCTAAAACTCAATAGGATGCACATTAATCAACACCTTGAGTTTCATTCATTACCCTAACATCTCATTTGTTTCTAATGTATCTCAAAATACACGCAAGTCAACTTATGGTCTTGGTGATATGTGAAAGTCATGTTCTCCCTAAACTAAGGGTTAATGCATTTCTACCTAGGCATTATAAATTTTGATCATCCACATAGAATGTCAATTAATGTCAATGTCCTTAATTTCAATAAAAATTAAATTAATGCATGATAATGACTATGACATGCATCATATGAGAATTTTAAAAAATAAATTATAGCTAGATGATGCATGTATGACATGACATGTAATATTTTCATAATAAAATATGAACGATGAATTATGATGTCATGACATGTGATAGGGCATACAAAACATGATATAGTAACACAAAAGAAAATACCTAGATTTCCTATCTAAGTACCAATAACTCATCACTAATGCTCTGTTTACTTCGATGAGTGGATGGGGAAATGAACGAAATCTCTATCATTCGAAGCGAAGGAAGAGAAAGGAAAATAAAATCAACAGATGAATAATAAATCCCTATGGAAAGGAAAGGAAGACATAAAAGAGCATAAGAAAAAGAAAACAACAGAGTTGGCGAGTGGTGACGAAGGTCGCACGAGCCCTAGAAAGCATGATGCTTGTCCCCCATATCATCTTCTCCCAAGAACTTCCCCTTTTGAGTTCGCTTGTTGTCGCCGCTGCCTCCTGGTCGTTAAAGTGATATCTTTGGCGTCAAGGTAGCTGCCTCCCTCACCATCGCCGAAGCCGCAGTGGATGCAACCCATCTAATATAATTGATTTATCACCCCTCTCTTCTATTCTTCTACCAAACTCAAAGAATAAAAAAAAACAAATTGAAGAAGGAGAAGAAAAAATGAAAAGGAGACGAATCGAAAGCAACTGCTACAATTACTTCAATCGATTAAAAATGGTGAATAAAGTGTGACAGGGAAAGATGAACAAGAGGGAAGAAGAAGAAATTAGTGGATCAATTGCTTTCGGTCTGGGCAATCAAGATGCGCTACCTCCAATCCATCTCCTTTTCCGGCCGTTCTTCAACTTTCTGCAGAAAAAATGGGGAAAGGGGGCTTCTGTAGACGATGTGAGCGGGCGAGCAGCCAGCCGTACAGGCCGCGTGAGCAACCAGTCATCCAGGCTGCGCGAGCAGCCGATCGTGTCGCCTACATGAGCGGCTGAACAAGGAGGCCAACGACGCCCGTGACTCACATGATTGAAAGCAGAGATGCGTCGAAAGAGGGAAGAATGAGTTTTCGTCCGATTTGGGCAGAAAAAAAATAGTCCAAAAATTCAATCCGCTAATGGATTTATAAATCCATCCATTGGATATTTAATCCTAAGTAAACAAGGGAAAGGAAAAACAATCTATCCGTTATGGTGAAATAAACATGAGAAAATTTTCCATAAGGAAAACTTTCCTCAGTTTTCGAATCCATCCCTCTAAGTAAACAGAGCATAAGTCATTGATAATCCTAATTTTGCCCCTAATTTCTAAGATAATACCGAAACTCCCCAACTTGGCATATTTTTGGATTCTAACATAGTTGTGCCAACTTTATTTAGTTCAATCTTTCAAAAATATAGTTTGACATAATTTTACTCCTCCTAGAGTAAATAAATGACTCCTTCATTTTCAAGGCTAGTAACTCCTTGAAAATGTCCCAAAGTGCCAACTTCATCAAGGTTGGGTTAACTACCTGTTCAATTTGAGTTGACGCTCTCTAGGCCTATCTAGGGTGTGGCGAACACACTTTTAGGAATCCAAAACCTATTGGTGCTCCTTGGGTGTTCTAGGTATTCATTAGGGATAACTTCCCTTGATACCTTCCTAATGACTTTTCTAGGCTTCTTCGAAGCCTTAGTCATGTTGGTCTTATCTTGGTCAACTCTAGGGATGACTTCCCTTGTGGCCTTGACTTGACCCCTAGACCTAGATTGAGTTCCATACCTATATGGATCTCTATGATAAAATGAACCATCATTCTTGGTTTTAGGTTTGTACCCCAAACCTTTCTTGCTCCTAGAGGGTCCTTGATTTCCTAAATCTAGGTTTTGAATTTTTGATCCCTTAAATAGATTTTCTATTTTCTTAAGGGATTTTTCCAATTTATCATGTTTTGACCTCAAAACTTGATTTTCCATCATTACCTCATCAAGGCTTGGTTTTCTAATATAACCTTGGTGATTATTCTTCTTGGCCTTGTGTTGGGTAGGTCGACCATGGAAAAGTTCTAATTTGTTCCCTATCCTTAGATGTCGTAGTCCTAGTATGAAAGACTCTATAGTTCTCCTTAGGGTTTTCATACCTCCTATTTTCATGATAAATAGCATTGAAATGAAAATATTTATTTTTTAACATGGATATTATCATGATTTAAATAAGTATCATTACCTAATGGTACCTTAGTCTTGTTTTTGGAAGCTCCCTCTTGATTTGATCTCCTTCTTTTTATCTTGGTCGGATCCTTCCCCTTTGGACATTGATTCCGATAATGTCCCTTTTGTTTGCATGAGAAGCACACAATGTGCTTCTTATCCTTCTATACCACGGGCCGACCTCCTTTAGCTTCTCCTTAGTATTGGGTGCCACTTGCACCTTCTTCTTGACCAAATTAGGACACTTACTTTTATAGTGTCCTTTTTGCCTACACTCAAAATAAATAATGTGATCTTTATTTTTACAAGTTGAAATAGTTATACCTTCATGGGGTGTAAAGGTGGCACTCGATTCTTCTTCTTCTTTATTGACCTTGAATGATGATGTTGAAGCTTTTCTTTGATCCGATCTAAATGACAAATTTTGCTTCCCCTCAATCCTTGAAGTGGAGGCTTCTTGAACTTCATCTTCGGATGTTGAGCATCTCTCAACTTCCGAATCTTCTTCCTCCGATGAATCTCCCTCTTTGGATTTGTCTTGATTTGGTACAGTGGAGGGATCTTCATGAAGCTTTGCCAATTTGTTCCAAAGCTCTTTGGCAGCTTGAAATTCTCCAATTTTGTCCAAGATGGTGTTTGGCAATAGATTGACCAATAACTTGGTCACTTTATCGTTGGCCTCGCATCTCTTGATTTGCTCCTCATTCCATTTGCTTTTCTTGAGGAGCTTTCCTTTGGTGCTTGTTGGAGCTTCAAAACCCTCCATTAGAGCAAACCATTGCTCTATCTCCATCATGAAGAAATTTTCAATCTTTGACTTCCAAAGATCAAAATTTGCTTTGTCGAATGGTGGAGGTGCCCCAGTGTCGTAGCCAAACTCCATTTTTTGAATTTAACCGTCTTGATGATGGCTTCTTGAAATTAAGGTTTCTTCAAACTTCTTCTTCTTCCTCTAGCTCTTGCTCTCTTGGCGATGAGTCCAACGAAGAGCAACCTTGCTCTGATACCACTTGTTTGGACCGATGGGAGAGCTAGAGGGGGGTGATTAGCTCCAATTTGCTTGTAGAAGATTTATCGCCGCGGAAGACTTCAAGCAATGCTAACGCTCAAGGATTTACTTGGTCTCCACCTCCTTGAGGTGACTAATCCAAGGATTCGCTCTCCTCACTCTCTCATATACTATGAAAGATCTCCTTCTTGAGGTGGAGAAACCTCTTACAAGCTTACAAGAAGAATACAACAAGAGGAAGCAAATACAATAGGAAATCTTACAAGATTTACAACAATGAGCTATCTTTGCTTTCTTCAAGCTTGAGATCGCCTCTAGAACCTTGGAAGTGCAGCAACACTATGCCCCAAGACTTCTCTTGAAATGGCGAGGAAGGAGGAGAAGAACCGACGAAGAACTGTGCGAGCCCTGCGCTTCAAACCTGCATGAAAACCCTATACACCCGACGCCTAGGGTTCCTTAATCGATTGCCCAATCGATTACCACGTCAGACTTAGCCATTCAATGGCTATTTTTTGAAGCTTAATCGATTAGACAATCGATTAAGAACAACCTTAATTGATTGCTGAATCGATTCAGCTCCTTTCTATGTTCTCGCGCAATATTGCGGTAATCGATCACCTAATCGATTACCGGACCTCTTAATCGATTGATCAATCGATTAAGAGAAGGCTGAATCGATTGCCCAATTGATCCAACTATATTCTGTTCTCGCAACATATTTCTCTCAATCGATTACTCAATGATTCAGCCCTTCCTTAATTGATCACCCAATCAATCAAGAAGACTTCTGTTCACGAGAAACCAAACCCAAATTGATTGAGTCCAACCCTAACTTGTGTGCACAAGTCTAAGGTTCCCTTGCCTAACCTTGGTCAACCGTGACCTGTTAGGACTTCTCTACCGAGTGTTCGATCAACCCTTTGACCAACTTGGATTTTGTCTGCCTAGCTCCCAACTAGGACTTAACCTGATTCCCAACCAGGTTTGCCTAACCCTCGAGTTAGGTCTAGTCTCTCGGTAGACTTTCATCTTGCCAGCGTGCGATTTCCCCGATCCACTTGGACCTCTCCTAGTCCCACTAGGTCTTCTCCCATGCCAGTGTGCGATCTCCCCGATCCACCTGGACTTCACCTAGTTCCACTAGGTCTTTTTCCATGCCAACGTGCGTTCTCCCCGATCCACCTGGACTTCACCTAGTCCCACTAGGTATGCCTAGTCCCACTAGGTCTTTTACCATGCTAGCGTGTGATTTCCCTGATCCACCTGGACTTCACCTAATCCCACTAGGTGTACCTAGTCCCACTAGGTCTTTTCCAGTCAAGTCTCCAGTCAACCTTGGCCCACTTGACTCACACAATATTCAAACATCATGCGATATTCAAACATCATTATCAAACATCGAAACATCCAACCTTAAGCTTACCAAACTTACTAGACATAAACTCACCCGAGCCTAGTCAAACTAGGTCAACCCTGACTTAACCAAGATTGCACCAACAATGAAGACTTAGAAATCGCTAATGTTGATTAGTCAGATGTTAATCATAATTAAGTATTAGAATTATTATTCATCGAGTAAGTTATGTTTTAATATTGTTTTATATTTTTATTATCATGTTAGTAACTTTTATTATGATGCCTTGTAATATTATTTGATAGACATTATTATGGTAGAGTAGCAAGCAGTAGCACCCGTGGCTATATGTGCTTAGAGTTGTTGGACACTTGTAAGTATTATTTGTTATTAATAATTGAAATTCATATATCACGTTATTTCTAATATATGTCTCATAAATTAATATTTTTTCATGCATGTTTACTCCAAAGGGCCATCGAATTTTTTTTTATATCACCAAGAAATTTAAAGAACGAGTATGCATTGCTAGTATATAAAGGCACATAGACGTTGAGTTGAAGACATTTTATTATAATAAATTTGTAGTAAGTAAAGTTAATATATTTGATATTTATAATTTATTTATCTTTTTATATACTAAACTTACAATTACGGAAAAAATATACATAGGAGGAAGGACAGGAGGAAGAATTTAAAACAACTTAGAATAGTTATTGTGTCAAACTATACAGGGAGCTCCTGTACAATATTAAGAAAAAGGGCACGAAACTGGTGTATGCATTAGCCAAAATATGGGGTACATGGACGATCACCTGGGTTGAACAAAGCTGGAAGGAAAATGCTGATAAGAATCGAGCAAACAGAAACACAGAGTCAGTTGGCCCGAGTACCGAAATTGCTCGGCATACATCTAGGTCCAAATCTATTGTTGAGCATGCCATGAATTTGATGAGTTTAATTTAAAGTTATTTTAAAGCAAAGTTTGTAATTATTACCAAACTTGTATAATTTTGGCCTTGTATATTTATATATACAGGAACATGAGCTAGCTCAATAGCCTATTTGTATGGAAGTCTTTCTCAAGATCCACAAGAAGAAGGATGACACATTTGTTGATTTTGGTTCGAAGGACATACATGATAAGATTTTTAACTTTAGGTCAATATGTAATCCTTTTTTAATATTAATTATATTATATTTTACCATACAGGATCAAATCACAAATAGAGTGACTTAAGCATCTCAGCCAGAAGTAAAGGATGGGGAGTCACAGTCTCTATCCACCGACTAGGGATGGAAACAAGCCAGACCAGGTCTGTATAATAACAAAATGGTCTGAACCTGGCCTGCGACCTGTTATAGGCTTTGTTCTTGGCCTAAACCTGGCCTGTTTAACAGCCTGGTCTGACCTGCGGCCTGTTACAAAGTCTGTAAGTTAGAATACTTTATACAGGTCAACAGGCCAAAGCATTAAACAGGTTTTGCATTATACAGGTCTCAAAATAGGCCTTGCATCATATAGGCCTCAAAACAGGTCAGACATACAAATATATACAAATGTATCTAATCTTAACAGTCCCAGACCAGCCTTTCAGGCTTGGTAGTCTTTATATTGAGTTTGGGTCTGACCTGATAAGAAAAATAAGCTTTGAAACAGGCTTGAATATTATCCTATTTCTAAACAGGCCAGGCCAGGCCAGGCTAAACACAGGCCAGGCCACAGGCCCCTGACAGGCCGCTTGACCTATTTCCATCCCTACCACCGACTCACTAAATGAAATATATTACGATGTTGTTGGTGGACGGATAAAAAACTCCATCTTCTATGACCTTGGCTCTCAGGCCAAAGTTATATTTCAATGTTTGAGGACTCCTAGGGGTCATGCCAGTTCATCTTCTTCTTTTGAGATGGAGAATTTGGGAAAAGAAAATTAAGAGTTGCACACTCAAATTTCCTCAATGGATCAAAAGATAGATTAGTGGATCGTCGCAGAGGGGCAGGGCCACTGAGGATGCGAGGAGAGCAGAAGAAGACTGGAAGTTGAGAGAGAAAAATAGAGCTCTCATGGCCTATATGTGAGACATTATAGCTCATTTGCCTTCTCCGACATTGCACGATTTTGAGTAACAGGAGACTCAAGATCCATCAGACCTTGCTGATAGTTTCTTATGAGGTTTATTCAACTACAACTTAATTTTTTTATTTATCATACATACCTTGTTTTAACTTTTCTAATATGTTACGTTAATTTCTAAATATTTTTTTAGGATTCCATATTGATATATTCTGCTTCTTTATAATAATTAGATATTGTATTAAGGTGTCTTTTTAATTAAATGTAAAATTATTTTATGACCAATATAAAATTTTTAATTATCTATCGTATTTTACTTTCTATACATTTTGGTATTACTATCTTGTAGTTGATGTAAAAGGATTTTTGTATGAATTTAGATAACTTTGCATGGATATTTGGATTTAAATATTTTTGTATAAATTTTGATATTATGATCAATAGGGTTTCCATCGGCAAATGGCCTACCGAAATACTGTTCTGGTGCTCTTTTTGAGATGGAAAACTTGTTTCTGTCGGTACATTCACCAACGGAATCAAATGTTCAAAGCTTTCAAATAACCTAAGTACAAAAAAAATAAAAATTATTAAAAAAAATGTCAAAAATGATGTTCAAAGCTTTCAAAAATGCCCTAAACAATGAATTTGAAATTTAGAGTTCCACTCGATATCAAATTTAAGTTTCTAAACGAGCTTCGATTTAAATCAAAGAATACATAATTATGATATTCGAGTCAAAACCACTAAAACTTAAGAGAACTTCTTGGATTGATCCCATATCATGTTCCACTCAAACATACGAGAAATCACAGAGATGAGAATGAGTTAGGATGAAAGAGGAGTGATTTCCTAGAGGAGAAAGTATAGGCTTCCAACTCTGATCTTTTCTTACTTGAAATTCAAAATCCCTTCTGGAGGATGTTAGCATGAAAATGGAGGATTTGGGTATAGAAGAAGATAGGAGGAAGGATTCTAGGCTGATGGGCTTATCATGTGATTGTCACCGATGGACCTTAGTATTCCATTAGGCCCAGAGGACATGCATAGGATCTTAAATGAATTAAATATTTATAAATAAAATTGATGTCCGATTTAATAAAAATTTATTTATATTTATTATATTCATGCATACAATATCAATTAAATAAAGAAAATTATATATATATATATATATATATATATATATATATATATATATATATATATATATATATATATATTTTTGATCCCGGCCTAGTCCACGGGTGGCTTGGTCGGCCAGCCTGGCACCGCATCTGGAGGGGATCGAGGTCGAGGACCCCGAAGTCCAGGTGGACCGAGGGGCTTAGAAGTCAAGTTGATAGGACTCGGCCCGGCCTGACCCATTCAAGGACATGGAGGATCTGACCCCGACTTGAATGACACATGACAGTCGACGAAGGCCCGGATCAGGGAGCTCCCGAGCCCGGGAACCCTCGGGCAACTACCCGCCCGACCCCAGGTTCGATCGGGCGGACCAATACTAGGCATCCCTTGACTCGGTCACTCAACCGAAAGACCCGAAAGCAGGCTAATCGGATACAGCTCCGTGACCCCCGGCTCATGGCGTACCCTGCGATATTACACTCGACCCGTCCGATCTCACTCGAGCCAGCTGGTCGGCAATCGGTCCCTGGACCGGTCCTTATGCCACCTCCATTCCAGGACACCATATGTACGACCATGACGCGGGGGTCAGCGCCAACCTTACCCACTCATAGCGCACATCGCGGATATCCCGCTGACCCTGTACCACTGTACTGCCTGAGCACCCCGCGCCATGCCGCGGCGCCGATCGGTGCTCTCCCATGAGCTGACAAGCACCATATCCCTGTCTCATGAAGGTACCGACAAGTGATTGACGTAGACAGGGGTTGTCAGCTCCCCGGTTATATAAGCCTCTTCCTTCCTCATTCCGCAGGTATGCGCAATATCGCTATCGTCTTCTACTATTCCTTTTGCTTCACTACATTCCTGCGGATACTGACTTGACCGTCGGTGGGCCTGACCGGGGATCTTCCCCGACGGGGGTTTTGCTAACGGTCATCTTTCTTCCACAGATCGGGGCCGGCCTCAGCAGCTCGTGGCGCTCGGGGGTACCATCTCGCTCTTGGGTTCAGCTTATTAGTATTGATCAAACTTATAAATTAATTAAAAAGTTTATAACATCGAACTTCCTGACCAAACAAATGAGTTTTAAAATGTCAAATTAATTTAAATTAAGAGCTCAATAATATTTAAATACATAAAATTAAGTCAAATTTAAATCAAATTCAAGTTTGTAAATAAGAATACCCAGAGAAGCCCTAACTTCAACCTGAGAGTTAGAGCTTTATTGGCGCCCTCCCTTCTATCGACAGAGAATGGCTGAGAAATGTTTCTCGAACTGTGGTGAATTAGTTGAACTGTGATGAATTAATTGAGTATAACTTTCTATATATTGCAGTAATGAAAGTGAAGTTGTTATTTTATCGGTTTTTTTAGGACGGTCCCATACATTCTGGTTTTTTTAGGACGGTCCCATACATTCTGGCCTTCTATTTGGATGGGTTGAAGGAAAGTCCATTAAGGAAAAGAAAAGAGAGAAGAATGAATGAAAATAAAGGGGAAGAAAACTATTTATCTTGTTTGGCAAGGAGGAAAGATTAATTAATAAACGTAACATAAGTTACCTTATTTGGAAGGAAAGGAGGGAAATTAAGACTAAATATATAAAATTATAAAATTACCCTCAATAGAATTAATAGAAAAATAAATAGAATTAATCATTAAAAAAATTTCTAGAATGGATTTAGTAATTAAATTATTATAATTAATAATATTAATAATAATTTGATTAATGTTAATAATTGGTTAATGATATGTAAAATAAATAAATTTAAATATGTATAATTTATTTAGGAATTTCTAAAATTTATAATAGATTTTATATAATATTTTTAGAGGATAATTTTATTAAAATTTAATTAATTCATAGTTAAATTGAAAATTTATTGGTTAATTAACCTAGGGTTTCAATTATTAGGTCGCTGCTGTTCATCTCTCCTGCATGCAACACCGTTGTTGTCGCCGTTCATCTCTCCCTCACATAATGTCGCCTCTTTTCACCTCTCCCATACGCGATGATGCTCTGTCGTTGTAAGCTGCTGTTGGAGAAGACACCGTCGCAGTCAGATCGCAGATAGGGATGGAAATAAGCCAGGCGGCCTGTCAGGGGCCTGTAACCTGGCCTGTGTTTAGCCTGGCCTGACCTGATCTGTTTAGAAATAAGATAATATTCAGGCATGTTTCAAAGCTTATTTTTCTTATTAGGTCATGTCCAGGCTCAATATAAAGACTACCAAACCTGACAAACTGGTCTGGGTATATTAAGATTAGATACATATGTATATATTTGTAGGTTTGGCCTGTTTGAGGTCTGCATGATGCAAGACCTGTTTTGAGACTTGTATGATACAAAGTTTGTTAAGGTTGGTTTTCGGTCTATTTAATGTTTTGGTCTGCTGGCCTGTAAAAAGTGTTTTAATTTATAGGCTTTGAAAACAGGTCGCGGGCCAGGCTTAGGCCAAGAACAAAGCTTATAACAGGTCACAGACCAGGCTCAGACCATTTTGTTACTATACAAGTCTGGCCTGTTAAGGCAAAAGCCTGACCTGACCTGACCTGTTTCCATCCTTGATCGGAGAGACCCCTGACCATCTCTTCCTCTGGCAACTTGAGGATAAAATTAGAATAAATTTTATTTGGATTCCCCTTCTCCTTCCTTACTCTTCAATTTAAGGTATAAGGAATTTCGCCTCTTTTTCCTTTGCAAGTTTAAAAAGCTTACCTTTTATTCATCTTCACCTCCTTAACTCACTGCTTCCCAAATGAGGTTAAAAGTTCCCCTTCCTCTTATTTATCTTTCCTTTCCCTTCCCGCACCTCCTCCCGAACAAAGATTAGAAAGGGGTAAATCATGGGAACATTTGCCTTAATACAGTGACCTTTTATATGGAGAAAATCATACATTCAGTGAGATATTTTCGCGCTCATTGAAAATTAACTAACTCCAAAACCTATTATAACAAATCTCTATATAAATATCAACTATGCCAATTCGTGCAAATCATAATTTTCTATACATGAAGTGTGGTGGGTGGTGACCCATCACAACTAATGGAAGATGTTCCTTCAGGAGTCAATCCATGTGTTTCAAGTTAAAAGAAGCAGACAAATGTTGAAGTGGTCCTTCCATTGCTATTTGGCTTTTGTTACGCTGAGAGACAAAGCTAGAAGGTATGAGGGTTCCCACCAAAGTCAATGCTGAATTGCTTATTCACTTAAAAAACGAAGAAAATAAGATAAGTTGGCTAAGAGAGCTAAAGGCACAAACCAAGCTAGAAAAGTTAAAAGACGGCAAAAGGTCATTCGCTCCTCAGTGTTTCCATCAGTCCGTCTCAAAATCAACATGAATAAGGTAAATCACGAGTGGTACTAGTCCAGATGTTGTGACTAGTACGTGGGGAGGGTGTGCACACTGTCTTTGTCAGATTTTGATCCCCAGATCTTAAGGTGGTAACATCCACGTCCTAACCATCAGTCCATCCCGTGGAGACAACTGGAAAAGCTAAAAAGGCTAAGGCTACGTTTGGTACGTTTGTTTTCCATTTTCATTTTCCACATATAATATGATTTTCCAGAAAACATGTTTGATTTGTATTTTCCAAACTTATTTTCCAGAAAAAGATATATCATTTTCTGAAAAACTAGAGAATGAAATAAAATCATTTTCTAGAAAATGAAAAAATGTGGTTGTCTAGAAAATGAAAATAAAAAACAGACCAAACCAAACGCTCTCTAAGCGAACTGGATGAATCAACAAGTCAAATAGATCAATTAGGCTAGTTAAGGTGCGTAAGTTGATTCGACTGATCAAGACGATTAAGTTAGTTAATTGGCTAATCATACTAAAAGGGAAACACTCTCTAAGCGAACTAGATGAATCAACAAGTCAAATAGATCAATTAGGCTAGTTAAGGTGCGTAAGTTGATTCAACTGTTCAAGACAATTAAGTTAGTTAATTGGATAATCGTACTAAAAGGGTTAATTGAGCCGAATAGGGCACGCACACCCATGAACTTATAACCATCCAATCTTAATCAAGTTGTTCACCCTCCCTTGTCTAATTGAAAAAAAAAACTCAAGATCTAGCAATCATCATCTAGAATGCTATAATAGATAGAAAATCAAAAATTACGACAAATAAATGGTTTAACCTGAATCCATAACATAATTAATTATTGATCTTATTTGTCAGTTCTTACAAACAAGGAAGAAGAAGCTCCATCTTGAATCCAAGATTCAAGATAATGCCTTAATCAAGAGCTTCTGCTCTTATATATCAAGTCCATCCTATAAAGACCATCTACATAAAAGTCATTCATCATTAACAACTTAATGAATCAAGTTAACAGATCTACATATTAAATCCACGCTCGATAATCCAAATCCCATTTAATGTCATGCATAAAACATTAGATCACTTAACAAGGATTTAATCGGATTGAGACTATATAACCTCTTGATTCCATGAAGTTAATTATGTCATCCATAATTGAAAACTTTTGGACTAGTGGCCGAGATATGTTTCTCTTGGCAAGTGAGTCCATGTGTTGCAAGTTATAAAAGGGAAGGCAACTTAAGGTTGGAGTGGAGTCAAATTAAGTTGTTAATTAATGTGTCCAGCCTCACTGCACTGCATGTTCTTTGACTTTACTTGCCTTCCTTTATCCCTACGCTAGCTGGAAGGCACAGGGCTGGGCTTCCACTAAAGTCACACTGATCACTACACAAAAGATACAGCATCGTGTATATATAGATGGATTAGGAAAAATACCATTTATCTTTATAAAACTAGATTCGTCGGTTTCATGAATATGGAGAAAGATTAATTCAAACGTTAGACGCAAGATGGAATAAAATTAGATCATCACTTTTTGAAAATCGATCCTTGGTTGTTATGTCGAAGATGTTGTATGCCCATTGCCTGTCCTACGTCCTAGGGCAAAGTCGTTTATCTTTAAGATTAGAATAAACATTGACTATGAAAATCATTTCAGAGATTGAACAGGCTTTAGAAGAGCATGTGCATGCCAACTCCACCTTTTCTTGTCTTTTCTTTTTCTTTTCGTTGGAGTGTTCTTGTGACTTCTAGTCATGGAGGAGGACACTGAAGTTCATCGGGTTGAGATCGAGTGGAGATATCAAGCCGATTGAATTAGGTTAGAGGTCACGATCAGTTCTTTTAATTGGATCAGGTGAATTTAAAAGGATACATTTAGTAAAAAAATTTGAATTACTTATTTATCTTCTAGTTATTGTCACTTACAAAATATATAATATTCAAAATTTTGAATTGATTAATTCTATAGAGGATTAGGAATGGTAATTGGTTAGGTTAGGATTGAATTCTATATCCTTCGTACTCTTACTTGTTAGGTATTAGATATCCATCTCATATTCATACCCATTAAAAAATCAGATATATTCTATTTTAATAAATTTTTTTCTTTCTATTAACATTATATATATAAGAAAAATTTATCCTGCACGGCACACGTGCGCGATGCGCAAGGTGTCAAAATCCTCTCTCTCTATATATATATATATTATTTAAAAAATAGATTAAACATCTTATAACTTATTTTTAACCTCAACAAAAATAATTGATGAGTTTAGGAAAAGAAAATTTCTTTAATATATATATATATACATATTATTTAATCATGTATTTAGGTCGGATATCAGATATTGGTAGTCCATCCATACCCTCCACCATTCGGATTGGATATCAGATCCTCTGTCGGAGTCGGAGAAAATTACCATCAGTCTAACCCATGAAAATTTTCTTGGGACATCAAAGTAAATTGGGAAGTATGAATGGCACGTCACTTAGGCTGCATTTGGTTAGGGGTAATGTAATCCAGTTTGTAATGTAATTGAACCTGTAATGTAATCCAGATTATATGTTGTTAGCATTATAATCCAGATTACAATATTTTTAATAGCTTTTGTAATGCAGATTACATTACATTACAGTTTTAAAACTATACCAAACAAAGTAATCAAACTTGTAATATAATCCTGATTACATTACAAGACTAATTATCCCTTACCAAACGTAGCCTAAGTAGCCAGCGTTCCAAGGTTATCTTCCGAATGAGGAAATTAATTCACGTGCGTCACAGCTATGAATCAACCCATCGATAAATACTCATGGAGTGCTCACGGATAGAAGTGCAATATATATATAATCGAGTTTCTAATTCTTTGAAACGACTAATTTTAAAGGTGACCAATTCAATCTTATAAAAATATTTTTACCGACCACCAAAATAAATTTGGAAGTACGAACCACTCGTCGCTTCGGAGCCAATGTTCTAGTTGTCTTTCCATTAAAAGAAATTAATTTGACAGACTTTGTAGTTAGAAATTGACCCGTAAATATCTAAATTATTATAAAAGTACTTTACCGTTGTACGGTAGCAAGGGCATTACTACTTACAAATATATTTATTAGGACTAGATATCCAACCTTTCAGATCAACTAATCTTGGGATGATCCATCAAGTTCATTGAAGTTTTTCATACCATAAGAATAAATCCGGAACTCATAATGGTGGTCTAACAATCCAACCTTCTGAATTTATCAGTGCAGCGTAGATGTTAACTTAGAATATATTATCATAAAAAAGTGAAATCCATCACCCTGGAAGCCCCCACGACTATCTCATATAATTGGGAGAGAGTATATTTTATACAAAAGGTGATACACTAACCCTGAGTACCTCAAATGATCGGTCTCATAACCATTTATAGAGAGATAAATTAAGAAATCGAGTAGACCACTACATAGGGTATTCTTTTCTAACTTCATCCTAAATTAATTTTTATTTATTTATATATAAATCTATCGTATGATAATTAATTCAATTATATCTTTGGGGCATTAGGAGGGAGTATATAAAAAATAATAATGAACCAGGTAATATCTAACCTGGGGCGTCCGGAAGTTTTCTACCAACCGTCAGACATAAATTGGAAAGTGCTCATGGTAGATTGCCAAGAAACCTAATATTCTGTGATTGCCCTCTCTATTTGAAACATTAGGAGAGAGTATAAAAAAATAACGGCAATTTACCAAAGGGCGTACCTAAGAATTGGAAATTACCAAAGGGCGTACCATGGTTTGTTATTTACCAAAGGGCGCACCACCTTAAGTGAACTTCCTATTATACCCCTCCCGCCCCAACATACCTTTTTCGCTTCACATTTCGAGACATCCGAACCACTTTTAACTGTAAAATAATAATTTGTGGTTCGGATGGGGAGGCAGTGGAAATTTTCTCAGGCTATATATATTTTACTACCTTGCACAAGTCGAATCAATACGAGGGTACGTATATATTTCGACCTTGCACAATATCAATTCATCACCAAGGCATGGGAGGAAGATAGGTGGTGAAGGAGAAAAAGCAAGCAACAGATTGGTACCAAATACAAATAGTAATGTACGTATGATTGTCATCTTTGATATGATATCAGACCTAGTTTTATACTTATCAACTCTTTCTACAATTTTTATGTTTGGAGGAGACTAAGGGTGATATGCTTTACATAATAAGGGCTCTCTGAAATTTGTTAAACTTAAGATAAATAAATGCTTAAATTCGACCTAGAGAAATTATCTTACCATATGAGGCCCTAGGAGGGCCTGAAATTAAAGGATTTCAATCCATGGGAGTGCAGGATATCATTAGATTTCAGGCCCTCCAAGGGCCTTAATATAGTGATTTGAGGCCCTGTGAGGGCCTGAAATCATTATATATCAGGCCCTCAGAGGGCCTGAAATATACTGATTTCAGGCCCTGTGAGGGCCTGAAATCAAAATATTTCAGTCTCTCACAGGGCCTGAATCAGTATATTTCACAAGGCCTGAAATATACTGATTTTAGACCCTCTGAGGGCCTGAATCAAAATATTTCAGGCCCTCACAGGGCCTGAAATAAGTATATTTCAGGCTCTCTGAGGGCCTGAATCAAAATATTTCAGGCCCTCACAGGGCCTGAAATATTTTGATTTCAGGCCCTGTGAGGGTCTGAAATCAAAATAGTGCAGGGCCTCAGGCCTTGCTAGGTCCTTGATTATGATATTCAAAGTTTGCAAAATGTAATTGTAATTTATTTTTCAGGGATGATAATGTTGTTGACGAAATTCTATCCGAGATATGGAATACTCTTGATGATAATGCTGTCACGGGGAATGGATCAGAAATTACAAGGAATTTGACAATTGATCTAAATGAAGAAGCAACTAATCTAGAATGTGAGGGTTTGAATTCTTCTACAAGAGTTGTTGAATTTTTTGAGCCAAACTAGAGTGGGGAGGAAGGAATTGAAATCCAGAATACAGATGAATTAGAACCCATTACAAGTGTACTAGAATTCCAAGCCGATGATATGCAGATTGAGCAATATGAATTCCCCCCAGATCAGTACAGTGACTTAGAGGAGGAGTTTCCATTAGCTGAAGATCCTTATATTTTAAATTCTCGATTACTTGCTGGGCTAATTGTAGAGGTAGAGGCAAGAGATGTGCATGAATTTTTTGTGGGGCAGATATTTCCATCTAGAGAAGAATTCAAGAATGCACTTGTCAAACATGCCATGATTAAGCATATGAGATATAACCCCGTTGACACCCGAAAAAATAGAGTTAAAGCAGTGTGCTTCAACCAACCATGTACATAGAGAGTAGTAGCAAGAGGGGAAGTAGAGTTCACTGTTACAAAATATATAAAGGAACACCAATGTGGAACTGTTAGGGAAAGTGCTGATCATCATGCATGCTCTTCATCATTTGTTGCTTCGTTTGTTGAAGAGCAATTTCTTCATAATGAACAATACAAACCAAGTATGATTATATCAGATATTAAAGCTAGATTTGGAGTTACCATATCATACAGAAAAGCATACATAGCTAGGGAGAAAGCATTGAAAAAGGTTGTTGGAGATTATGATGAGGCTTACAGAGATCTTCCACAATATCTGCGTGAGTTAAGAGCTAGAGATCCTGAAACGTATGTGGCACTATGCAGGAATGGTGACAATCAGTTCCAGCGGTGTTTTTGGGCTTTTGGTACTTGCCGAAGGGTGTTCAGGTCTTATTTGCGTAGACTAATCGGAATTGATGTCACACACCTAAGAGAAAAGTATCCGGGAGTAATGTTGATTGCAACGACGATTGATGGTAATGACAATATTCTCCCAGTTGCCTTTGCAATAGCTGAAGTTGAATGTGGGTCTGCATGGGAGTGGTTTTTGGAGCATACAAAGAGGTTCTTTACTGTCGATGACCACTCAATCACCATAGTATTAGATAGACATCAGGGCATTATATCAGCAGTTAGAAAAGTCTACACAAACACGCATCATGCATTTTGTTGCCACCACATGTGTTGTAATATGGTAACTGATACTGGAAGTAAAGCTGTCGTAGGTTTGTTTTGGGCAGCAGCACGAGCCAACACAACACTCCAATATAATATGATAATGCAGACAATGCTTGAAAAACATCCAGTTGCCCATAAGTGACTTCAGAACATTGACCCTAAAAGGTGGGCAAATGCACACTTTACAGGGAGAAGGTACAGAATGCTTACCACGAATTGTGTGGAGAGCTTAAATGCTTTATTCAAGTCTACACGTGAGCTTCCCATAAACAGGTTAATTGATAATACAAGAAGAAAAGTTGCTCAATGGTTCTATAATCGTAGAGAGGAAGTTTCCAAATGGCATGTTGCTATGACACCATATGCTACAAAAGAAATGGATTCAAGGAGAGAGAAAGCAAGAGCTTATAAGGTTCACTCTTACTCTCAATCAGAAATGGAAGTAGAAACATGGGGCACTTCATACATTGTTGATTTGGAAAAAAGTTTTGTCATTGTTGGGAGTTTCAAATTTCAAGACTTCCTTGCTCACATGTTATTGCCGTAATCATTCGCAGGAACATGGATACACTCCCATATTGTGAGCATTATTTTTATTCTGAAACTTGGAAGTGGGTTTACATGGATCGTATTTTCCCTTGTAGAAGTAAGCAGTTTTGGCCTATTGGAGTAAACGACATTACAGTTCGTTGTCCCTGTAGCCTTGTGCAGCCTGGTAGACGAAAGAAGGCACGGATTGAGTCCAGACACAATGACAAGGTGAAACTAAAATGCAGCCGGTGCAAACAACTTGGTCATAATAAAAGGACATGTAGAATGCCGCCAGCCCCAAGGTCTTGAGTTAATTGGTATATGTAGTGACCCAATATTCTGATTGAAGTGTATATTTTGTATGGAGGAGAACTGAATGTATATATTTTGTATATTGTACAACTATAGTATTGTCAAAAAAGTAGTTGTTGTTAATGTTGTCACTTGAAGAAGTATTTCAATATTATGATACATTTCTTCTTGTGTAAATTTATGTAAGCAGAAATGATCAGTTGTGAAGGTCTCGGATTTGTAAACCCACAATAACGTTATTTCAGGTCTTGAAGTCCTGAAGTCCTATGGTTTGTGAATATCTATCATTTGAGACCCTCTGTTTGTTTGCTTTGTTGATTCATTGTTCTGTGCCAACTGATACTGTATTAACACGTAATTGATAATCATTAGGACTATATTTGGAGACCAAAAATACCATCTCCTAGCTATCTAAACTCTAACTACTGGTAATGAGTTTTGAGAAATCAAAATATTATAGGTCCATGAAACAAACCTCCTACTGTGCCAAATTCTGAAAATATGAGGTAATGATGTGGATGGAATTAAATTGTGGTATGCAATGTGTATGTAGGTACTCTCCTTCTAGGTTTAATATTAAAAATAATTTGACAACATGTATATTTATATAAAATATTTAAATATTCTATTATTGAATTAATTAAAATCTGAAATGAGATTATTGTGTCAGGCCCACGCAGGGCCTGAACATGATTGTTTCAGGCCCATCTTGGGCCTGAAATAATCTTATTTCAGGCCCACACTGGGCCTGAATGGGAATATTTCAGGCCCACGCTGGGCCTAAAATAATTCCATTTCAGACCCAGCTTGGGCCTGAAATAATATTATTTTAGGCCCAGCTTGGGCCTGAAATGAGATTATTCTGGCCCAGCGTGGGCCTGAAATAATCTCATTTCAGGCCCAACGTGGGCTGTGATTTAAAAATAGGGTAGAGGAAAAGTAAGGTTCATTAACAAGTATCCAACATACATTATAACTACAAACATATATTGTTTGTCATTAAACTTACAATATACAATTGAATAATTTTTTTTCAAGCCCTGGGAGGGTTTCCTAAAATGCTTTAGTTTCAGGCCCACCGTGGTCATGAATTCAAATGATTCTAGCAAAAGCAAGGTTAAATATTACTGATGGGTTCGACAACAATTACAGATTACAGATCATATATGAGACAAAAACAATGATCGAAAGTAAAGTTTCATTGATTACAGATTATCATGTGGATTTTATTAATTAAGTATATATATTTATTTTTCAATACTCTCAAATTCACATATAGATGAACGACGTAGGACTTGAAATAAAATTATTTCAGGCCCAAATTGGGCCTGAAATAACTTCATTTCAGGCCCATCGTGGGCCTGAATAAAAATTATTTCAGGCCCACAGTGGGCCTGAATACATTTTATTTCAGGCCCACCGCAGGCCTGAACACAATTGATATCAGGCCCACCGGGGGACTGAATACAATTTATTTCAGGCCCACCGTGGGCTTGAAATCATTTAATTTGACGTCCACACTGTGTCTTAAATCATAACTCATAATTTAGGAGGAGTAATGATATTTTTCATAATATTTGGTGTCCAAACCTCTAATCTTGATGTCCCATCATGCTCTATAGGAGTCGTTTAGGTGCCCTATATCAGTGAGTTAGGGTGGCCAAACCTCTAATCTTGCTGTCTAACCAATGCAATAGTAGAGGTTTTGGTATATCAGTGAGTTTTGACCAAAACTCACTAATGGACCTCCCATATCTGGAATTCTAAAAACCCTATATCAGGAGATTGATTTGAGCTAGGAGATGAGATTTTGGGTGCCCAAACCTTTAATCTTGCTGTCTAACCAATGCTATAGGAGTGATTTTGGTATATCAGTGAGTTTTGAGCAAAACTCACTGATGGACCTCCCATATCTGGAATTCTGAAAACCCTATATCAGGAGATTGATTTGAGCTAGGAGATGAGATTTTGGGTGCCCAAACCTCTAATCTTGCTGTCTAACCAATGCTATAGGAGTGGTTTTGGTATATCAGTGAGTTTTGAGCAAAACTCACTGATGGACCTTTCATATCTGGAATTCTGAAAATCCTATATCAGGAGATTGATTTGAGCTAGGAGATGAGATTTTGGGTGCCCAAATCTCTCATCTTGCTTTCTAACCAATGCTATAGGAGTGGTTTTGGTATATCAGTGAGTTTTGAGCAAAACTCACTGATGGACCTCCCATATCTGGAATTCTGAAAACCCTATATCAAGAGACAGGGTTGAGCTAGGAGATGAGATTTTGGGTGCCCAAACCTCTAATATTGCTGTCTAACCAATGCTATAGGAGTGGTTTTGGTATATCAGTGAGTTTTGACCAAAACTCACTGATGGACCTCCCATATCTGGAATTCTGAAAATCCTATATCAGGAGATTGATTTGAGCTAGGAGATGAGATTTTGGGTCCCCAAACCTCAAATCTTGCTGTCTAACCTATGCTATAGGAGTGGTTTTGGCATATCAGTGAGTTTTGACCAAAACTCACTGATGGACCTCCCATATCTGGAATTTCTAAAACCCTATATCAGGAGATTGATTTGAGCTAGGAGATGAGATTTTGGGTGCCCAAACCTCTCATCTTGCTGTCTAACCAATGCTAGAGGAGTGGTTTTGGTATATCAGTGAGTTTTGAGCAAAACTCACTGATGGACCTCCCATATCTGAAATTCTGAAAACCCTATATCAGGAGATTGATTTGAGCTAGGAGATGAGATTTTGGGTGCCCAGACCTCTAATCTTGCTGTCTAACCAATACTATAGGAGTGGTTTTGGTATATCAGTGAGTTTTGAGCAAAACTCATTGATGGACCTCCCATATCTGGAATTCTGAAAATCCTATATCAGAAGATTGATTTGAGCTAGGAGATGAGATTTTGGGTGCCCAAACCTCAAATCTTGTTGTCTAACCTATGCTATAGGAGTGGTTTTGGTATATCAGTGAGTTTTGAGCAAAACTCACTGATGGACCTCTCATATCTGGAATTCTGAAAACCTTATATCAGGAGATTGATTTGAGCTAGGAGATGAGATTTTGGGTGCCCAAACCTTTAATCTTGCTGTCTAACCAATGCTATAGGAGTGGTTTTGGTATATCAGTGAGTTTTGACCAAAACTCACTGATGGACCTCCCATATCTGGAATTCTGAAAACCCTATATCAGGAGATTGATTTGAGCTAGGAGATGAGATTTTGGGTCCCAAACCTCAAATCTTGCTGTCTAACCTATGCTATAGGAGTGGTTTTGGCATATCAGTGAGTTTTGACCAAAACTCACTGATGGACCTCCCATATCTGGAATTTCTAAAACCCTATATCAGGAGATTGATTTGAGCTAGGAGATGAGATTTTGGGTGCCCAAATCTCTCATCTTGCTGTCTAACCAATGCTATAGGAGTGGTTTTGGTATATCAGTGAGTTTTGAGCAAAACTCACTGATGGACCTCCCATATCTGGAATTCTGAAAACCCTATATCAGGAGATTGATTTGAGCTAGGAGATGAGATTTTGGGTGCCCAAACCTCTAATCTTGCTGTCTAACCAATACTATAGGAGTGGTTTTGGTATATCAGTGAGTTTTGAGCAAAACTCACTGATGGACCTCCCATATCTGGAATTCTGAAAACCCTATATCAGAAAATTAATTTGAGCTAGGAGATGAGATTTTGAGTGCCCAAACCTCAAATCTTGTTGTATAACCTATGCTATAGGAGTGGTTTTGGTATATCAGTGAGTTTTGAGCAAAACTCACTGATGGACCTCCCATATCTGGAATTCTGAAAACCTTATATCAGGAGATTGATATGAGTTAGGAGATGAGATTTTGGGTGCCCAAACCTTTAATCTTGCTGTCTAACCAATGCTATAGGAGTGGTTTTGGTATATCAGTGAGTTTTGACCAAAACTCACTGATGGACCTCCCATATCTGGAATTCTGAAAACCCTATATCAGGAGATTGATTTGAGCTAGGAGATGAGATTTTGGGTGCCCAAACCTCTAATCTTGCTGTCTAACCAATGTATAGGAGTGGTTTTGGTATATTAGTGAGTTTTGAGCAAAACTCACTGATGGACCTCCATATCTGGAATTCTGAAAACCTATATCAGGAGATGATTGAGCTAGGAGATGAGATTTTGGGTGCCCAAACCTCTCATCTTGCTGTCTAACCAATGCTATAGGAGTGGTTTTGGTATATCAGTGAGTTTTGAGCAAAACTCACTGATGGACCTCCCATATCTGGAATTCTGAAAATCCTATATCAGGAGACAGGGTTGAGCTAGGAGATGAGATTTTGGGTGCCCAAACCTCAAATCTTGCTGTCTAACCAATGCTATAGGAGTGGTTTTGGTATATCAGTGAGTTTTGAGCAAAACTCACTGATGGACCTCCCATATCTGGAATTCTGAAAACCTATATCAGGAGATTGATTGAGCTAGGAGATGAGATTTTGGGTGCCCAAACCTCAAATCTTGCTGTCTAACCTATGCTATAGGAGTGGTTTTGGTATATCAGTGAGTTTTGACCAAAACTCACTGATGGACCTCCCATATCTGGAATTCTGAAAACCTATATCAGGAGACAGGGTTGAGCTAGGAGATGAGATTTTGGGTGCCCAAACCTCAAATCTTGCTGTCTAACCTATGCTATAGGAGTGGTTTTGGTATATCAGTGAGTTTTGACCAAAACTCACTGATGGACCTCCCATATCTGGAATTCTGAAAACCCTATATCAGGAGACAGGGTTGAGCTAGGAGATGAGATTTTCCAGTAAATCAGAATTTATGTTAACAAGCCCCTGAATGTTCCCATTTGGCCTGTGAATATCAGGCCCACTTGGGCCTGAAATAAATTTAGTTCAGGCCCATGTTGGGCCTGAATTGAAGCTATTCAGGCCCGTCTTGGGCCTGAATTCATTTATTTCAGGCCCACGGTGGGCCTGAAATCATTTGATTTCAGGCCCAGCGTGGGCCTGAAATTATTTTATTTCAGGCCCACCTTGGGCCTGAAATTATTTTATTTCAGGCCCACCGTGGCCATTAAATACAATAATGATTTATACAATAATATTCTATATTTATCTACAAGATCAACTCCAAACCCTCTAATTTTATTTATTTATTAAATTTTATCAAAACATTATTACAGTTTTTTATAATTTGAAACAATTTTTTTAATTTATGGTAGACATAATCCATCTTACTAAGTAAATACAGAATGCAAAGCAAATTTCAATTCCTTCGAGACGATTAAGTCATATTTTCAAATTACGTTGCAGTAGGAGTGTTGTAAAGAAGATTTCAGAAACCCACTGATGGAGCTTCAGAAACCCACTGATGAAGATTTCTGGTGGGCAAACTTAGTGCCAAACATTATGAGTTATGTTTTCTGACCGTATCAGTTGGTAACCTACATTGCAGCAACTCGATTTGAATCAACATCACACAATTGTTTTGTTTTTCTGGACAAAAAATGATATTCATACAAATTACACAATTTCTATACAAATGGAGCTGAATCACCATGAAAGGATTTTCGTCATACAACATTACTTCAAGTGCTTGACATCCTCATGTTTTACAATACATGTCTCTCATAATATTTACTGTCAGATCAAATCTCATTTTCGTCATATCTCCTTGTTTGAAATCCATCTTCTCATCGTATAGGAGACATCGGACGTATTGCATAACAAAGAAGGCACAGTCCACGCTGAAAATAACAAATAGTATTTCTGATTTCAATAAGTAGGGTAATAAAATACTTTCATGATTTTAAATTTTTTAAACTCTTCCTCAGTTACATACCTATGTTCTTGTTGGGGACATTTTTGTCTGACGGAGGGCCATTTGTCCAAGGGATGATAACTTTGAAGATATGGATGAATAGCCGTAAGTTCCTCGCGAGTATATTGTTTAAGTTTGTTACCTGTAAAATAGATCATGAATTTCAATGACACTTTTGACCAAATGATGAACATATATATGAATATAGGTAGGTTGCTCACCGCTGAGTCAAAATCATGCTTATATTTACGGCCACTAGCAAGAGAATTTAAATGATTGAAAGTCATTGCTTCTGTATCCACCGCCAATAAGTGAAAGTGTGTATTATCACTGCACAAAGGTATTAAAATATATCTAAACCCTTGTTCTATCATATCAGTCTTCATCACTTGTTGCAGGGAAAACTTTCTTGACGATCTTATTGAAGCCTACAAATTTGCATAATCAAAATTATTAATAACCACAACATAATTTTATTTCTTCTATAATCTATTAATTGATACTAATTTACATCACTTACTATGAAGAAGGTTGAACAAAAAATTGACTTGTTGTATGGCCTACCACATGTGGATGCTCCCCTAAATATAATTTTACAGAAGGCATCAATCACCTCGCCTTTTGTAAAAACCTCTCCATTGAGGATTTGTAAGAATGAATGCAAATTCAAAGTAAAGGGTGCATCCTCCCAGATAAATTCGTTAGCCAACCTGCCAAGTTAATTGATAAGATTATATATTAAAGGCCCAAATCTATTAACTAAACTATGTTTCATATCTTACTTTAGGTTCTCTAATTTATTTATCAGGTAGGCCACTTCTTTATCTTGATTTTTTTTCTTCGACTTCATAAAATGCTTCTTCACAAACTACATCCATAAAATTTATACCAAACTAATTAATGACCAAATTCAATAAATTTGACGTAATTTATATGAAAATAACTCACATACATCAATGCCTTGTTGCCTCATTTTGTATAGTTCAGAGGTCCTTCTTTTTTCCTCCTCTATATCTTCTTCAGACATGACTTCCATTACAGTAATTGTTTCTCTTGCTTCATCCATATCCTCCTCACTAAGTATCCTTTTTCCCTTCTCCATGACATTTGATATTTCTTTCTTTCTCCGCTTCCCCTTATGTAATAGCTGGTGCCATACTGGACTTTCAATTGGAGTATCTCTGTAATCATACCGACTTCGGTCACGTCCTCTCCTTGTTTTACAAGATACTGGATCAGAAAGAGGAACAACTACAGGATAGCTTTCTTGACCCTCCATCCCCTTTTTTTCAATAATTGAAATTAATTCCTTAACCCTTTCATTCAAACATATATTCTCCTCTGTTAGCTCCTTGATTAGGGTGTCTTTAAGAATGGATTCCCCACATGGCCTTACATCATCTGTGTCATGTCCTTCTGATGTCTCCATTGCCCGTGGAATGTCATCACCAATCTCAAGGTTCTCAAACAATGTGTTTTCATGTAGGTTAGGAATTATTTCAACGATCACCTGTCAATAACCAAGTCCATAAATTTTACTGCCTCTGTATCACACTAACATAGATCACAATTTAGAATAATTACCTCTTCGGATCTGATTTGGTTGATAAGGTCCCTCACCCTACTAATATGCGAAGGAATATTCCTCCACTTATTTATTCGGGGTCCTTCAGCATTGTATGGTTTTTGAATGGGTACATGCTCCAAAAACCATCCCTACACAAAGTTTCCGGACAATTACATTAATTGACAGCAAATTATTATAAATTTTATCAAGAAATTTCTACTCACAGCCAAAAGCCCAGCAAATCCCTTTACGTAAGGGAGGTTGGTGGTCCTCTGGTTTCCCTGAGTTGATGAAAATAATTCCTCAATCTTAGGTAATTGGGGAGATAAAAATTTATGAATAGCTTCTACCCAGTTGAATCTACCAAGATTGTCATAATCATCTACTATATCTACAAGACCTAGAGGGACCTTATATGTAATAGACGAAAATAAAACACAAACAAATATATACAAAATATAAAATTTACAAACTAATAACACATCATCCTCTGATTCAACACTTTTAGAATAATGTTTAAGTAAGTCCTCAATTCTTGTTCTGGTAGGTTGTTTTTCTTTTGAGAAGTAAGTACGAAAGAGGTCACCCGATGCTTTAGTTGAATTAATAGGAACCGAAACTCCACGGTCCACCATACCCAGTAACAAAGAAACATCTCGTCTGGTGAACGCAACCGCTACACCTGAAACAATTAAAATATTTAGTTATCATCAATAATATAGGATTCAATTTATTTCACTTCACTTTGGCCCTTAAATGAATCATTTCAAGCCCACGGTGGGCCTGAAATGATTCATTTCAGGCCCACGTTGGGCCTGAAATGAAATATTTCAGGCCCGCATTGGGCCTGAAATGAAATATTTCAGGCTCGCCGTGGGCCTGAAATTATTCATTTCAGACCCAATGTGGGCCTGAAGTTAAATCACTTCAGGCCCTCGGTAGGCCTGAAATAAATTCATTTCAAACCTACCAAGGGCCTGAAGTAAAATTACTTCAGGCCTTCGGTAGGCCTGAAATGCTTTTATTTCAGACCTACCGAGGACCTTAAGTGAATTTCAGCTGAAATTCACTCATTTAAATTGATCAAATATAAATTAATTAAGGTCATCTATATCTGTGTTTTATCTTACTATAATGAAAACTACTACCTGAGAATTTAAAAACTTCCGAGATTGAATCCCAACTTTCAAATATATTAACCAAAATTCCCCGTATATGCTGCAATTCTTGTATGTCCAAAAAAAACTGAAGGGCGACTCTTTGATCTTCGCAATGTGTCGCTCATTTAAAATTTCAAATGCTTCACAAAATATTTAAAGTGGCCTAAATCACTGCACCAATGTAATTTTTTCCCAAACTCATCTGAACCCTACAGTTTTTATACATTACAAATTTATTCAGCAAAAATAAGTATAAACATTTTCAGAAACTATGTTGTTCTTACCTAAGTCTATCGCTAACATACCTTGGTGCTTAATGCCAATGAAGAAGACGATGAACCACCTACAGACCTTCTTCCTGCCATTTTCATAAAAATCAACCCTGCAGAAATCCTAAATCCTCCTTTGAAAGTGTCGAGCTGGTTGGACTTCAACGTTAACACTTAAAGCCGCCTCAGGATCACACACTCACACATTCGATACTTGCCTAGGTTTTGGTTGGGCGGAGGAATTCGAGGGATGAGCTCGCGACTAAAGCATAACTAGGGAACGCAAAATCTCCTCCTCCTTCAACAATATCATTTAGCGCTGAGAGAGAATGGCCAATATTTTCACTGCCTGCCCATCCGAACCATAAATTATTATTTTACAGTCAAATGTGGTTCGGATGTCTCGAAATGTGAAGTGAAAAAGGTATGTTGTGGCGAGAGGGGTATAATAGGAAGTTCACTTAAGGTGATGCACCCTTTGGTAAAATAGAAAGCATGGAACGCTCTTTGATAATTTTTAATTATTATGTATGCCCTTTGATAAATTTCTGTATTATATAAGTATTGTACTAGTAGGCATCCACTGAGTATGTCTATATTTGTTTTTTCATATTTTTAATTGTCTATGATCAATATTTTCGTTTGTTTATTTTTGGTTTTGTTTTTTTTTTTCATTGAACGAGCATCATGTTGCACTTCTAAGGTTCTTATGTTAGGGAGATATGGGATATGGGCCTCCAGCCTATGATGTAGTAGAAGAGTAATTAGTTATTATTTGTGGTTTGATTTTTAATTATGATATATTTTATAAAAAAAATTTCTTCAAATGTGACGTGAATCCTAGGACAATGGATTTCTAGATCATCCATCGTGAGTACTTTTCGATTTACCCTGACGGTCGATGAAAAACTTTCGTGGTATTGGACCGATCGTCGAGATTGAAAAAATTTAATTAATCATTTTTTTCATGAATAAGACAATATTTATTTTTTCAATATTTTGAACACTGACATTATATTTTTATTGTCAAAAGTATTGGACAACTATAGAAACCTATACGTCATGTAAATGTGTATAGTTGCACTCCTTGAATTCCTATGAAACTCTCTTTAATTTTTTCATAATTTTTATATACAAACACTTAACTAATTAAGACTATTAGTACTCAATTGATTAGCAAATTTGAAATGAGCAAAGACAATACAGGACGGATGCAATTCTAATTGATTATTTTTTTTTATCAAAACTATTATAACAATATTTAATGTTGCATATAAAAAAAGATAATTTGGGCCCAAAAAAAGGATGAAATGCTTTAGATTTTTTTTAAAATTCAAAGTATCTTTTTAATGACAATGAAAAATCAATGGGACTTTTTTTTTGAAAATTTTTGCTTCATGATTTTCTATTTGACAACGTATATATATATATATATATATATATATATATATATATATATATATATATATATATATATATATATATATATATATATATTATATATATATATATATATATATAAATGCTTGTAAATAAACAATCTACTCATGAAAAATTCAAAAAAAAAAATTAATCAAATGAGATAATATCATATCTGGGACAACTAGTTCAATGTCATAGTTAGGATAAATCAAAAATGCTTACGATAAATGGTTTAGAAGCTCAAAGTTTACACGTCATATTTTTAAAAAAAATTTATAAAATTTATCATAATTAAAGATCGAATCATGAATATTTAAGAGGCAATTAATTCTCCTTCTACTACATCGTAACCTCAGAGTCACTTATCAAAAAATTCAAAGTGGGTGACTCGTAAACTTAATTAGCCGCATCATCAAGTCTAGCTTCTTCCATCTCTTCATGCCAATGAAAAACACAAAATAAATGCCAACGTCAACTTCAAAAATGATAAATAGAACTTTAGGCACCGACACAATTTCAATATCGTTGGGAGCTTCATTGGAGTTGTCCTAGGGCAGTGAGTGACTAGTTATCTTACTCGCAATTTGATTACCAACTTTGGCAAATTTTGTAGGATCTTTTTTTTTAAATGGAGCACGTAATCATGAGATGTTGAGCTACTGAATCACCCACAATAAAATCATATCAAATCCAACGTGGACTTGATATGAATAAGTTTGGCTTAATATGAAAGGACTTGTCTATTCGATGAACTTCTTGGGGGTAAAATCCAGTGCTAAACTCTCCGAGTCCTTTTATTTAAGATGACTGAATAGGTATTTAGTGCACGATACTAGAGTTTCTTCATTCTTCTTGGAAATTTTCTTTCTTATTGACTTGGGTGATGACTCAAGAGACTCAATTAAAAAGTATGTGTTAGGTGTCTCCATTGGATTTATAATGCCACCAAAACCTCTCCAAATCTTTGAATCATTGCTAAACAATTAATGCCTCCGTATGATTCATAGTTTTCACATCTTTCACAGATTCTTCTTTGGCCTTAGGTGATTCAATTGAGCAAGGTGAAGCCTCTAGCTCCAAGGAGTCTATGAATAGATTATGTTTCATCCAACTCTCAGTAGGATTCCTGACTATCACTTGTGAATGATTGCCTTCAGCCTCAAAACAAGCAAAGATTTAACTCTCTTTTTTATATCTTAGTTATAATCTTTTTTATTGCTATCATCCAAAATTAGAGAAAATTTTGTTTTGTTGATTAAACCAAACCTTCATATCAAGCCTACATTGGATTTGATATAATGAGCCTATAATATAATTTATATCATATCTATATTGGACCTAATATTTTTTCAATGTTATACATACATCCATTCAAAAAAGAAAATAAAGAGAAGAGGGAGAGAGGTAAGAGAAGAGAAAATGCATATAAAAAAGAGAAAAATTATATGTATAAGAGAAAGAGGAAAAGAAAGAGAAATTACATGTATAAAAGTTAAATTTGTCCAGAAAATAAAATGGAAGAAAACTAAAAAAGATATACTTTTTTTTTATAAATATCAAAAAAGTAGTATGTGTTTTTTAAGTTAATTCGGAAGTTATGTGCCTAAATTATCGTATACTTTTTAAATACGTTAAACATTTAAAAATTGATGTTAGATTTATCCCTCTAATCTCAACCGTCCGTAGAAATCCGATACGAATCTGGAGGAACTCAACGGTTCGGATGCGATCAGGCCATCCTAATGTGTGTATTTTGCGTGGCTGAATAAAAAAACTTCATACCAGGTATATTATTCGACAAGTAGTGGGCCCAATGGAGATTTTTGAATAGGAACACAGGTAGGTTTGAGATAGTGACTCCTCAACTTAAAAGTCCTCTGATTTTTTTTTTCAAAAAATCACAAAAAAATCCTCCGAAATTGTAGGTATATATCGCAGTCGCCGAGAACGGCTTCTCTACGGCTGTATCTTTCGATGCGCCGCCGTATCCATCGATTTGCTCGACCACTAATTTCTCGTCGCTTCTCTTCGGTGTTCGTCGACAGCCCTAGCCGATTCGCCTCCACAGGATTCTGCTGCCACTTGTCCAGGTTCTTCCTATTCGAATTTGTTTGAACGCGAATCAGATCTGCTTCATTTGAGTTTGGCATCACTTTTTTCTTCGAGAAAAGTAAGCTCTATCTATGGTACACTGGTTGATGTATGTTAACATGCGTTGGAGTCGCGTGGTGGCGATGAGATCATGCAGTGGTTTGCGATTGGTCCTGGATCTCTAGGGTGGTTGATAGATTCAGGGTTGTAAAGGGAATAGGGCTGGTTTATGGATTCAGGGTTGTAAAGGCGACATCTTTGAGTGGCAGAACAGACTAGGCTAGGATTTCAGCAGTGAAGAGATGGAGCTCTACTCTGAATATTTGTCTGACCTAGGTTTGCAGGAGTCGCCACTAGATCCGCCCTACAAAAACACCCTATGTTCTTTATTGTCGAATCTTGTCTGAGGAATTGAGCAGATTTTTTCTTGTTCTTCTGAGTAAGTCGTGGTGGATTGTTGTTGACCAATTGTTGCATCTTCATTTACAAATAGATTACGGAAAGCAAATTACTTGTCCATACTGTGAAAATGGAAGGAGAAATTATATGTCTAGTTTTTACAAATGAAAATGCAGCATGCTTACTCAATGTAGTTAAGTAGCAGAACGCCTGAAATCTCTAGCTGATACTAGTATTGTATGTTCACATAACTAATACTTTTGAGGGATACTGTATTATTACAAAGTATGAGAGAAAGATTAGTAGTTGTAATACGCTGGGTTAAAGATTGTCATGTGAAAAGTTGTGTCCAGTTTGAATTGATGTTCTTACATGTATTCTTTGCACATGCGCAGGTTTCCTTTTGCAGCATCAGTGGATCTTCAAATCTATGTCTCTGCCATTCATTGAATGAAATTCAACTTGGATATTCAAATGCTTACTTATGTTTTTACTATGAGGATCACCATTTTCCTGGGTATTTAGACATTAAGAAAGCTATCAGAAACATGTCAAGTATGAACCATTGTACCTCTTCAGGAGGTGAAACATTGAATGAAATCGAGAAGGAGAGGAACAATTGTGAGCCTGCCATATTGAAAGACCAACCGAGACACCGTCCTCTGACAACTATGAGGATTATAAGGGGTGTTTTGTGCTTAATCATATTGCTTTCGACTGCTTTTATGATGATTGTTTATTGGGCCCCTGTGACCACTCTCTTTCTCCGGCTTTTCAGCGTGCACTACAGTAGGAAATCAACTTCCTTTCTCTTTGCTACATGGTTATCCCTCTGGCCCTTTCTATTTGAGAAAATAAATAAAACTAAGGTGGTTTTTTCTGGTGAAAGATTGCCAATGAAAGAGAGAGTTTTGGTCTTTGCTAACCACAGAACTGAGGTTGACTGGATGTATTTGTGGGATCTTGCATTGAGGAAGGGCCGCTTGGGATTCTTGAAGTATGTTCTTAAGAGCAGTCTGATGAAATTGCCTATATTTGGCTGGGGATTTCACATCTTTGAATTCATTGCAGTGGAGAGAAACTGGGAAGTTGATGAATCAATCATGCATGAGAAGCTTTCAAGTCTTAAAGATCCTAGTGATCCTCTGTGGCTTGTTGTTTTTCCTGAGGGCACAGACTATACGTAATGTTCCTTTACATGCCTTCTGCCACTTACTAAAATTTCAGAAACGCATGTGATGCACTTTTTTTAATCTTATTAATATTGGTTTCCCAATCAACATTAAGAATTCTCACAATCCAATCGAAACTTATATTGTATTTCATTAAATATAATCTTCCTGATCTAGTTAATATGATACCTGATGGAATTTTGAAGCTAATACTGATGGGTTGCTGTGTCTCCCAGTGAAAAAAAATGCATAAAGAGCCAACAGTTTGCAGCTGAGAATGGCTTACCTATTCTCAAAAATGTTCTCATTCCAAAGACGAAGGGATTCTTTGCATGTTTCGGAGCTTTAAGAAATTCTTTAGATGCAGGTAAATTGCTCTTATTAATCCAATCTTTTTGCTACACGGAAGTTTCTACCAGCCTTTCAAAAGTGTTTTTTTTCCTAATTCTGCTAGTATCATTCATTTCTCTTTTCATCCGTGACAATGATCCTGGTTGTGTGCAGTATATGATATCACCATTGGCTACAAACATCGCTGTCCAACTCTTACTGATAATCTTTTTGGCGTGGATCCTTCTGAAGTCCATATTCATGTTCGACGTGTTCCCCCATGTGAGATTCCGACATCAGAAAACGAACTAGCTGATTGGTTGGTTGATAGATTCAAGTTTAAGGATCAACTCTTATCAGATTTCACAACTCATGGGCATTTCCCGGATCAAGGAACTGAAGGAGATATTTCTACATGGGGGTTCTTGGTGAAATTCTTCATGGTAATAGTTTCAACAAGCACCTTCATCTACTTGACATTTTTCTCTTCTATTTGGTTCAAGATCTATGTAGCCTTCAGCTGTTCGTACCTTACGTTCGTTACCTACTTCGACGTCCTACCATCTCCAATACTTGGCTCTTCAAACGGTTTGTTCCATAGCAAGAGGAAGGCTTTGTAAATGTATACCTTTCTCAGTCTCTTTGCCATTTAGTGACTTTGACATTTTTGTGATATTCATGGATCATAATTTTACACTTCATGTCGTAACAACTGGAATTATCATCCCTATAATTTGACATCTATGCAAAGAAAAAAGAAAAGTACAAATTACTCCAATCTAATGTATTCTCGGATAAATATTGGATTAATTTTCCACCTTTTATCCCCATTTTATCCCTAATTTCTGTTGTTTCACAAGCTGCTAGAGATGGATACTCAAGAAATCAATATTGTTCCACCAAGACTGCATGATAAGCTTACAAGGATTCACCAATTAAGGGAGAAATAAAATGAAAACTAAGATGAGAAAAGCAGTTCATACAGCACTTCATATATAAACTTCACTATCTTCTCTACCTATGAAATTCCCAAGTTCATAAAAAAGGGCAATCTCTGCCTGATTCATGACAAGAACAAGAGGTATATACAAGCAAATTTGAATCATATGATGCATGCTTGATTCGTTGTGGTTTGGACGCCATATAACAATGTGACGGCGTTGTCAAAATCGCAATATTAGGAAAAAAAACAATTTGATTCAGTTAACTGCATCATTTTATTCTAGCAGTGCACCACCAATGTTTCCAGTGCGCTTTAACTTCAGTGTTGCCGAGCTTTAGTAACTCCATCTTAGCCTCCTTTAGCCTCATCTTGTAGTCCTTCTTCCACAAAGCAAAACGAGCCTTCAGATCTTGAAACTCTTGAAAATGGTTTATGTTGGCTCCAACTTTTCCTGATTGTGCTCCAACGACTAAAACAGCATCATCATCAAAAATCTCCTGTTGCTGATCAAACTCCTCGACGAGTTGTACAGAACTGTAAGCAGTATCTTGATTTCTCACTGGCACAAAATTAGAATTCTTCTGGAGTTTTGATAGCATGTCCTTCAGTGATTGAACCTCAGAAGAAGCTTCAGAGTTACAATAATGGTTAACTTTAGAAGTCATGGGGTTTTCTTCCAAGCCATGGGGTTTTCTTTCAGCTGCAGAGTTCGCCTGCACAAAAAAAGTAGTAAATGAGGAAGCATGCTTAACATTCTCACTTTGGCTTATAATGTTTATGTTAATAGAAGCATGGATTTAGGTACTCCATAGATCAAGATAGTTAAATATTGACCTGCAAAGAATTCAATTGCCTCTGCCATGTCTCCTCCATAGATTTCATTTTTGATTCATAGTTTGACCATCTAATGCCATATTCCTGAAGGCGACGTTTCAACATAGCATTTTCTTCTTCTTTCTTCCTCAGTGCCGCTTCGGTTTTCAGCAATTGACTTTGAAGTTCAGCCAAAGCATGGCAAATCTGATTTTGCCCATTGTTTGTGTCCTGGAATCAAAAGCACAGGTCATTCTACATATCATTATATACCTGATTTGAACAGTATAAAATAGGGAACAATCAAAAGAAAAAAAAATGAAGGGAAGTTGGAAGTAGACAGCAATCATGTTATATCAATTTAGTTGCATACCATCACAAACTAGAGCAATATTGAAAGAGTGAGGTGAAAGTTGGAAAGAGACATATGGAATCACAATGTGTGGTACTTGGTTATATAGCATTGTGTCTAGTTATAGTCCGGATTACATAACAAGACTGGAACTCTTACCTTAATAACTTCCACATGCTTACTTGCTGACCCTCTCTTTATGTTTGCTTGAATGAGTTTCGGCATTGCCCCTCTCTTTGAAAGGGTACTCAGATGCTCATTAAAGATCTTCCTAGCATACGATTGTCTCACATGCTTTTGGATTTTGATAGCTGATCTCCATCTCTTTATCAACCCTTCAAAATTATGCCTTTCTCTTTCACCTCTAACAACTGTTTATCAAAATTGCCAATAGAAAATTTGAAATCATCAAAAATCTTATTGACACAGTAAGTGGGAATGTGTTTCGGCAATACATAGAATCAATTTAAGGTGATGATTGTCCTCATGGATTGTCACAGTGGGTATCTATCTGGGTGGTTGCTCCAACAAATCTTGGGATAAATTCTCAAGGAGTATAAAATACTTTGTTGAGTATCTGACTTCTCCATGCAAAGGACCACTATGCTATGACAAAATAACTCCCCTCTCCTCTCAATGATTTATCTACTTGTATCTAATCAAGGATTAGTGATAATAAATCGCTTGAGATGAGCATTATAATCTTTTACTATGATTATAAAGAATCAACACAAAATCTCTTGAAGCAAATAAATGGCAGTGAATTGGTTTTTATATCAAATGTCTCTTAAATATTTAACTATTAATGATTTGAAACTGCATGGCTATCACTAGAATCAATAAATTATAATGTCATTATAAACATTATTTTATACCAATGTTCAAATGCTTTGAATATAATTATTTTAAAGTATTACAGATAATGATTAATACTATTTTATGATACAAAGTGACTTCTTAAATACTCATATACACACATACTTTTCATCAAGTTATAATTTATCTTGTATTGTATTCAAGAATTTATCCATGGTTTAATTTCCGACAGGTATAAATACTATAGTATTTCGGATTATCTCATACCCCTTATCTGGAAAGACAAAGACCGTTTGACTAAGATTAAATAAGCCCTGTGATTTATCCCCTTCTAACAAGTATGGGACTGTCCGAGAGGAGCTGCTATTTTTTACCACCAGTATTCAAGAATTTTCATTGAATGATTGAAAATTTTCAAATAAAAATATTTATTAAAGAAAATTAAAATGTGAGAACTATGGCTTTTTATACTTTCCATTAATACAAAACTTCTGCTAAACTGAAATTGGAAAGGGAAAGACCATATATGTAACTATCCCTAGCATCAATGGCATGAAAAAGAATCTAATGTGATAAAAAGTCCTCTTCTAACTATAAGTTATCTAGGAAAACTACATTACATGATTGTAAATCAGCTGCTGCTGTCTTCAGCTGTTTAAAATGAGAACGAGCTTGTATTCCGCGAAAATTCTTCTGCAGCCGAAGAATTGCATGGATAGTTGCATTCCTTGAATCTTCCAACCCAGCAAACTGAGAAATAATATACAATGAAAAATCTGCAATCTAAATGCATTCACGAAATCCAGCAGACACAAGGATATGAGACTATAATGACCAGTTAGAGTTATCTATGAATAATAATAATAAAAATCTTAGTTAGCAAGAGAGACTTTTAGTGTTCAATTCTAATTCAAATGATGTACCATGATGTACCAAGAAAGGAAAGGTAATGATACCCTAATTCTCTACTTTATAGCTGAATGCTTTATGGGTTGCCTTTTTCTAAAGTTACTAAGGATGTGTGAGGCAAAGGAAAAGATATGATTCGGTGCATACAGGTAATGGTTCTTCAGGTTATTTTGGCTCTTCATCCAACCTTAAGCTTGAGTTGGCCAAGATTGATATTCTTGTGAAGCGCCAGGCTACTGGGAATTTACATCGTCCCCATTGACCTCCAGAACGAGGCCTAACAGTGCAAACAACTAAAAAGCAACACTTCTGTGGCCAACTAGATCTACAAGGCACATTGTTTAGTCATTTTCATGCCTTGCGCCACCTTAACAACAAAATATGACAGATTACTACCGATGGTGGTTGAGATCACTCTAATGGTGTCCATAACCTACACTATGCAAATTAAGGTGATACAATTTTATGCATGCCAAAACTCACTCAACCAAAGTCTATTATGTGGGGGAGGGGAGGAAACACAACAGAAGAAACACTTCTTCATCCAATTGAAGTCATGGTTTGGTATCATTAGAGGAGACTTAATTGGGATTAGCCCAATGAATAGAGCATAGCTGAAACTCCAAGTGACAAAATAATGAACAAAAAAGGGTTGTCAGTGAAGAAATAACTCTGCACACATGGCTTTTGAATGTTATCTACAATGCTATATTGCACTTAGTTCATGTCCTACAAATAAAAATAAGCAGAAAATGTATCCTACATGGGCAGCCAGGGATTACCTCTCTTGCGTTGGTATCGCCATGATCCAACATTTTAAGTGCTGAAACATTGCAAACCTGCACCCTTTCTGGAACTCCCAAAGAGGGAGATCCATCCATCTGCTCTGACCTCGTTATCCTCTTGCTGCCAAAAATTCCACTTTTAAGCACCACATCCTTATCATTCCTAACTGTACGCTCCTCTTCCTCGTCCTCTAACCTTCTTGGACCGCCGTCTTCGTAATTAGGCTTTACAGACACGGGCCTCCTGGAAGTGGGTAGGCGACCCCTCGAGGTTGGCCGAACGGGCAAAGCCGGCGGCAAATCCCTAGGCTGCTCATCCCTCTGCCTGATAGCATCCAGCATCACCTCCAAAGTGCTCCGCCCGAACCCGTCGCCATCCATAACCTCCTGGTCTCCTATGACTCCATAGTCAAAACTCAAAAGCAGCAATCTTTCCAAGCCTCGCCGTTCTGGACCGATTCAGCAGGGAAAGAGGTGGCTAACTCAACCGGAATCCCCCCAAAAGCTGAAAAATCCTTCCTTTAAGCCCCTGCTTCTCCCGCAATCTTCGGCGGCCAAAAAAGAAAGCCGATCACTCCAACTCAATTCATAATCACGAACCTAATCTTCCCTTCTACCACCCCATGAGGATTATGCGCTTCACATACCGCAGCGATCTTCCAACGGAATTCAAATTTCCAGACAAATTCGCCCTATCCCTCACACTCTCTCTCTCTCCGTTACTTTTTTAAAAAGCTTACGTGCTGGATCGATTGATAAGACGTCTGACTATTTAGATTGAAAATTTTATATTTGAGAGTCACCAATTATATACGGGATAAAAATTTGATTCGCTGGCTTAAATCCTCTCGATCCCAGATGTCTTATTTCACCAATAAAATTATGATTTATCCTTTTTAGATATTTATGACTTCCGTTACTTTTTTTAAAAGAGAAAAGAAAACGGCCGATTGAACTAAAACCCCCGAGCATTCTCACAATATCCA